>VXBB01024789.1:17167-32238 GCA_013399915.1 Illadopsis cleaveri
AAGTAATGTTGGTTTTGAAAGGCAATTTATGCATCATCTTGTTTTCCCCAGCCCTGCCAACAAGTTTACTCTGTCTTGATGCACAGCCATGTTTCAGTAGCTTAGAGGGTGAAAAGGTTCCATTGTGAAAAACACCTGCTCTGTTTATCTGCTCTTTCAGCACTCTTTTTTGCCTTGGAACACTGGTCTGTAAGGGCACAGGCTGGGAAGAAGATGCAAGGAGACATACCTTGGAGGTTGGGAAAAGGTGATGCCTCTGAGAAGGGAGCAAGACCTGATCTCACAGCATGGCCGGGGTGCCCCTGGCAGATGAAGCTGTTTTGCAGGATTGTGTTTCTTCAGGGACAACTGTGCTAGTGGGAGAGATTGCCCTGTTCTTTCTGCTGCCTGTGGAAAGAGGTGATTTGTAAGCTTGTACTGGTGAATTATTTTCCAGTATGACAGCAGAAGGTGGCCATCTGACCAACTTCATAAACTGCTGGTGATGGATTGGAGTGACATGCAGGAATTACTGGACCACTCTGTCCAGGAGCTCTGTCCTCCAAGTTTCCTTCATCCTCTGCTCTGGCATATTTTTCACAGGCTGCTAAAATGCCTGGCTTTTCCTAAAAGTCATTTATGCAGCAGTATCTGTTTTGACCATCGTAAATGACAAATTATTCCACATGGCTACTTGAGTTGAATGTTTCTGCCTGAATTCACTCTTTGATCATAGTTTTTCAATTAAATTCTTTCAAGTCTCATTACATCTCTCACTTTTCAAATTACACCTGCTGCTGTTGCTAGATCTTGTTTGTGGGTTTGGGACCCCTTTATTAGCAAAAGTAGTTGATGGTGATTTGCTATTGTTAAACCAAGGGGGTGAATTGGATTTAGAAGGGCAAACAATTAGTTGGACTTTCCAGCAGCTCTAGTGCTGTAGAGAGAGAAGTTACCACAAAAGAAGTAAGGGTATGAGTTAAAGTATGTCTACCATTTGGTAGTGGTGTTTTTCTGCCCATTTTTAATCCTCTGTGAACTGGATATACTAGTTTACATTATTAGAAGTCGAGGCTAGTGACACATTGGCAGCATTTACTGGGTGCTGGTCAGAGTCAAATTTATACCTGCAGTAATCCAAAAGTGCACTCTAGGCCTTATCAGTTTATGGTGGATAAGGTATTGTCACCAAAGTCATACAAATGACGTGTTGACTGACAACATTTTTGGCTGCTGACAGTTTCCAGAACAACCACAGCAAGAAGTGTTAAGATAAATTAAAAGCTTATTTAAACTGAGCTGAAACATGGAAGCCCTTCCAAGTCCTTTGGAATTGAGACTGTTATAAGGGGTTTACTTTTATGGTGTCAAATATAAGAGTTGGTGTTTGCTTAAAAATCTGAAAACATGTAATTGTGATTTCTTCCCAACAGCATCGTACTTTGGCATAAAACAGTTTAGTAGTCTGCAATGAATTTATGAAATGGTTCAGTGTTGCTTAAGTAGTTACTTATTCAAAAATCCAGTTTAGCTCTGAAAGGTCACTGAGCTCTGAAAATGATTTGTAGATGAAATTAAAAGTAGGGCCATCATAAGACTCAGGTTAAAAAAGCAGGTGACTGAGGAGCAGAAGCTGAACTGAACATCCCCAGCAGTTTTGTGCAGTGACACGGCCTGTGCTGGGACATGCCTGAGCTCTAGTGTGCAGGGGTTTCTCAGTTGGCTGTGAAGGAACTTTTCCAGCAGAGCCAGTTAACATGTTTGCATGGCTTTTGGTACCCAAACTAACTCTGCCATCTCTGCCTGGCATTGCACTCTGCAGAGAAGGCAGTGCCTCTGGTTCCTGATGGAGGCTGGACATACTCCTGCTCTCCCATTGTTGGATGGTTTTCTGAGCCTTTATATTCCAGCCTTTTCTTTGGAGATGGGATGAAATAGCTATTGTTGGATAGCTATTGTTAGCACCATTAATAAGGCAGTAACATCAATTAGAGCACTGTGTGAAAATAACATTAATTTCTATTTATGTAATTTTAACATCAAAGGTCATATTGCAACACTGTATTTCTGATTTGGTTATGTCAAATTACTTCTTTGCTGTAAGTTGATACATTTTATTTTGACTTGTGGCTGTACTATTTTTAATAACACATATAGCTACTAATGTATAGTACTGAAATTTTCATCATTTCTGAAATGGGGTATTTTGAATGTTTCTGTTAATTTTATTTTTAATTGATGTTGTGCAGGAAATTGCTTGTGAGATACCAAAATTTTCCCAAAATGCAAGCTCTGGTTCATGTCAGCACTCAATATCTCACCTAATCCCTGGGATCTGGGAGTTACTTGAAGTGCAGTGGTGTTTTATTGTTGATTTTGGCCAGCAGCTCTGATGAGAGCAGTTAGCTCCCCTCTCCCTTATTTGTTTGTATTTTCACGCATGGGTCAGAGATTCTGTTGTCTCAAATAAAGCAGAAAACATTTCAAGGAAAGCCTGAAGCAGCCTGTGAATTTTCCTGATGAAACAGCCTGAAAAGCACTCCAAGGTAAAACATGGTGATGTGTGGATGGTGGTAGCTGCTCTGGCCTTCAGGGTTTGCTCCTCCTCACTTCCTTGCATGGCCAGTGCTGGCGGGCATGGGAAGTGTTTGCTGTACTTGGAGCTGTCTCCCTTTTCCTGGAAGCAGATGCTCCTTTTTGAGTGCTCTATTTGTTTAGCTCCACATCTCCAAAAGAAGAAAATTCCCCTGCTTAGTGTTCGCCAGAATTTTTAAGTGATATTGAAGCTGTCAGTAGCTGTAGGATCCAGGGACATGCTTTTTATTCTTTCCCTCCTCTCCTGGCTTGGCAGCTTTAGCCTGTCTTTGCCTGCTGTGAACAATGTTCAGCCCACTCCCAGTGCTTGGCAGTCCCCTCCACTTCTGACATGGCCTGGGATGCCTGTCCCCCGTTCAATCCCCTTGCGAGTGTTCCAACCAAAGCTCCCTTTTGGCAGGAAATGTGCTGTTTCCAGCTGAAGGCCCAGCTCCTGCTCCCTGTAACTTCTTGGGGAGCTGCTGAAGTACAGTCAGGGAACACTGGGATATTGCCACTTTCTACTTCAGCACCTTGTTTTTGTTCTTAACAAGCGATTTTGTCCGTAAGTCGGATCTCCCTCCCATACTTTGTAACACAGACAGCAAAAATCCCTGTGCAGGAAGCTCCCTGAGCAAGGGGGTGATGGGGGTTTGCACCCCATTTCCTTGGCTGATATAAGGTTGGATCTCACACCTTGGCCTGGGAGAATGCAGAGAAACGGGGGCTCACACTGTGGCTCTCTAGGCACCTGCCTGTGTGCCATGGTGGCTTTAGGTATCCCTAGCCAAATAGTGACACAAAGAAAGATACAGTGATTAACCAGTCAGGGCTGCTGAACTCAAAACAAAGTGTGCATTTTCAGATTTTCCTCAAATATAATGTAAGCAGTGAGGGGGGATAAAAAACTGGTAAGATTTTTCAGTTTCCTTTTTAGTTCGTAGTGTTAGTACATTCCATTGACTAATGGACTGCATTTATAGTGGTAGATGCAGAAAGGCCTCTCCTCCTGGAAAACAGACTTTAACATATTTTTCATAACAGAACTGTTACCAATATTTGAGTCCAAGAGAGAATAAATGAAAAGAACCTGGAGAATCCAATTGTTCATGGGAAGATATTTACAAAACAAAAGGCAAAGAGAAAAGCAGCTTGCTTATGACTGCAGTTCTAACAACTGTGAAAATTAGATAGTTGTTAATTTGAAACTGAAACCTTAAAGTGAAGAAGTTAAATCTGCAGAAGTTCTTTACTTCTGGGAGAGATACTGCAGATTGTTTGGGAACAGAAAATCCTTCCTGTTCACATATAATATTGACACGTTAAAATATATAACATGTACATCATATCTCAAGTGACATTTACTTGCTCATATAAATTACACATTTCCATAATAAGACTTCATCTCTTCTTCTTCTTTGCAATATCTTGATGCAGTCAGGGAATCTCTTTTTCATTAAATGCAAAGGACAGCAAAAGGCCTGCCCAAATTAAGTTTTTACTGAGAGTCCCAAACTTTAGAAGATCTGTGGTAGGAGGCACTGTTCGTAGCATTTCCTCTGCTGCACTTTCTTACAAATGGTGCATTGCATCTTCTAATATTTTTATTTTCTAAAGGAAATGTTTCTTTCTATGAGAGAAAGCAAGGCAGAAATGGGTTAAATGCTGACAAATACAGTACTTAAAGACCAGGAAATGAATTTCACAGCTGGGTTCTCAAACCCTTGCCAAAATAACTATCTATTTAAAGCTACATATAGGAAGTGCCAACAATTAGACTTTTCTTTTGATATATTTTACCTGATTTGTATTAATTTTTACCAAGGTCTTTGTTTTGTAAATATTAGCTTTCTGTAACACAGTGAAGTATTTATCTTTAAACTTTAATTTCAATTACGATTTGTTATGTCTGGCATCCTCTTAACTCCCTCAGACAGCTAAGCATGTTTCTGTGGTCAAAGCAGACTTTATTGCCACTGATTTCTGTAGTGACTTCAGTTTTTCTATCTACCTCAGGCAAAGCCCAGTATGATCCAGCAAGAGAAATGTGTCCATTTGCTTTTGACCCCATTTGGAAAATGGAGCAATTTCTCTGCCTTTTTCACAGTATTTCTTGTTCAACCATGCAAAAACCCCATTATAAATCTGCAGCAACTTCTGTGTCTGCAAAGAGTCAACAAGAAAATTCAGTCCAGAGTATGGTATTAGTGCAATGAGGGTGCTCATTTACTTAGAAGAAGTGCCAGTCCTGTTCTGTCTTTTAACATCTCTTTTTCACCTGACCCCCAGCAAGGTCCTGATAAATTGGATCAATTCTTCTGGTTTCAAGAGCGCCTCATCAGAGCCTGTGAGGTGAGGATCTGAACAGTGTCTGAGGGATGCATGTGCCCATTCGTGGTTGCTGTGTGAACTGTGTCACTGTTGAAGTGACAACAAAATATATCCACAAGGATAAAAGCTCCTTTGTTTGCAGTCCCCCAAGTGACCCAGACTGATGACTTTTCCATTCACCAGAGTGACCTGTTAATACAGGGTTCATGAAAAATAAGATTGAAAGATAAACATTAGGTATTACCTCCATATCTCCTGGAGAAACTGCAAGTTCTAAGGGCAGTGAGAAATGTAGCAATATGCTGCAGTCTATGAATTATATATAATGTCAGTACTCTTGGCACTTTACTTACAGCTCCACAGCCTGCCTTCCTGGCTCATGAACATGCAAAGTAATTAGAATGGCAAATAGCATTAGTTTTTATTGACCTATATTGCCCTCTAGTTCTCTGTCATGTTCTTGAACATCATGGCTTTATCCTTCCACCTTAAGTCAGCAGTTTGCAGTTTGTAGCATTGATTATTTGGTATTGTCTAATTTATTGATGCAGACAGCCAAGGCTTCCACACATGTTATGTATTGCTCATTTCTCCAATGATCTGTCTTTGTGCACAGCAACTGTAGCTCTCTGAATCACTGACTATATACTGTAAATGTCAGATATGAGCTCCTACTTTAAAAACTGCTCTTCATTCCCGGAGCTGCTGAGCCACATTCTCTAAGTGTATTGTGTTTTCAAGTAGTGGGGATGACTTAGGATAAATGATAGGATTGTGGGAATTTTGCCCACACAGTGAGGTAAGGCACACACACAAGACACTTGCCTGTTTTCATTTTCTGTGTTAGAGGAGGCTTCCTTCATCATGAAAGTGTAGGCTGGATGCTCTTTCATCTTTATTAATAATAGATAGGCAGATAGATGCACAGACACAAAATAACACTGCCCCTGAAACTATTTTGCTAATGGTAAAATAGATACACTTGAGTGAGCAGATTGCCTTGTCCACTGAAAATGCAGCTTTCCCACTCAGAGAAACTGCAAATCTTGCCTAATGTGTTGTCTCATAAGAAAAGCTTGAGAACAGGAAGGAATGACTGTCTTGTTCCTTTGAAATGACTGGAGAAATTTTATTAGGTGAATAGCGCTGCTTTAACTTGAGCTGGAGATCAGGATTATATTTTCACAGCACAATGTTGACGCCTTTCAAAACTGGTTTGTGCTGCCTGGCACTTGTAGCTGTGTATCTGAGATGAAAAGTTCTGCTGTGGAAGGAATAGTGCTCACTACTGAATTGTCAGCATTATTTCTTGCTGCAGTGATGTGATCCTCAAAGGTGCCTTATTCAAGTGCCTGTTTGGCCTGACCCTGTTTAGCTTATGAGATCTGACAGTAGTAGTATTGCTTCAGGCTCTGATGTTGCTCTTATGAAGTTCACCAGAAGACTGGAGCTAATAACTTACTGATGTTTGCTCTGTGCCTTGCAATTTTTAAGTTGAAAGGACATACAAAAATATGCTGTGTGTGTTAAGTACCTTGTTTGTCTTTGATATCATGGAGCAGCATGGAAAATATGTTCTTAATTTTCGTCAGCAACAACCAAGCTCTTTTTTGTCTTTGATAGCATTGGTTGACCTTTTGTAAGCAAGATAAAAATAAGCATTCAACTGAATTTGTATTTAGGTGTTTATTACTCCGGCGTATTTCAAAGGGCTAGGTAGCTACTCTGTCACATTAGACTTACATGTACTGACTTATTTACTGTGTGTGTTGAGTGGTTTTTGCAATGCAAGCATGTTTCAGTAAATAAAATCAATTTGCAGCCAATGGGAATGCAACAGTAAGTAATTTAACTTTTCATCTTTTTCTTTGGCTTAAAATAAAAAGCTCTCCAAGGTCTTTTTTATGACAAGCCCTCTGGGCTGAAGTACTCTGCAAAAGTGCAGGAAATATAAAGTGCAGAATTGCCAACCAGAATGATTTAACAGTAAAATTAATAAACAATATAGTCATAAATTTCTAAGGTAGCTTTGGGTTCTTATCCTCTGGGTTTTTTCTGTATAGCCCAGCAGTGGACCTAAAGGCCTGTTTCTCCTCAGAAAGGGCAGTGCGGTCTGTGCGGTCTCTGATTTTATTTTATCTTGGCTGGTGCTGGTTCTCCTGTGTGGGTACCTGTCTGCCAGGAATTGGTCTAAGATAATTTCATAATCAATTGAGATGATAAAAGGGCTTTGGTATTTTGAAGGAGGCTAGATCCAAGCACCAGATGGCTTTTCATCTTTATACGGTGCATATCACATTAGCAATCCAGTTGCGGAGAGTCGAGCAGCCCATCCTGGGCCAGGAGTGGTTATAGTTTCTGGCAGGGAAGGAACCAATTTGCCATAAGCTGTGTATGCCCTTATAGCTACTCTGCAATACACTACCATGCTGCTTTTTCTTCCTTAATGTGAGATAAGATGCACCTGGAACAAGACCCTGCCAGGGCTATGACAGCTCTGTGACCTCTAAGTGGCCGTAGCAACTGTGTTTAGGCAGATGTTTTTAAGGAGAGTATTATCTAAATATTGGTGCATGTGACTGTGCAGTAAAGGAATCTGATTTAGAGATGACAGTTGTGCTTCTCTTGGGATATGCACATGTTGCAGAAATACAGGCAACCTAATTTGTAAATTAAACAAGAAGGGTGCTCGGTGGGTCCTTCAGCATGGTGTGGATGCCAGTGTGGGAGAGACAGACCTCAGAAACACAGTGAAAAGGATTAGATGGGGAGAGACGAAGACGTTTGTTACTTGGTTTTCTGATATAGAAGTCTGCTTGAAATGGGTGAAAAACCTAACCAAAGTATCAGGCTGATGAAGAAACCTGACTTTTCAGAAAAAAACATGTGTTTTGTCAGAGAGGAATATTAGCATTTGCCCCCTTAAGAAATTCTTTTTTCCCTTCATAGTAAGAATTCCGTTCTGGGAAAAACTGCAGCTTTTCTGTGTTGTTCTCCAGAGGGAGAGAATTCATTGCTTTTCTAGCTAAAAGACTTTTTCTATCACTTGACAAAGAAGCTGCCCTAAAGCTTTGGGCAGTGCAGCACTCAGAGGAAATTCTGTGATCACAGACTGCAGCTGGGAAGAGAAGATGGTAAAGAGGTCAGTCTGGAAGTGTGGAGTCCTCAGGGGTTAGAATTGTGGTTCCTACACATCCTAGCAGTGACAGAGCCTGTTAAGTTCTCACCTTTAACAGGTTTCATGCATCTTACACCATGAAATGTTTCATTGTTTACTCATATACTGAAGTTAATTCACTATGGGACTGTTTGTCTTAAACTTATCCATGAAAATTTTCTCTTCCATGTTATATATGGACTGTTCAAGTTCCTCTAGATCATGGCCACATGACTGAAGCAGTATGTTAAAGCATGGAAATACTTCCAACAATTCCTTCAAGGAAAGTTATCAATGCCTTCATTCCAGAAAAGCAGAATCATGGAAACTGAGCACACGTATAATGACCATGTTGAATCATTCTATTTGTGGAGGAAGATGCCTCTTTCCTGGGTTTTATTTTTAAGGTCTTCTTTTTCTCCACTTTCCAAAAATGAATAATTCTATTCCCCACTATCTGCTGGTCTGGCATTGCAATGGGAATTGTGTATTTCATAAGCAAATACTGAGGTTTATTTCAGCTGGAGCTCATGATGTGGGGGAAGGGTTAATGGGACACATCATACTCTGAAGATAGGGAGTGTGAATTATATATATTAGTTTAATGTAGAAGATATGGACTGGAAAGAAAGTTGGTTCCTTTCCATTAAGTTGTGGGAGGGTCAGAGAAACAGCTTTGAGCACCTCCAAAGTCTCTGGCTATCTGCCACCCGATCTATATTCCCCATCAGCCCAGACCTCATTTTAATATTTAAAATGGTACTTACTTTCTTTTCCTAGCCCTCAAAAGACCTTTAATTCTTTTCCTTGTTCTGCCAGTGCTCAAGCTGCTACAGCTGTTGCTGACACATTTAATAAGGACTTTGTAGAGTTTAAATATTGTGTTGTTGCACCAGCTTTTCTTTGGTGTGAGATAAGAGCTTTGTTAAGTTTAAGTGCTTCTCACTGACACAGCTGCTGACATGGGGTGTCACCTGAAGGTGACAGGAACTTGTCACTTGCCCTGGTACTCATGTAAAGCCCCCTGTGGTGCCTGACACCAGAATGCAGCCATGGATGGAGGTGCTGCAGACAGACCCCATCCAGTGTGGAGCCCATGCTGATTTTTCCCAGGACTGTGGTATTTGAAAACGTATGTTTTTCAAATAAAATCATAAAAATGACCACACTGCAGTTCCTAACCTATAGTTGCACCATTACACTGACTTTGTGGTTGCATATTTCTTATTTGAAAATCACCTGTGATCCTGTGGTCCTTTTTATGCAGTAAACAGGTAACTTTCCCTTGCTCAGTTGTAGATGAGGTGGGAAACAAGGCAGCAATGTGGACAGGAGCTTGACATTTCAAAATGTCAGAAAGAGGAGGAAGTGAGACTAAAACTTGATGTCCTCCTGCCTACAGTAACTTAGCTGCTTATTGAAATATTCTTCTCCCCAGCCTTGAGCTCTGTATGTGTCAATCCAGCTGAATATAATTGGGGTTGTTTACTGTGACAGACAGTCAAAATTCAAGAAAAACTTGGAAGAAAACACTCAGGTCCCAGTCTGCAGTGTCTGCAATATACCCTCCTGTGTACATTTTATCTCTCCCTATTCTCCTTCTCCCCAAATCCTCCATCTCTGTGCATAACCAGGCTAGATATTTACATTCATTCTCAATGTTAAACTGCATTTAAAAAGTCCATTTTCTTCCTGAAGCTATTCATCTTCTCTCTGGACTTTTGATGACATCCACTTCCTTTGATTCCAAATCATTCTTATGTTTTTGGTATGACAGAGAGTGATTTTATTTTTTTTTTCCCTAACACTACAAAATGACCAACCTCTATAGTTAGGATTTCTTTTGGAGTATCCAGGGTGAAAAGAGCTGAGCTGTGGGACAGAAAACTATTGCTAAAACACGAAATTTTTAAAAATTGGTAATAAAGTCTAGGTTAAAAAAGAAGTTACTGTGCAATGCATATATTTTCGTCTGAACATTACAGGCTGTTCTTTTCTTTAAATTTTCTGGGTGATGAAGGAAAATAGATAAGTGCTCATTTTGATAAAAATACTACATTTCAAGAATATTATTAATTATATTTGGATACCTCATGGCATGTTTCTATCCTTTAAATAGGATTGATTTTGGCTTAGTATGCTTTTACTGCTCTGATTCTGCCTTAATTCACAGACATTTGCATTTCTCTGCTTTCCCTGTTGGTGACATGCTTGGTGAGTAACAGCTTGCTGGGTTTACATTATGAAAATAAGAATAGGAAATGAAACTGCAGATCCTTATCTTCATGTTAAGATGCCTAAATTAGAGGAAATGTTTCTGTTGTTCTTGTGTTTACTAAATATATGAGCCTAGTCACATCCCAGAGGCTGAAGCGAGAAACAGCTGCAAGTGTGGAAAGTGACAGTTTAAATTCCCAAATCCGTGACATAGCCATGCCTGTTAACCCAGGACAAAGGAAAATTAAACCCAGAGATTGTTTTCATCCTTGAGGTTCTCTGTCATTCTAATGCATGCCTGAATGTCTGGCTGAGAACTTATAACCAGGCTGTGCTTTATCATCATGGAGAAAGAAAGAGAGTCTCCAAGGAATGGATGCAATCTGTGACCCAGCATCAATAATCCAAATCAGTCCAAAGACCTGGTAGAGATATGGAAGGAGGCAGCTAAAACAGGTGCCTGAAAGAATCCAGGGCCAAAACCAGCTCAAATCAGCAGTAGAGATGAATGAGACTGTGCTGCTTTGTGCTGGCCTTTGTGTTTAATTCTCAGTTGGTTATTATGGAGGTGAGTTTAAAAAGTTGTTCCTGTTGATTTAGATTCAGCCTGCACCTGTTATGTGTGCCAAGAACCTTGCCACTGGAGAGGGCATTGCAAGACAACACAAGTAACAGCAAGAGCAATTGTTCTCCTCTCATCTGAAGCACTGGTGCCCCAATAAATATTTAAAATCATTATTTAAAGGGTTTATCATAAACCCTTTCATAGCAGGAGCAATTTTGAAGTATTAAATGCTATTTTCCTTTTAGCCATTGCAAGGGTGGGGGGAGATGAAGTCACTTGAAAGTGTGTGGCTGCAATTTCTTGTATGAAGCTCATTTGTCAACATAACAAATGTGGTGCTGCAGTGATGGGGTTCTTGTCATGGGTGCTGTGTATCACTCCTGGAGGCAAGATGCATGTGTAATATAAAGCAGTGGAGGAATATAGCTCTGTTCCATCTCTGTCAGAGGGTGTGATGACTGTCCCAAGGGACAGGACAGATGCCACCATGCTGTCAGGGCGCTGCATCCTTGCAGCGCTGTCTTCTGGGCTGGCTGGCACAGTTCCCCTGTCCCAGCAGCCTTGGTTTTGAGTTTCTGACCTTCAAAACAGAAAAAGAGCATATAGACATATTTTCCTTGCAATGAAAATGGCAACAGCAACAGCAAAATCAGCTGTGATCTATGTTCACGCCTGGGAAATTTCAGCCTGAAAGGGAAAGATTTGTAAGTCACTGGCTTGGCATGAAAGGGGCAACCTGTAGCATACATTAATGTACAACTGTAACTATTGTAACAACGTGTGCCAAAAACCCCTCAAAACATTATGTGAGAAGTGTAGGTGATAGGAACGGGGTGAGGAAATAGTCAGGGGTTACAAGAAATTCATTGCAACATGAAACTGAAATTAGGATATTTGCCAGCTTCCTGAGGTGAAGGTGACTGTGCTCTAGACAGTCGACACCAAGAGGAAAATCGAGGATGCAAAAAGCAAATGTATTAAGCTGGTTTCATCTGGGGCAGTCCCTTTGACCTGTAGCAGTTAGATGGATGTCCCACTCTGTGACTCAGTCTGTGCCACTGAAGGGGCAAACATCTGAAATGAACAGTCTGGCTTCTGTTGGTACTAATCAGAGGAACCTGTGTCACCCTCAGTAGGGTTCCAAAAGGGGGCAGGTGAGTTTTTGATCTGTGGCAGGCATAGGTGCCAGTGCTGGAGAAGAGCTATTCAGAAGCCTAGGCTGAAGAGTTACAAAAGTAAGAGTTGAGGTGAGCTGGCAAGAAAAACCTTCCATTTTCATGGAAGAGAGTGGTTTTTGTGGGTGTTAAATTCCCTCTGCTGTGGAGAGCAAGCTTTTCAAGCCGTTCTTTGTCCCCAGCTAAAGAGAAACATATGCAGTTCCAGCTGTGGAAATTATCATGCAGTAAACAAGTCTCAAATGACTTTGCTACTTCATTTTGTAGTTGTAATTTTGGAAGCATATCACAGCAAAGGCCTTCATCCAGGGCTAAATTCAAATCAAGTTTTGAGTTTTGAAATTGAGGTCTGTTGTGAAATCCCCAACCATTTAAAAATAAATGCCCCTGGAGAATGTAGCAGAAAAACAAAAAATGAAAATTTTATGTTAAGCAGTTCATTCAAAAGATAACAAAGAGTAGGGATGAAACAGTTGTTTTTTAACTACAAAAGACTATTCACTCAGGTTTTGGATTATCTTCTCTGCAGAAAGACGTGAAGACACAAAAACAAAAGTAGAGGTAGGAATGAAATTACGCCAGGAGCAGGCATGCACATCCATCTTGCTGTGTATTGTTAAAATGATACCACATATGTGAGCTTACTCAGAGCTCCTCATTCTCTGCTTGTATTGACAAATGCTTTGGATCTGCTTAGGCTTTCTGGTGTGAACTCTGACTCTGAAGTTCCTTACTCAAGAATGTCAGGAGGTACTCATGGGCTTTAATTGATTTATGTGGATCCAAGGTAAAGCACTAATTATTGCCCATCCCTTGATCAATTGTCTGCTGCATTCAGCAAAACAGAAACAAGTGTTTTATTCTGCTGGAAGTGGAGAAGATTTAAGCACAATGCTCAGGGGCAATCTCAAGGCTTGGGCAGAAGAGAAATGGAGTTTCAGAGGAGGGTACATGTGAAAACCTCTGTGGCGTTCTTCTGTCTCCCAGGGCTGTCTGTGATCATCTCCAGCAATACATGTCAGAGCACAGCTTTTCCAGCTATCACAGCACCCCAGCTACAAGTGTTGTTGTAAAACATCCAGTCCTTTTCACTAATGCCCTTTAATCCCAAACACTTGAAATTATACAGGATACTTATGCTGAATCAATACCTTATGAATAAGGAAGCTTTTCTTACAGAGGTCTTGATAGAAATGAGTGTTTGGCTCTTTAATTGAACAAAGTGTACTTGTGCAGCAGCTTCATCTCTAAATGGCATTTTTAGATGCAGCTACTAGAAACATAAATGGCAAAACCCCATGCTCTGTTGTGAAGACCATTTTGAAAAGAAAACTTGTCTTGTGCTCATGTACCAAGTAATAGTGGTAATAAAAAAGCTGTTCAGAAAGTGCTACTACTTGAATTAGGCCTGCCTTCATCTTGTTAAAATAAATGTATTTATTAAGTATGCATATCTTTATCTCTTATGTAATGAGAAGAACAGAGGCGTATCACAGATCTGCAGTGTCTTTTGTGCTCTACAAATTCGATGCGACACTCACCAGACAAAAAGTGATTTATTCTGTGTCTTGTAATGGGTGGAATAATTAGCAGTGATGGCATCCATCACTTCTACAACATGCTTATCTCAGAACTTTTCCACTGATTTAAGAGAAAATCAGGAACAGAACAATAAAAGTCAGTTGTATGCTTGGTCCTTTAACTTGGTGTGCCTGATTTGGACACCTGATTAACAGGTCTCTACAGTCTGAATGAAGTGTCAGTTAGTAATGTGAACACAGTCTGGCTTCAGTTTGTCAGAAATTAATTCAGCAAGGCTGAGAACAAGAGAAAAATAAGCACCACTACTGTCCATGGGATGTTAAGGCTGTCAAAGGAGTTTCAATTTTTCTCTCACACACACACTTTATTCACTGGGAACATAATCAGCTAAAGATTTTGGAGAAGTTTCCTGTCATTGTGAAGCATATGATCTTGTATTTGGAGAAGGAGATGGTATCTTAACAAAATAGTACATGAGCAAATTGTTGCTCAGTTCTGGTGTAACTTATCTCTGATTTACAACACCTGTTTGCTCCTCCGAAAGTTCAAGTTTTTAAAAGTGAGACTGATTGGGAATCTGACTCTGACTCCATGCACTTATCTTTCATTCTCCTGGCACAGACAGACATGGAAGTGGCAATTCAGTGCAGTAGTATCTTCTGACAACAATTTGGGAGAAAATGTAATGTTGCATTAGAAATGGGGCATTCCCTAGTGCAACCCACATTCTTGTGCATCATCATGCAGCTTTTTGCTTGTTTTCCACCATCTATTTTCCACCAATAGTCTTCTGTTAAAAAGTAAAGTTTACTTGCTATTTTTGTTGGTTTTGAAAAATAGGGAAGCAATAATTAAGTACAAGACATAGAGAAAATACTCCTCAGAAAGCAACTGTAGAAATCAATCAGTGGGATCAGTCTTTTCTTTTTTTTTTTTTTTTCCTGAAAGTAGAACTCAACACCACATTACAAGTATTGTAAATGTCTGGGAAGGGTTAGGTACAAGATCCATGAGTAGCCTAAGTGCAGTGTGAAGCTGGCTGGCTAACAGTAATTTCAAGTTTAAAAGAGGGAAGGAGATAATTTTCTGGCTATAAATAATATTTTTAATTATGCAAAGTAAGATTTGGATCTTTGGCTTCCTCACCTGAGATAGTTCCCTTAATACTGATGCCTTCCTTAGCATGGTTTGATGCTTTGTCATTTGGTGTGAGGTGAGGGAGGGAAGAGTTGATTACCATGAGTAAACCACATCACAACCACAGATTTTGAATACTTAACACAAGTAGATCTCAGATTAAGGATGGGGCAGTTCCACGCTTGCTCTCGAGGAAAGTGAAAGTAATTTTCAGGAGTACCTGTGAGAGCTCCGAGGAGGAAGTGGATTTATCTCCAAAGCCAATCACCAGTTCTGTCCACAGAATGCACTCAGAAGAGGAGGAGGCAATGGTACAGGTCACCTCGAAACATTACATATTTGATATTAACCAGTACTGAAGAACTGAGCCTGAAAAATCACAGTACCTGCTCGC
>VXBB01024789.1:32603-63588 GCA_013399915.1 Illadopsis cleaveri
CTGAATTCTGGCACTAGTGCAGAAAGAACTGTAATATAAATAAGTACATAATGTCTGTCACTGCTCTGGTGCCATGTTGGTTGTATTCTTAGACCATAGGCTGCTTTCTGTGAATCTGCTGACTGCTAAATAATCATGTCTTTTGCTGAGTTCCTGTAACAGCAGACACATAATCATCTGTTCAAAATAATTATGTAAGATTCTAGTTGATCTAAAGAGAGTCATATAGCTTTTTAGCCTATAATTAGCATACATATTTTCCAGCTTTGCTTTTTCAGATAGAAATATGAGCAGTTGTGTATTTTACTACACTTTTCTCTGCTATAAGTCTGCATTCCAAACTCTTCTTGAAAGCTGTGAAGGTTTTACATGCTTGGTGCTGGAAAACAGAGTTTAAACCCCAATAATTTCTGTGCAAAAACCAGAAGGGAAGGTAAGATTCCAGCTCAGTGAAAGAGCTTGCATTGCACCTACCTGGATTTTCTTTCGATTACTTAAGAAAAAAAAAAAGAAGAAAAGAATATGAACATTCCCTTAGGGTGCAAGTGCCTCTGGTTTTAGTGGACATAACTTTTTGTCTGTTACTGAGGTGCTTCTGGTCCATGGATTAGAACAGACAGAAGCCAAACTGGCAGAGAATGAGTTATTGTTCTCAACTAGTGGTTGACCCAGCACGATAAAAATACAGCTGGTTGAAAGTAGCAGCACTACTTAGCATGGCTGCTGTCTGGCTGCATGAAGATCTGAAGCTGCCAAAAATTAAACCTTCAGGGTTTCAGCTCTATTCAACTCATGGCTTTAAACAAATTATCAAATTTGGAGTGTGTTCTTTCACCTCCCACCAAAAGCTCAAGCATACCTACTGCATACACAGAATGTAGGGTACCCAGTGAATTCATGCTTCCAATATTCTGCAGGTAGAAGGACAGAACTCAAAATAATAGTTGTTGTTATCTACTGGGGCAGGAACTCTGAATTCTTCCTATGCTTGGCTTTGGCTAAAAAGTTTTCACATTTGGATAAGACATCCTGTAATCTCAGAGGGTGTTTTAGCTGGGAATTTGGAGCTGATTGTAAAAAAGTCTGTGCCCCAGCAAATAATTCTTATATAATTGATAATATGCCAGCAGGACAGCATTTCAGTAGCTTAGATTCATGCCAGTACTAAAAAAACGGAGGTTGGGGAAGAACAGCAGCCATGTACTGCTGTACAGTGTTACAGTGTTTGTCCTGCATCCAAACACTTTTAAGACAAGTCATACAAAATTCAGGTCTGTCCTGCAATCAGAAAAATGTTCATGAATTCAGAAATGTTGAGTCAGTCACCCAGGGTGTGAGGAGGATTGGTGCAGGATTTCCAGTTCTGATGTGTCCCTTTGGGTTCTGAACTGAGAACTGGATGGTACCTTGCTGCAAAGCACCTGATCCCAGGCTGCCCCCTCTTCTCAGGTGGTAACACAAGACCCAGGACTGTACACAGTGATAAATAACAGCAAGGAGTCTATTCATCGTGGTGTCTGTGGTACTAGCACTCTTGTAAAAAAGCTCTATTCATGTAGTACCATATTAGCTGGTTTTTTCATCAGGAATAAAACTATCTGGATGAGAACCATATGATTGAACCATATATTCAGAAGTTAGCCCGCACAGCAGGAGCAAAAATTTGCTGGAGAGGCCTACTAGTGTTAAATCTCTCTGCAGAGTGGCATCATTTTATTAGCAGACCAGATATGATGTTAAAAATTATATCTATTATAACCGTCCCAGAGGCGTTCATTCAGAAGAGAGTAATGGAGCACAGCTAACAAAAGAGATTTGTCCATTTGGACATACTGAAGGGCCTTGAGATAAGAAATAATACTCACATAAGCAGTTCCTGAGTTAATATATTAATTTATAGGAAATACTTTAAAAAAGGTCTTTTGAGGAGATTTTAGAAGGCTCAGGCTTCTCATTTTTGAAAGCTTTAGAGCTTACCTCACCTGGTAAGAATTTACAAATCCAATCCCAATCATTTGTGTGTTCACATTCACACTTTTGAATGCATAGTAGCTTCCTGAGCAAGGAATATGTTTTGTTCAGGACATAGCCATGCTGTGTTGTTGGGATTAGTTGAGGGAGCTCATTATTCTGGTTGTTTCAGTGGACAAACCTTTGCCCTGATGGAGGCTCATTTGCCCTCCCTGAATTGTGCAGTGGGGATGGATGGGCATCACTGCACAATCCTGCCTGCTTTGCCTACTCCCTGAAAGCCCTCCCTGAGCAATTGGCTTGGAGGCAATTCTCTGACAGATGGGGTTGTTGTTTTTAAAATTATTTAGAGACATAGGGAGTACAAAAACCCCAGCAACAACCCCACTTTTCTCTTTGGAAGAGCTCAGTTTTTCTGGTGCTGTATGTCCCACTCCACCCGTTGTCTCTCTAAGGGCTGTTCTTCCTCTGACAGGGGACAGTTTACAACTCCCCTTTCACATCCAGCTTAGCAGCCAGATTTCACCTTACATGCAAATATGCATTTCCTGGGATGTCTATCTATATTTTCATAATAAATTTATAAGGTGCTGTCCTGGTTTGGGGAAAATTTTGGAGGAAACTTCCAAAAGGGTCTTTTTAGAAAAGCATATTTAAGTGGCCTGTCCCCCAGCTGGTTCAGGAAAATATTTCCTTGGAGAAAAGTGGAAAAAACCTGTTTATTTAACAAGCAAAGTATTCACAAGCATAAATGAATCAATAATATTAAACAATAAAACCTCTCGCTATTCTGAAGAGATGGCAAATTCAGATAAGTCCTTTTCATGGAGTGTAGCTCAGCTTGCTCAGTCTTATCAGTCCCTCTGGTGCTGGGAAATGCCATCCTGGGCCCCAGTGGGCTACAGGTGTGAGCTCCTGGTGTTTTTCTGGGTTTTCAGTCCAGAGCAGGGCTGAACAGCTCCAAGAAAAAGAAAAACCACAATCCAAAGAGCTTCTCTGCCTCAACTAGCTAAAAAATCTAACTAAAGCAAAGGAGAGCTCTCTCTCTTGCTGTCAGTGCTGCAGGCAGCACAGTCCAGGAGAAGGAATGTAGGGCAGCAAGAGCAGTTTCTGGAAAGAAACTCCACACTTCTTTTCTCCCCCTTCACTCTCGGAACCGGTCTTAAATGTGCAGAACTTAATATCCAGCATAAACAGTACAGACAACTGGGGATACAAGCATCATAAAGCCACCCTAGGACAGGTGCACTCCTGTGTACTTCGCTAACATCTGAATTTCTGACCTGTGCTGCTGCCTGCCTTTACTGTTACAACTCTGCCAAAGAACAATCAGCTTGTCTTGGGTGGTTAATTCTGTGTGTACCACGCTTCCTGCTGCTTGTGTAGCCATTACCCAGTAGGTACTTAGAGAGTGCTACTTTGAGGGGTGGAGGAGAAGGTGTGAGAATTATTTTGTTCCTGCAGCTTGCTAGAAACACTGAAAAACCATGAAGGCTACCAGGCTTGTGTTGAGCTCAGTTTTCAGTTGATGTAGAGCTTGCCACTCCTCTAAATGAGTCAGAGATTACATATAGTCCAGCTACTAAACCCCCCTAATCAGCAGTGTACAGGAGAGGAGTGCATTGGTTTGCCCTTTGTCTGTTTTTGTGATTATTTTTTGTTAACTTCAAGAAATCTGGTTCAAACTAATAGAAAAGATACCAGGAATGCAGCAGCTTGGAGAAATTGCCCCTTTTGAAGAATTACTTTTATATTAGTAGGTTTTTATATGTTTGGAGACTTTTCAATGGAGGAGACAGTGTCAAAGCCCCATGTGTGCCTACTTGCTTCAGATTGCAGCTTAAGAATTCTTTTAAAATGGCATTGAAAAATGGCATTTATAAGAAAATGCGAGGAAATTGGACTGTGTAAAAATAATGGACTTCATTACAAAGCTTGGGGACAGGTATTGTAGCTGGCATCTCTCCTTATTTTGGTTTTGGTAGCATCTGATGTTAATCTTGATTGTCCAAGGTGAAAGAGAACTACCCCAAATTTCAGCAGAGTCCTCTGTGGTTAGGGTTACTCTGGTAACAATTTCATTTTCAGGAATTGAGAGTAGTTTCTCAAAGGTGTTCACTTAAATGAAAGGTTATTCTTTGCTTTGATGCATTTAAGATGCCAGATCTCATCGGCACTCAAAGCACTTGATGAAGTCCAGTTTTCTTCTCTGCACCTCATGAAAATGGTGTTGCATTTGGTGAGACATTCTCAAGTAATATCTGCTGTTTACTCACTGTTATTTGCTATCATCTGGGCAGGGTGTACTTACCTCTCCAACCTGCAAGAAATATGAAATTTGCCTCTGGCTCTTTAGATTTTATATTAAGCTGTTTTTCAGTCTTTAGTGAAGAAAAATCATTTTCCTGCAGTTCTCTCCTTAGTGCTGCTTAGACTGGCAGCAGTCTGGTCCTGCCGTCTCGCAGCCTCACTTCCCATCAGCACTTCTCTTATTGCTGTGAGATTTTTTTTGTTCCTCACCATGTAGCTCAAGCAGAGACTCCCAGCCAGTCCTAACAGCTTGTCAATGATGTGCAAGTAGTTTTTGTTCTCCCCAGTGCCATGTGCTGTGTTTTAGGGTGAGTCTGTCTGCTGACTGTGTGCACACACGTAATATCTTCTGTCTTCTTCAAGATATGTTATCAAAGGTTATGCAGGACTAAACCCTAAACCTGATTTTCTTGACAATAACACATGGAAGCCTCTTCTTCCTTTGTTCACAGGCTGGACCATTCTAACAGAGTAGGGAGGCTGGGCCTGGAGGTGTGGGTGTTGGTGGCTGGGGCAGCTCACCAGTGGAGAGTTGCGCCTCATTGATAGTGTCAGGAATCTTCTTACCCTCAGATGATCCTGTCTTCTTGTGGCAGCAGCTTGGTCTGCCTGGAGCTGTTTTGAAATTTTCACGTGGCTGGGAGTGGGGTGAGGAACAGGAGAAATATGGAATTGGGAGTGACAACAAGTTTTGGCAGTAGCAGGAGAAAGCTTGCTTACAAATCCCAGTAAGTGTACTCCTAGTTCTGAAGTGAATATCATGTGAAAATCTCAGGCAGGGAGACTTCACACAGCCCCAGATATGGAGAGGCAAAGCAAAGAGAAAGAGGAGGGCATGTTTTCTTTGTTGTCTTTATGAGTAATCTCACACAGTGTCATCCATCTGTGTTTTCTTTTTCCAGATTTTTTTCATCATTCTGGATTTTGTTTTGCCTTTTTCATTTTCCAGGATGTTCTCTGCAGTTAGGTGCCCAAAAGGAGAATGGATGCATAATTTCCTCACATTCCCAGTATTTACTTAGAGGGAAAGCTTCATGAACGTGCACAGGCAGACACATAGACACGGGTGTGTAAGAGCACGATGGTAAATTCTGCAGGCTCAGAAATGGGCATCCACAGTGGAACTACTTCCAAAAATATGAGCTGCCAGCTTACGCAGGTTCTGGCACCTGATTAAGTGTACTCAGACTGAATACTTTATTATTTGCCATAAGGAGTGGAGGCTTTTGAACCCAGGTGTAACACTTTCCAAAATGAGCTCTTGCATGTCAGGAAAGGTTACTGTGCTCTCACCGTCGGCTACAGGTGTTTGAGTCTGTGAGTGGCTCCATGTTCCCATTTGCTCTGTGGTCCCCTTCAGGTGCTTTTGATCCTGATTTTATTTTAATTGCCTTGCACTGTCTGTTGGCTATCTCTGTAGGTGCAGAACTTCTGAAGTGATCTCTCATTATGCGATTTGATGTAGGCATAATTATGAAATTAAAGTGTGTAATTTATTCATTTTGAGACAGGCCTATGATAAAATCCACAGCTGCTTCTTTCTCTAGAAAATCCTTTTTTTATTTTTCACTCTCAAGGTTGAGTGGGAGGTTCCACAAAGCAGAAAAGGGACTGTGTTTGCCTGGTGAGAGGGCAGGTCAGGAGGTTGACAGGGGTGGGTTGTGGGCACACAGAGGTGGGGTAGTTCTGTGCAGGTATGTGGCCAGGTCTGACCAGGTTCAGCCCTGCCACACCTGCACCCTTCAAGTGTGGTTTATCTCAAACCTGACAAAGCTTTCCACACTTGAGTCTTAATGCAGGCTTAGCAAGTGGAAGTCCTTCCAGAAGCTTTGTCACTGTCTTCAGGTTCTGATAGGGGAATGGGAAAGTGAAGCATCCTTTCAGTGAAACAAAGGAAGCTGATAAAGTGTGTCCTGTGAGTTGAATGTTCATTCTATTACAGGGCAAATACTTGATGGATTGAGATACCCTATGGAGAGCAGATCTGATCACAGGCCTTTAAGTGAATACAGTACCTTTTAACTTCTATCTTATTTCCATTTAGAAGTAATTAAATGACTTTCAGATTAAAATGGCAATTATTTTGTGGTGATTTAGATTTTCGTACAGATGAGGTGTGAAGGTATCTCATTTTTTTATTTTATCTGTATTTTAGCAGAAATTTATAATAAAATTGAAATGTTGCCTTTTATAGAAGCTTTAGGTGTTACTGAAGAAATCAGTTGGGATTGGCTTAGTTCTACTTTTTTTTAACTTCAGCAATTATATTTTAACCCAGCCTTATGCAATAACATGATTAAAATACAGAATTAATTTAAATAAAATACATTTTTATTTGGCAAAACATTTCAAATATAAACTTATTTTTGGTGTGGGAAATGCTGTCTCATCAATATGGACCTGCTCATGGAAATGCATGGATATTGGTGGAAATTCAAGAGTATCGGCAAAAGTGAGGGCATTATAAAAACAGTCCATGCAATCACCTTGTGGAGACTGAAATTCTCATCTCTAATTAACTATTAACCTTTCTGCCAGAGCCACTGCTCCTTCTGTTCTGTTGTCTCCTATTGTGATGTTTATTCAGGGTTTTGGAATAGAAGGATCAGGATTTGCTTATAGCTTCCAAGCAATATTGGGAAAAAAAAGTCTCCTCAGATTTTGTTGTCAGATTGAATTGTTGTTTTCTGATTATCCCTAAATCAGTGCAATTGCAAAGAGAGGAAAATGGACAGGAAGTAAGTTTGACCCAAACTTTCAATCTTGGCTTGCACACTGTACACACTGTGTGCCCTTAGGGTATCCCAGGGCAGCCTAAATCATTTCAAGGTCTGAGAATGATTCCATTTAATGCTGGAGTCACAGGTGACAAACATCACGAGTGTTTTCCCATGGCAGAGTTTCATTATCTGCTCTCAGCTGTGGAAAGGGAGTTACTTTGTTCCACCCCCTTTTTTTTTTGTGCTGGGTGCATCTTTGAGTGCTGGGCATGGCTGAGCTGACTGCTCCCTTACAACTCAGAGACATGTGGAAGGGACAAATGCCTTCTGCTGGAATTCTAGTGTAGCCCTGGGAAGGGATACACCAGAGGTATCCCTTGGGTGTTCAACTTCTGTACATGGGCATGCAAAGCAGGTGTATCACATCCCTTGGCAAAGGAATTAGCAACTCCCTACTGGTGCTGGAAGACAGCAGGTCAAAGATTTTACTATAGCTCAGATATATTTGTAACTTAAACAATTTCTCAATTATCAGACAAATCTTGCCCTCTCTTCAACATTTTGAATAAATATTTAAAGACATGAGGCAACCATTTCCCTAGGAAGAAGATTCCTCTTTGGCTGGATATTTCTTTTCTTGCAGCATATTTCTCTCTAGTCTTAGGCACTATTTTGTTGTCTTTAATACCCCTTGATTGCATCTTGTTATCATCTTGTCTTGATTGGCTTTGTGGCTCATTATACAAAAAGGGTGCTAATCTTTGTTAATTAGTTCCTTATTAGAGTCAGTTGAGATTTGTAGTGCAATAAGTGAGCTGTATTTCTGATGATAAATAATTGGCTGCCAAGGAATCCTTAGTGTGAAATCGTGTCAGTATAACTGATGATACTTTTAATATTTTATGTGGGTTTGTATGTGTTTACTACAGTACTTGGTTCTTCCAGCTGCAATTCCCAAGATACCTTTTTTTGTCCTGCAGTTCTGTTACTAGCTTGTACATTCCTTACTCCATGCTGCATTCTGTGATTTCATTACTTCATTGCTAGACAGCTATTTTGTTCAGAAAACTATCTCCTGTATATGGCAGGAAGGACTTTTTTCTATTGCTTTTCACACTTGTCTTTATTGTATCCTGGTTTTGCTGTGTCATAGCACTGGGTATTACAGATCCTTGGAGGACATTAACACCTGAAATTTTTTCAGGAGAACTGGTAATAGGAAATGGGATGTAAGGTTGTAGTGATACTTTAAATCAGTGGGATGCTCCTGTATTTCAGCAGAAATCCAAGTCATTGCTCTGTACCTGGCCCCACTGATGATGGCATCTCTCTCAGATTACCTGAGCTGCTGCTCAGGAGGGAGAACTGGATGTAAGGACTAAGCCCCCCAGTGCTTGCTGACCTCTGGGATATACCCAAGGAGATGAGGCTGAGCCAAACCCAAGCCTTTCCCCAACTTTCTGGTATGCCACAGTGTTTTTCCTGGGAGGCAAACGAAGATGTGCTGTACAGCATTAATCCATGTCCAAACAAACAAAACTTCGGGAGTCTAAGCGTTTTGAGACCTCTGTTCCCACCCTGCTCAGCTACAGCTCTGATGCACTGACCTGGATTGTGTTCCTTTCTCCTCTGTAAAATGAAATATAGACACCCCTGGGAGCACAGTGGTGAACTGGAGAGAAGTTGAGTTTGTTTCTTGGCTGGTGCTTATGAGGGATTGTCTGAGGCCAGAGTGGGCACCTCTGCAGCAGAGCATCACTGCCCTGCTATGTTCATATAGAGAAAGGCAACTACCAGCTCATTCAACCAAGCAACAGGAACAGAGTGGGAGAATGTAGGTGTAACCTCTAACTTAGTTTTCAGTCTATTTGTAGCCTTTGTAAGTCTATTTGTTTTGTTAATGTGCAGGGCTCAGTGGGATGCCAAATGTCCCTGCTGCTGTGTCACAGTCACCAGGGTTGTGTGGAAGAGTGAGATTTCCCTGCATGCATGTCCCTGATGGAGCCAGCACAGCCTCCCTGCAGTGTTCTAGTGGGTTCATTTCACTAGGGATCCTCGTGTCTAAGTAGATTATTGCTTTGCAGAAGGGTTGGGGATATTCCTGGTATGGGTATCCTGATCTGAGAGATATTTGGTGAGAGCTTTGATCTAACATGCTGCTTTTCCCAAGAAGCAGCAGAGACAGTGGTGTGTAATTGGTTTCACATAGTAAGGATGATATGCCATATGGAAAAGAAGTGGAGCAAAAAGGCTAAAGAAAGTAAGAGAACTGTCAGCTCGAGCAGTTGGTTGAGGAATCCTTGGGTTATATGTTCCTCCCAAATACTGAAATGTTCTGAATATCATTAACATACATTTTACAGGGCAAAAAAGTAAGTCAATTATTTTAGTCCCACTGATAAATTTGGAAGTAGTTTAGCTAGCTTGCTGCTTGTTTTCAATTTCCTTACATTATGGATGGAGCCTAGAGGTGCCCCCCAAATATATACTTTATGATTTGCTTTTTATTGCCCAGAAACACTTCAATTTTATAAATATACCAGAATATTTCTTCTGTTCAAGTAACACGCATAGAAAAATTATTATTGTGACTCTCCCCAGAACCACATTTATTTTGCAGATTGCTTTGGTGTGGTAGAGGGGCATTCTGGAGCACATTACTTTCATTGTAGGAAAGGTCACATCTCTTCTTTCTTGCTCAGATCCTGTGGGAATTCCATTTTCAAGAAGGAGCTACAGCTTCAGCTTTGCACAGTGACACTTAGCTACTTGTTCTCTAAATGATAGGATTTATACAAGTAAATACTGTAATCCAAAGATGGGCATGTGTGAAATGTGCTTGGTATCCATGGAGTGGGCTTGTCTCCTCTGAACAGATGCTGCAGTATTCCCATGCCATGCTGAACTCCACTTGTGTATCCAGTGCTGCTCGCATGAGGGAGGACACAGAGCAGTCAGGTACTGGCACCCATTCCAGTCCCATTGTCAGCAGCACTGTGGTCTGGTGACAGCTTTGCTGTCAGTTCATATGGAAGATCATTTTTAAAAGAAGCCACTGTACCTGCAACTGATGTTGATCATGTGTAAAAATCTGTAGAGGTTTGTGATACAAAATCCATCCTAACTTTAATCATAAAATTATGTTCTTCCACTGCACAGTACCTAACCTGGTTTGTACCAATTTATCAGTCTTTCAGCTTACATTTCTTGTCTCTAGTCTCTCTAATATACTGTGTAAACCATGGTCAGGTCATGGAGTTCTATATCACAGTTTGTAAATTTTGCCATTTCTTCCAAGCAATGTAATTTCACAGCAAACAAATTTAAAAAATAATAACATAAGGCATCAAATACTTATAAACAGGCCAACCTGTGGGCATTCCAGTTTACTCTGTAGTGGTTGGAACTCATCTGCAAAATAATTCTGGGCTATTTCTCAAGGAAATGTACCAAAGCCTCAAATACTTTCGGTATTTGAATTGCTAAAGGATCACAGTACATATCAAAACTATTTTTAGTGTCTGAGAAGCTGCATGTAGAGTGATGCAGATTTAAATAGTGCATGAGATATTTTGACAATGAAATATTTTTTAAGACATACATTGAATGTTCATGAATTATGAGTTTTTTCCTCAGTAGTCAGAACAACGTGTTTACTGCCATTAGTGAAAAAGTCATAAATCAGAGTGGCAATATACCTTGCTCACAAATGCTTGCATGTGTGCAGATGTCTGTACTCTTCCTATTTTCACCTCAACAGTTGTGCTTATTTCATTGTGTCAAACCATACTGGTGAAAATCACTGTAGCTCTCATTACAATCTAGTGAGATAAGCTGCTTAGCTCCAGCTGACTTTTGTTCATAGTGAAAAATAAGGCAGGAATCTTATGGCATTGAATTCTATATTAATGGGATAATTTGTGGCAATTTCTCAAATATGATTTCTGTGCTACAAGTTGAAGTCCCTAACTGAATGAACTGAACCTGCTGTGGGCATTCTGACTGTTTTCCAGTGCTGAGTATTCCAATTGTGTGTGCTCTAGTGAGTTGTGTTGCTGCTGGAGCACAGAATTAATTTAAAAAAAAGCTGGTTCTTGCTGCATGAGTGGAACACAAAATGTCACCAAAAGATCCTATTAACCCAGGAAT
Source organism: Illadopsis cleaveri (assembly GCA_013399915.1). Classification (NCBI taxonomy): domain Eukaryota; kingdom Metazoa; phylum Chordata; class Aves; order Passeriformes; family Timaliidae; genus Illadopsis; species Illadopsis cleaveri. The sequence continues at coordinate 43,754 of VXBB01024789.1, forward strand.
GACTGCTAATTTTTAGGTGAACAAGAAAATAGGGCATACAGCTGGTATACAGTATCCCTTCTGAGTCTCTTTTCTGTTCTGGACATGGAGGTATGTGCCTAAAATGTACATTTTAATCTGAGATTTGAAGCAAAAGTGTCATTGTAGGATGAATCCTGTCAAAGGAGGATGTCTCATTTTAATAATTGCCTATCTAACGAGTTAAGAATGTTTTTACAGCACAACCAGAGAAAGCACAATGCAGGGTGAAGTCACAGTCTTGTAAAATAGTAGTAAAAAGAAGATTATGAAAGAATCCAGTAGCACCTGTTGTTTAAAAAATGATGAATCCTGAACTGAAGACTGTCATGAATAAGATAAGGATGGAGTTCTCAAAGAAATACTTCAGGGAATTTCTTTTAATAAGACCTGAAAAGTATGCCTTGGGCATAATATCACAGGTTAGGGATTTGAAAGCCTCGAGCCAACTTTCTCTTTTGCCATTGTAATTTGACCCAGCTATTGTAGTTAATCACTGAAAATAAGGTAGCTACAAGTTCCATCCTTCAGGTAACCTATTAGAAGTTCAATAATTAGAAAAGTTTCAGCTATTTCCTATCATGGCTAAATGGTTGGAAAAATAGCGTTAAACCCCTTTCTCAAGAATTTTAAGAAAGAGAGGTACTTAATTTGGAACCTCCCGTTGTCAGTTGTTCTTTAGTGGCATGTGAAGAGGAAAAACAATTTTCAAAGTGTTGAGATGTTTCAGTGAGGTGCCTGAGGGAAAGTAGGGAACACTTGACATGCAGTGAACCCAAACTTACAGGAATCCGATACCCTCATCTCACTAAAAACGTGGGTACTTTTGTGCCAGTGGGAGATGAAAGTGCTTAGCCTTGTGTGAACCATCTCTGAGATTGCAATTTACTCCTGCACTCAGGGCTGCTGGAAAGGGCCTGGGGGTTACAGTGGATGCAGAGCTGAAACCGAGACAACAGTGTGTTCGATTGTAAATAAGGCAAAACACACACTGAGATGTGTTGTGAGGGGTAAAGTCAGAAGATAAGGGAAGAAGGCAATGCATGTTCATTCTGACTGTTCTTGTTATGGGAAAATTGGTGCTGACGTACCCAGCTCTTTGTTTTGATTAACAGCATGTGCACTATCTTATTCTGTGTGTGTTTACCTGCATCAACTTACTTGGAGTACTTTAGTTTGGGCTAAAATCCTGAGCTCAGTTTGAGAATGGTTGAGCTTTGTATAAAACATATGAAGTATCGAGGAGCCTCTTTCAGACAGTGACTCCATGTCACCTTGAATATCTTACTGTAACATTGAAGAACTGGTTCGATCAACACTTGTCAGGAAAGCAGTGGTTGTGGAGGATTGTCAAAAGAGGAGCTGATCCTCCCTTGGGGTGAGGGAATGATAGAAATGGTTTCTACAGGTACCTTGCCATTTTTTTTTGTCAGGCCTCCGTAAAATGTAGCAATGATGATCTGTCTAGTTGCTTTTATTTTTCTGTCTGACATTAGTTCTGCTCCTGAGACCCTTTTGAGCACTACAGGTCCCTGAAGCAGGAGGAGAGCTCCACAGTATATCTAAGTATATATAAGATTTGGCAGTGTGTCAGTGCATGTGAGTGTGCAATCTGTGATCACATCAGTCTCACTTAATCCTTCCTAATACTTGGTGTACTGAGTTGCCTGGTTATCTGGCATTTTGAGTGTGACCAACAGCTTCACTATTGATTTTTATGTACCTTGTTCTCAGAAATGTGAACGTCCTGTTCAGTGTTTACAGTGGATTCCTTTGGAAAAGTTGCAGATTAATGTACTTTTTTTATTGTAAGAATTTCACTAAAAGGAATAACATCCAAATGCAGAGTTTGTTTGAGAATCAATAATGTCATTCTCCATGGTTTCCTCAGGCAAGGAAATGACATTTTGAAAGATTGGACTTTAAAATGTATGAAAGACCCGGCACCCCAAGTATTGCAGGAAATCAAAAACATTGTCTGTTACATTAATGCCTTGATTCCAGACTCTGTGAAACTATTTTATGAAATTTACAGCTGCAGTTCTGTTGCAGAAAATCATGATATATTAAAAAGTTTATGGAAATAGACAGGCTCTGTGTGAACCTTCAGAATAAAACCAAACAGATTGTGAATCCCAGTTTGGCTGGATAGCACATCAGTTATCTTTTGGAAGTCATTGTTTAACAGTAGTTGTGGGATAGTCTCTTAGAATTTAAGTCAAACGTATTTTAAATGGGATTTATTTATTTGTTTGCAGTTTCACTAGGAAAGGCAACACTTACAGAAGACAGCTCTGAAATTGTGGTTTTCATTCTGAATTTTTTCCTGTGTCTGTGAGAGTTGGTTGGAGGGAGGAGAATGACACCTTCTGAATATTTTTAGTCTTACGCTGTTTTACAGTATGGTATTCACACAAACCATTGGAGTGGTCACTTTATAAATTGGCATAAAGTTTCACACTCTCACAGCTGATAGGAGAGCTGTTGCTGGTTATTACATTTCTCCAGTCTTCCCCCTATTCCATCATTCTAAAACAAAGCCAATGAGGAAATGCACTTTTGTCTTATGCTTTGAGTTAAAATACATACATTTGAACAATGTGAGTTTCCTCAGCTCAGCAAGGTGAGCTTTTCAAAATCTGTTTTCATGGTGTAGCTTTACTCTGCCTTTTGTAGCTGCATTTCCCACTGGTCTGCAGGGCCATGAGCCCTTGTGCTGCAGTGTGCACTGAAATTTGTCATTTTAAGTGGCTTCAGAGAAGCCTCAGAACTTGTGTTTGTACCTTCTCAGGATGGTGGGGAGGAGCTGTGAGATGCCAAGATACATAGACAGCCTTTCACATAGCAGTTGAACAGAAATGAGAAGAAACAGGACATGCACTTTGGTTTTCCAGTTTTGTAGCCTTCATTTGGACAATAGGGATAACACTGATTTTCCTCTCTACTGCGTGTGCACTACTTTGAACTCAAGGAGATGTATTCATATTTACAAGGACACTCCTTGTGCTGTAGAAAACATTTACACACAGCTGGATGCAGTTGTTTTCTCCAATTTGAATGTGTCATGATTATCTCACCCACTTTTGTGACAGATTCTTGACACAAAAACTTGGTTCAGGCTTGTACAGCTCCAGTGTGGATCACTTCATCTTGTCCTCCAGTTTGAGAAAACTTTTTCTGTTTGTATTTCTCAGACTAGGGTTAACATCAATGAATGCAGATACCTCCATTTCTGGAAAATGATGAAAATATTGAGTGTAGTCCTCAGAAGAAATCCTTTCTCCTCTCATTTTCCTAGTCTCAATAAAAGTTAGTTTCTAAAGCAGACCTCAGTGCAAATAAACTTAGACTATATTAGAAGCAGGTTTTAGATTTTGTGTAAGTCTAGAGGTTGCTGGCTGGATTGCTTAACAAAAAAGTTTTCCCATGGCCTTGATGCAATTGCTCATAAATTGAAATTGGAACCCATTGTCTGCTGACCAGTATGGATGCACAGTTCAGGGCTGTGCAGTGGAAATTTGTTGGGCCCATGATGTTCCCTCCTTTCATTTTTACCTTCTTCTATCCCTTGATGGTATTCAATTCTGAAACTCCCATTCAATTTGAAATATTGCTTGTGTGCACTGTGTAATTATGAATTCCATACTCCATGACTTGACACTCATTATTCTGCATACACTGTCCTTTGTCAAAAGGGCAAGAAGGGACACATCCTCAGTATAGATGAAGCTGTCTGTATGAGAGGATCTTCCATGTCTGTCTCTGTACTGGGGAAGGGTGAGGCCATTTGAGAGCCACAAATGAATTTTGGCTAAGTTGAAATGTTCACCTGCTGCATGTTTCCCATATGCTGGTGAACAAACATCAGCATAATCAAGCACAAAAGAAAAGCCCCTGTTCCCAGATGAAAGAGTGAAGGCAGATTTGCATGTATCACCCCCATAATCATATAATTACAGAGTTTGATCCTTATCCCTGAGATACTTCAGAATGTGCACAAAAGCCTCCTCAAACCATTGTGCTGTGAGTCCTGTTTGGATGTTAAGGACTTCTCTGCAGAGATTGTGTAAATCAGCACAGGGACTGTGCAGTGCTCACTTTACAGCATGGGGAGAAGGGATTGACAAATTTTATTTAAATTTACAATATCCAAAAGGCAAGGCTCCCATGCAATGCACTTTCACTCAGGAGACATTAGTTTTTGGCACAGAATTTGTGTTTCTTAAAGCAAAACATCAGTCCATGACTGTCTCACATAAACAAATGCAGGTGTTAGAATTGTTCCCCACTTTGCTGTGAGATTTTTTTTTTCCTCTGCTGTTTGTGTGAATTTTCTTTCTCAGTGGAAATCCCATTTAGCTTAAACTTGTGGGGTTTTTTTCTCAAAGTATAACCTCTAGCTAAACTCTTTTGCTTATGTTGCTATTTTTTACAATGGTTTAAGCTGAAGTTAACCTTCCTATTAGCATTTTAATGGAAAAGGAGATTCTAGCACTTAGCAAGACATTTTGCCTGCTTGCAAATGGCAATGTGGTAAAGGTATGAAATGCTGTTTTCCATTGTTTGCAAATTCTTTCTTTTCCTGCTGCAAAGCTCTTTTTCTTTTATTGATATAAATAAGAACAGCATTTGGCAGGGACATCCCAAGTCATCTGTTACAGTCATTCTCTTTATAACAACATCAAATACTCGACTTTATAAGCTAGTCAGTCCTGTTTTAAATGAAATTGATGGGGTTTTGCTCATGCTTTCTAAGTCTATTCACAATGTTCTCTTTACTGGTCATTAAAGTGCCTCTTCATAACTTAAATGAATTCATGGTCAATTATAATCATTTGTTTCAATGCCAGGTAATGTCCTTTAGCTGAAATATTGTTCTTTTAAGTGAAGATGACTCTCCAAATGTGGTTCTGTTGCCACAGTCATTCCTTAGAAATGTCCCCATTGCATGACACTGTATGGGGAGCCCTTTCCTTGGTGGGAATCTGAAAGTGGGTCAGGACACTGTGTGCCTAAGTAAATAATGTTGAATGTACTGTCAGCTTTCCAGAGGTACTGCAGGGTCTTTCTAACACTCTCCCGAAATAGTGGAGGTTAAGCCATGTGAAAATTGAAGGCCAAGCAACAGATTTGTTGTACAGGCAAGAATTATTTATTAAAAGTTCCCAAGAAAATAAAGATTATAAGGTAATAGTTATAATAATAGCTTTGTTCCTGCCTTGCTAGGATTTCCATTAGATGTTAATTCCATTATTAAAAATTAAATTTGTTTTATTTATGATCCTGTTTTGTAAGGAAATGCCTATTGATCAAAACAGGCCCTGCTTTATCAAAAATTCAGAGCGTTATCCAGATCAGTTGTCAAGCTGGATATATTAAACCAGAAGACGTTTTAACAGTAGCAGACACAAAGTGATGTGTCCAGCAAGAGGGAAAGCCAGACAAACCTAGGAAGTGTACCCCAAAATCCTGGAGCACCTTCAGGGCTGCAGGGGTGGGAGCACATTGGGGTGCTCTTATATTGGAGCCACAGTAGTTCCTTGGTGCATGGCCAGGGCAGTCATTGACAGGATGAGGCTGTTGATAATGAAAAGAATGGGCCTGAGCCTTTATTAATTTCCAGCTATGGGGGTCGTCCGCAGATATTTCTCCGAAGATCGCAGCAACCGGCAGTCAGGAACAGGTGAGGGGAGTGTCCAGCAAGGTTTCGCAATCACCGAGACGGGTTGCTTAGCAGCAAGACAGCTCCTCTGCTTCAGGGGACACGCCCCCAAGAATCGGAATGCTCTGCCCCCAGACTTCCCTGGGGCCTCTTACTCGCAGTGTTTTTCACGGCTGTGGCGGTATAGCAAAATTCTCTTAACTAGAGCCAGTGGGTGCTTCCACTCCTTCCTGGGGTAGGGTCACTTTTTTAATTTCCCTCTGCGGGTTTGATTTGAGGGGTTTTATTTTTATTTTCAGGCCCATAAAACCCCGGGGTCCGAAGCCGGATTCTGTTTTGCATAATCCAGCCTATGTCTCAGAGAAAGGAGTTATTNGGGACTCTTTCTCCACGCAGCCGAGGCTCCACTGCTCCAGCTCTTAGCATGTCTTTGGTAAAAAATATACCAGGAATTCGTTTCTAACAATAACAGCCTGTTAAAGGACTTAATATTGAAAAAATTTAATCTCTGTACTGGTGAAAGTGCTGGTCAGAAGGTGTTTTTCTGGTGGTGTGTGTGGTGCTTTCACACTGAAGGGCTCACTGACTGTCACTCAAAAAGGGAAAACAGGAGCAACAAGGTACCAAGTGAAGACAGACAGGTGCACACAGGACACAGTGTCCATGTGGTGGGGATGGTGCTGTCTCTGTCCCCTGGCCTCTCCTGGCTGGAGAGGGAGGACAAGCATCAGCACATGCCAGCCCTGAGCTCTGGCAAGGAGTGGCATTTGCAATGTGCATTTACATGGGGACAAGAGGAGGAGGGTTGGCATTTTCCTATGCTGGAAGTCCAGTTGATAGAAGGCTACATTTTTCTTGTAAATTGGTGGAAAAATGGTGTGTTTGGGGAGATTGTTGGATCTTGCACACAGGTATCTGATGAGGCTGTGTTAAAAGACAGAAACCTCCATCTGCTGTACAAGAGCAGTTCAGTGTAAGTGTCAGAACAGCAGGTCATCGGGGCTTGTGTGACTTAGCTGTGCCAAGAGTTATTTATATTCTTTTATTGAGAGCAAGGTCTACAAAGCTGCTGTCCTCAAGAATCAGAAATTCAAATGAAGAAGAATTTCCAACCAAAAGATGGACATTGGATCAGTAAATTAAATTCAGTTGTAAGAGGATGAACATACATTTTCAGGCACTCTTCCTATCCTATTCCCACTGGTTTGGGGTGGTGTGGGTTGGTGATGTTGCATTATATTAGTATAAAAGATTTCTGTGAGGTTGGATGACTGTACCTGACATTATCCACTCTGCCAGAGGAGAAAGTAGCTGTTAATTTAATGTGTTTTCTGGTTTGGATAAACTATTTTGTTTGGACAGACAAAGTGCAGATTTTCCAAATGGCTTTTCCATCCTTTTAAGCAAAGAATCATGAGGAGATTAAAACCACAAAGACCATGCATTAAGTATTGAGATTACTCTTGCTGCAGAGTTAAGTGGTTTAACAATAATAATAATAATAATAATAACAATTACAACAATAATCACCATTATTACAATTTCAAGTTGTTTCATACTTAATATTAATGAAAATAATTTCAAAAATTATGGTATCTTTCCTAATTTGTGCACGTTTTGTCCAGTTTTCAAAATTATTCATTTTAAGAAGCATTTACAGGTTGTTGGAATTTAAATATGTCCTTTTCAAGGATTGTGACCACAGACAGGTACCCCAAATTCCCACATATAAAATGGTCATTTTAATTTGAAATAGCTCAAAAGTACCATTTAAACCACTCAATTTCACCCAAGTTCATCATACTCGTGGTCAAAATTTTGACAGCAAAGCTGTCAAATTGTGACAATTGTGTCAATTGTGTCTAAAATTATACTTGTTTGATTTGTCTGCATTCAGGAAGCAAAATTAGAGGCATGTAGCATGATTTAATTGTGGATCATGTATGCAAGAGGAATGTTGTGAGTATGCAAGTGCAAAGTTGGTGCTTGCCAGCTGCTGCTGTGACTCTGCTCTGCTGGCAGACTGTTGACTTTGTGTATGTGTAATGATTTTTTCAGAAAATCAGTGATCATTGAGGCAGCAATAATTGGCACTGGGGAAACCTTTTAGCAAGACTTCCCTAGCAGTTAGTGGTGTGTTGATTTCACTGGCTTTTGAATAGCTAGAAAGTGTACTAATTTCCAGTTGTGTAGTGCCACTTAATTAAAAATGCCATAGAGACTTGGAGGGGTGGGCTCAGCCTTGGGCGAGATCCTGCTAAATGAGCAGTGTGTACTGAAGAGTCTTGAGAATGAAGTGCAGTCTCAGACTCACTGAGTGCTGGATTAGTACAAGTGCATGTCCAGCCCAGCAAGGTCTTTTCAGAACAGAGAACTGATTGATGCTCATGCTGAACTTCAGACTTGTACAGTGGCTGCAGGTCTTAGAGCTAAGGTTCATCCAAAGAATAAGCTTAGGGTTTGGGTAGGATTAGGACAGAGAGAAATCCTGATTTGTAGCTCTAATTTCATTGGACCAGTGTGGAGCAGCTGCATGCATGCTGTTTAGGAGCAGAACTAAGCAGGAACAGGAAGTGCTTCCTTTCATTTTATTTTCAAAACACTACTGTATTTTTCCTTACTCCTGTTTTCCTGGCCACAGCTTTAACACAGACTAGAGCAGAAGGTCACCCCTTTACCTGAAAAATTGGTATAAAACAGGTTGTACATGTGGATGACTGAACAGGTTTATTGAAAAAGGCAATAGTTAAAGCTCTAGCTGCTGCAGCTGTGAAAGAGGCTTTCAGAATTTTAAATTAGTTTAAATTAGGAAGTTTTATGTGCCTGAATCTGAAACTTGAAAATGTAAGAGTCATTGCAGCCAATTCAGTTGCTTAATGAAATAACGAAAGCATCATATGAAATTATGCAAAACCAGGGGAAATTCAATATCCTGAAATCCTACACGCAGATTAATCAAATTAATGGCAAGGTATAAAAGGACACATTTGGGAGATTATGAAGAAAGTCAGCTGTACAGAGTTTTAAGAGCCTAGAAAAGGGAAGACAAACCATTGCTCAATGCTATACAGCAATTTTCTCAGTAGAGTAGTTAAATGTAATATTTTGGAGGAAAAAGTAGTATTTTGTTTTTTGCTTTTTTAATGAAACCTCCACAGCACATTTATTTTAGCTTGGAGGAAGTTAAATAACCACCAAAGACATGTCTTAATTTTCTGAAGAAGAATACATAAGTACATTTTATATAGCAAAATTGTCAGACCAATGGGTTTCTATTTGTGAAGATATTATTCTTTCTTTCTGTTGGGTTTTATTTTTTTGGGGGGGAGTTATTTGGTTTGTTGTTGTTGTTGTTGTTTTTTGTTTGTTCGTTCTTTTGGAGGTTTTTTTTTGTTACCTAAAACTGAATTGGATATTAATGTACAAACTGTTTCAGGCAACCAATAGCACATTTCTTTTCCTCATAAATCAGTCGTCTGAAAAAATTAATGGGGCTCCTATCTTGAATATTTGAGAACTTCTCAGTGTTCAAACCGTGTGAAAATATAATTGGAGTCTCCTAGTTTCTGCTTCTTCTCACTGTCATATTTTGAAAATAAACAATATGTAGAAGTGAAAATGAGTTAATTATTACCTGACATATGTGACTTTTGGGAAAGGATGTAATATATCCAAAACTTATAATCAAAGTTATGAATTAAAAAATGTGCTTACCAAGAGTACCAGCAAAGAAGAACATGAAGAATCAGATACTTACTGCCAAATTATTGCCCCCAAAATTTAGGAACTTGTAACTCAGGTGTCAAATTTACTCTCCTCAGTGACAGGCTGCTGTGCCAGCACTTAGACCACAGAAACTCAGGAGACAAAAACCATAAAGGATCAAGATAAATAGCAGCATGACAATAATCAGCCTCAAGTTTTTGCTTGCCCAGAGTGTGCTCACATGAGACTGCAGCGTCATCTCTCAAAGGAAACATCTCCAGATGAAATTTACTTCACTAGAGGGACTCAGATTGGAAATTTCCCCAGTCTGAGGGATTTTGCCTGCTTTTAAAGACCATTCCTCCCCTTCAGCAGTTGAAAACACATCAGTTAAGATGAGAACAGGCCTTTACATGAGATCTGAGTAAAGCACTGCTTCACTTGGGGTAGAGAGCTTGTTCCCATCAGGACACCTTGTCACAGCCCACATCTCATGCCCCTGTTCCCTGTACAAAGTCCCTCAAGGAAGTAGTCCATCCCCACATTCATATGCCCATTGCTTGTGCTGGTAGTATACATGTTTCTCTTTTCCCATCTATGATCCCTCGTGCTTGTCTCCCAAAGCAGACATTTCAGGCTGTGATATTGGTAAATCATTGTCCTGAGAGGCACAGGGAGAAATGGAAGGGAGGAGGAACAGGGCTTGTGCCATTAGAGGGATGGAAGGAGCACACTCTGTGGTGTTGTTTCCCCTCACCATAGTGCAAATCTGCAGATTTTGAGCATTCCCTGATGGATGCCACTCGTTCTGATGCAGAATTTTCAAATATGTTGACAGAGCAGAGGTGAGCACCAGGGAGAAACCTGTGCTTCTCTGAAAACACTTCCTCAAAGCCTGTTTGCTGTGACTAACAGCGATCAGTGTACAAAAGAGGATGTCTCTTGAGCTAAGATGATAGTGAAAGAAAAGAGAATAAGCAAGTTTCCTCAGATGCAGCCAAAGCTCCTTCCAAGCTGGTTTGCACACCCTGGCCAGCTCAACTCAGCTCAGTCACAGAGAAAAGCATCTGTATCAGCCACAGTTTCAAGGTGGGCACAGAGGCTCCTGACTCTAGGCTGCTGCTTCTCTCATGGCTCACATCATACTAGGTTAAGTCAGGTTTTTTACCCTAAAAAAATACGCCTGCAGAACAATCCTTGTTGGTTCATTTCCATTCCAAGTAAGCACAAATACTCTTGGTTAGTCCTCACAGAACTGTGGATGTTGTGCTGCTGGGTACTTGGCTCTCAGGTAGAGCTCCCATTGCCTCAGAGGTAGTTCACTTATTATTAAAGGAAGTATCAGACTGCCAAAGGTGGAGAGATGGTGTTTCAGAATAGGCATGTTTGTAAAATCTGGGAGGAAAATGCTGGGGAGGAAGATGGGGGGAGGAAATACTCTGTTAGATATCTGTGTGCTGAAAGTGACAGCACCTAGTACTACTAGCAGGAAAACTTATCATGTGTTAAATTAATGTACTGTATTATGGGATGCTTTTATAAAGCAATTTGGTTTACTTGGTGAAGTTTTGTATTGAGAAGTAATAAAGAAAATTCTAGTGTAAAATGTGCTATCTTCAACATTCATAAAACACACTGTACTTTAAAGGACCCAATCCTGTTCATACCCACAGAAATAGAAACTTTGCCATTGACTTCTATGGAAGCAAGGTCAGCTACAAAATGATCAATTAAATAGGATTCCAAGTATGATTTATTGTCCTCATGATACTCATTTTCACCCCATTAGCGTTCCTTTTCGTTAGTATGACCTTCAGTCTTGCATAGTGAAATGCTTATTGCTCCAAACCACAACCTAACAGGATGAGAATACAACTGATAAGGCGATGATCTGAGTCAAACAAGATAGTGCCCATGGGCAGGAGCTTCTTGTACAGTGCACTGGACTCCCACACCTTGTAATGATTTTGAACATCCTGCCAATAGAAAATCTGTGTAATTCTAATAAATCAGTGAATGTGTAGGTTTTACCACCTGCCTGCCCATGGAAAGAATTTCTTGTGTTGATTTTCTTGTGAGTGTGGCTTTTGCTTAATGTATGAAATTGTCTTTATCTCAACCATGAGGTTTCTTACTTTTACTCTTCTGATCATCTCCCCAGTCCCAACATGGAAGGAGTAAACAAGTGGCTGTGTGGGTGTGAGTTGCCAGCTGGGGTTGAACTATGATACTAAACTATAGAATTCAGACAAATATTTTCTTGAGAGGTGAAATTGGTATTAGTTTTCTTTTTCAAATAAAGTTATCAACTTTGGACCTATCAAATGGAAAACAAGCAAAGGACTAATCCCAGTGGAAAAGGAATTTACAGACCTGGAAAATCTTGACTTGAAGTTTCCTTTGAAAGACAGAGGTGTTTGATGTTGATGTAGTGACAGATGACACCCTGTACTCTATGTTCCTCTTCTATTGCTGTTGGAATTGTGTATTTAGTGAATTAGTCGTGATTGATGATAGTGTTTTAGGGACTTGCTAGTTCTTCTTGGGAAAAGATGGCATATTTTAGCTATATTAATGGCTTGAGACTTAAGAATAGCAACATATATTTTTGTAATCTTTCAGCAGGAAAGCCACAATTTATACAAATGGATTCACTCTGTCTTTAGCTCAAGCAACTCTGACAAAAGATGTCATTTGAAGTAATGTTGCTCATCATTCATAGGTGCAAAAGCTTAAGGCTCCATTGCTTTGATATGAAAGTGTGTTGCAGTTTTCTGCTTCTTTTAATATCAGTACAGGGTGTTAATGATATTTTAACTGTTTTAAGCAGCTCCAGATGAGACTAAGAGAAAAGAAAGGTGCTTATTTGCCAGTAGAAAGATATATACTAACTTGGGAGTATGCAGAAGCAGAAAAGCAGCATCCCAACAACAACAACTCAGAATTCCCTAAATGTCAGCTCTGCAGCAGTTAAAAAATAGGCTGCAGTGTGTTCAGCCAAAATTGCCAATTTACGGCACAGTACAGGATATTAGATCCCTTTACAGCACCTTGATAAGGAAGCACATCATTGCAGAATAATACCAAGGGCTGTGAGAGGTCTCTGTCTTGCTCTGGTGTGTTTGCTTAAGTGCAGCCCAATCCTGCAGTTGCATTTGAATGCTCCCTATGGTTGTGAGATCAGTAATGCATGCATGGGGACTCATCATGGGATGGGCAAAAGACAACAAAAGCTTGGTTCAAAAGGTGGTATTTAGACACAATCTGAGAGGAATAACAAATTAGGAGAGACATTCTGCCCTAAAAGCTTGTCTTACAGTACTGCTGCACTGTGCTTTTGCATTTGTGATCCCGCCCTTTTGCAATACCACAATGCTTTTACTGATTTAAAAAAAAAAACCCTACGCAACAACTAAACAATCCTTTCTGTATTTAAACAACTGGTTCTCTAAAAAGCATTGATATCATAAAGCTTGTAGATAAGTGATAGATCCTTATATAGTGCCTGCATAAAAAGTGTGCTGACACACAAAGATTTTCTTTATTTACTAATTGAAATCTGTGAGACAAAGTGCTAATATTTCCCATCTCTAATCCTGTATTTAGATTATCTCCATACTGCCCTGTTAAAATACTTTGTTCTGTAATTATTAATCCAGATATTGTTCACCTCCTGAGAAACTGTCATCCTCTTTGGCTATGCATCTCACATCTTTCAGTTTAAGTCCTTGCCTTACATCTCTAGAAAACAGACTTTAGAATTGAAGTAAAACACTTGCTGAACAAGGCAGTCTTTTTCCCCTGTAATAAATAAAATGATGTTTGATAGCTGTTGTGCATCGGAAGGAGTTGATGGACATGTATGTGTTGATTAGAGAACTGAATGTGGTGGAGAGTCCATTTTAAAGTAGACAACAAAATGGAAAAAAAATTTCCAGTGGGGGTAGGTGGTAGGTAAAACAATCACATGTTTATGACAGATGATGACACTCACTGTATGAAGAACATGGTAAGTAATGCAGCCTTTAATGTTTCCTGCCTTGCCACTGCTGAATTTGTGCTCAGCCAGACTCTCCATCCACCTGTCTTCCCATCCTTAGGGACTGAAGTATGGTAAGAAATTTATAGTTTTTATTTGGAAGGAATTTTGTGGGCTTTTTTTTTTTCCCTCAGATTTTTCTTTCATTTTACATTGGAAAAAACCCCCAGATTCTCCAAAGTCCTGTCATAAAGGCATGTCTGACAAATGCTGTGTGAGAATGCTGTTTCAGAAAGAAATAGAAGTTTCAGGGTAACCTGACTGGAAAATTGGAGGGCTCTTCTTTAAATGTCTTTATTGCTTTAAAATTGTTCCATGAGCTGGGGCAGTAACACTACATAATCGTACAGGAGATATAAAATGGCAGTCAAAATAGTATGTTGAGTTTCAATTGACTGGTGTATTTTAAATGTAATGGCAGTTACTACCCAGAGCAGATTGAATCGTCTTGTTCTCTTGTTGAAAATGTCAAAGCAAAATCTCAAATTGCTTCAACACATGACAAACAGAAGACACTTTGAACAGGAAAATGAAGAGTCAAGCAGGTTTGTTACAAGAAGCTGACACAATTTCATGAGGAGTTTCTCAGAAATTACATTCCTGGTGCAAAACTTTAATCTGTCTGCTGGAAAAAAAGCAGCAAAAAACCTAAAAGATGGGTAAGGAATGTTTCTCTGAGAGAGAGCATCAGAGCCATGTAGAAGCTGAGGAAAGTGGTCTCTGTTTTGAGTTGCTTCACCAACGCTATCCAAGTGGCTGACGGACAGGAGCAGTGCTGATGTCTGTCCTGGCACTTGGTGGAGGACTTACAGGAGGATAGAAAACCCCTCTCAGGACTCTGTTTTTGTGCAGGTAGTTCAGGCAGAGGCAGGTGGAATATCTGGGTGTTGGGGCAGCCCATTTGTCATGTCCATGCTCTGCTCACGGGGAGCTTGTACTGCCTTTCTCATTAAGGCTGGGGGAGCAGCTTCCCCTTCCTGCAGCTTTGGGTGTATAAGCCTTGGCTGAGAGGATTTGTTAATAAAAATAGAGTTGGTTCCTCTCCTCTTTTTCCACTTGATGATTTTTGGCTCTTTCAATTTTTTTTATTCTATTTTCCTCTTGATATAAAGATTATCTTCATCTTTTAATAAAGTATGGAGGAAATATACTGAAGGATTAAATCCTTATCTGCAGCCATTTGAAGTGCCTGTGGGACTGTTTAATCTCACATTTCAGAGGATTTGGAAGCTAGGCCTCTCTGCAGTTCCTGCTGCATACAGTGTATATGTGCTCAAATTGACCTGTGGGACAGGGGCAATCATCTCTCACTCGCTGACAAGTTTATTTTATTCTCCTCTGATAAAAATGTCTGGTGTGTTGACAACTTGCTTTACAGTGGTCACATCGATTCAAAACAAGTAAAGTCTCAAAGACCTTTTTTTGGCCATGTCTTTCCTCTTTTCCGTGGCTTTTAGCATTGCCTTGATGTCTTGGAACAGTTTCACTGGGAAGATTCATTTATTCCTCTCAGCTGTGCTGGGTGTCACTCACAGGGCTTGTTAATGGCGCTGCCCAGAGATGAACCAGTGGGCACTGGAATGCAAATCCTTGGACTTTTTCCTGTATGGATCTCTGTGCAGCCTTTAGTCTCCTTCCTCCAGGAGGCTTGCCTGCAATTCTTTGCATCCCCACTGACCAGTAAACATGTTCAAGTAATGTGGTAGTCTTAAAATGTCACATTTACTGTTGAATACTTGCCTTCTGTAAACCTAATGCAGTGCTTTGCACATGTTTGGTGAACTTCTGTGAAAAAGGAATTGCATTCTAGGATCAGAGACACTTCCCTTAGTTTGATAGTAGCTGATACTGAAAGGTTCAGGTCCCAGGCTGATCACCAGGGGTTATTCTGCTTCTCATCAGCTGCTAGAAACTCTGATGTAAGTGGTAAAAGGCAGCAGAGCCAACTCTAAAAATGGGTCATCCCGCCAGAGATTTCTATGGATGCAACTTTTTTTGTTAATTCTTTTAAATCCTTTGCCTCAAATAAGAAGACAAATTTCCTGGGATAACTATCTCCTTCATTTCTTAAAGCATTGTCTTTCATCAGAAGATTTGCATTTTCTTGATCTTTGGTCATGAGGCAGGATAAACAATAGCAAGTGTATCTATCAGTTCCTTATGTGCCTATATTATGCCTGCTTTTATTCATTTTCCTGCTCATCCAACCAATAATGATATGATTTGCCCCAATTTTTTTTCATAATGATGCTCTACATGCTTAGTGAGTATATAATTCAAACCTTCTTCAGTGGAAAAAATGAAAATATAACAAACCTGGTAGAATATATTTTGCAGCTTTTGAAGACAAATTAGAGACTAAGAACCTACATAAATATTGCATAAACATTTTTTGAAAAGGTTTTCCTTGTCAAAGACACTAACATTTTTCATCATTGTAACAAGCTTAGGAAGCCAGGGTGCTAATCCAAAGGATGCATCACAATTAATAGACTGGATAGGGCAGGTGAAACCTCCTCATTAGCCCCCAAGAGAGCAAAATCAATTGGCAAGAGGTTACTTAACTGAAGTTTCATGTTTCTTACTTGTGAGTGTAATTAATCTAAAAGACTTACAAGTTGAAATTCCATCTAAAAATTGTTTGTGGTGTGGCTGCTTTGCAATCATAATGACCCTGCTGAACACCAAGGCAGGCTGAGCTGCTGCCCTTTGCAACATCTAAAATTGTCCAAAGTACAAATTTTAAATGGTTGCTACTGCCTTTGAGACTTAAGTGAAATGCATTTTTACTGTCATTCTTCAGTAGTTCTGTCCTTTTCTTTGAAAAGCTGCCCAGGGATGTTTGGTCTGCAGTGAGGGTTTGGTCTGGGCTGTCTCTGGGTACAGGTGAACCATGAGATTACCTGAAACAGCAAAGTAAGGAGGTGGAAAAATGGCACTGGCTCTTCCTTCTGCAGTTTGTGGTGAGCACTGGCTGGAAGCTGCTGTTGAACTTAAGAGGTGGCTTTTCCTCAAAAAAGAGCACCCATGGTTTTACCTATGTATGGTACCATAGGTGCTTAACACTTAGTTCATCTGATATTCATCATCCACAGTCATTCTCTATTGATGCACTATCTGTACCTAATGCAAGTTTTTTAGTTTTAGAGAATAATGGGTTGCTTTGAGTTTTGTTAATACAGTGCATAAAATCCACTCCATGATAATTCATGTGTCTGGAGTTGTGCTGTGGTGCAGTACCTCACTGTGCACAAGTGGTCATATTGATCATGGAATGTTAATGGGTTGTGGACTGCAAGCTTTTGGTAGCCTGGCTTCAGGTTGACAAGAATGATAGCTTTCATTTGCATGCAAAGACTCCAGCTGTTCCTTTAAGATGGATGAGGGGATCTGGCTTCATCCGTCACCACTTCTTTACTTTTTTATAAGACAGAAAGAAAAAAAGAATTAAAAAAGCCAAACCATAAAATGTCATAAAATGTTCTTTGCAGATCTCCTTGAAATAGAGGGTAATTTCAAGCATCTTATTTCTGCCCAGAGTCCAAGAGAAACATTTTGAGTGCAGATGAAATTATGTGTCCGTGCTAAATACACTCTGTTCATTAAATAAAGCACACTCCATTTGAGATTTTAATGAATTACATTGAAGGAAAATGTAATTTACATTTAGTAAAAATTTATTACAATTTTTCTCTACTTCAGAGGAAACTCATGCTGATTCTTAAAAGCAAGCTGCATGATCCACATTTAGGAAAGAAGTAAAATGATCACAGGAATCATTTGGGTTGGAAAAGAACTTTGCATAATCTAACATAATCGGTGAAATTTAGAAATGCAGTGAAAAGAAAGGTGTGTTGGCAACTGTAGGAGTAAGGAAGCTTGATAACAACATACAGTGAAAGCCCTGCTAACACAGAATTCTTCTACTTTCCATCACCCACCTTGCAGTGACTCTAGTGACAGCACCAATGGTAACCCCCACCATCAGTGTCACTGAATGTTTCACATCAGGAGATGCATAACAGTCAACGCCACAGGCATTTAACACGTATATTGCAGTCGTGTTAAGTGTTCAGCCCTGTTGTAATTACTTTGTGATAGGCACCTTGTGGGATTTTGCCATCTGTGCTTCAGTAATGTGCAATCTGTGCTATTGTTTCTACTCCACTTCACCAGTCCTGAGCCGTACTCTATTGCATAAGTTCCACCAATCTCACCAGTTTATTTTCTACAACCCTACATAACTTGGCTGCCTTGTGAGAAGGTGGAAGAAGGTCCAGCACAAACCTGAGAAGTAGAAGATCCCAAACCAAAAATCTAGCTAATCTCTACTTCTTTTAACATTTTCATGTATTTGACAGAGTTCATCTAGTACCGTCTCTCCAAAGCCATTTGGCTCTCTCTGTGCACTCTGATAGCATCCCACGTGCAATAGATGGAGACATGTTAGGTGAGGAGACTGGCAGCAAGATTCTTTATTCAGAAGTGATTTTGCCCATGGAATGATTGGCTGCTCTTATTAGTTCTAAATAGTCACTGTGGGTTACAAGGTCACGCTTGCAGCAGAAGCTGTTGGAGCAGTTGGACAGGCATAGCCATTTGTTCAGGATTTTGACTGCTCTCAAAGTCAAGGGAGCTGCAGCCATGGCCAGCTTCTTCTTGGTGCCAGTAGCATGACCTGTCAAACACGGATTTGTTCCGAGTCATTGAGGACTTAATGGGTTAAAATCAAAACCACCAGTAATGAACCAAGATCATTTGAGTGCCTCAAAATTCATTTCCCTTGTGAGCTGCATTTCAGCATAGACACAGCATCTTCCTTGAAGCTATGATTGTGTTGTCCTTCTTTCTATGTCACAAAAAGAACTCATGTGATGAATTCCAATTATTTACTGCTAATATAAAAGGCTAAACTTCTTCTTGCAGAATATTGTCGCAGAAAAGCAGTCCTAACAATGCATTAAGGCACTCTTGATCCTAGGTAGGATTTTCAAAAAGTGGTATTCATGGTGGTAGTCGCAGAGGGAGAGGCATGCAGCTGCTGAATCTTTCCACAGCATTTTCCCAAAGGAGGCATTTCCTTCTTGAATAGTAATAAATAGAGGAAAAACTCTTTGTCATTTGCTAATGACTCCTGACTTCCCCACAAGTTCTGAGTTTACTAAGTTGGAGTTTTTTTGAGAATAAGTGTTCAGTGTTTATTTTCAAAGATGGAGATATTTATCCCTAGACAACATCTCATTGCAGTGTCTTTATTTCTGTTAGAGCAAATGACAAATGGAGGTGCAATCATTTTGTCAGCTTAAACTGAGAGGAAGGAAATCACACAATAGGCAACTGATGGAGAAGTGTGTTTTGACTGACTGGTGAAGCACACTACAATAGAGCTAATCAGGAAACAGGGTCCCTGTATAAACACAGCCTCACAAAATTGCATTTTTATGAATGAATTGCGTCATGTGGTTTCCTACTAGTTTTCACCTTGTGTGGTAATTTTCTGCTGTGCTGAGAAAATGAAAAGCCACGATTGTGATCTGGTAGCAGGACTTGCTGGTGATAGTGTGTTCGAGGTCCAGTCCACGAAGTCCAGGTGAGAACCCTTGGCTTTTTAAACAAGCTTTTAACTCTTTAAGTGAACAGTTCATTCCCTGTCAGCCAAATTTACTGTTGTTCCCTGTCAGCTGTCACATTTACATTTACATCTGCACAACTGGCTCTCACATTTGCTTCATTGTAAGGAGCGACATGAAAGATAAAGCAGTAGCAGGTCAGGCCTGAAGCATTTCACTGCCAGCCACTGAGAAATCTCTTGGCACAAGCTGGGATTTCAGGTGAGACAAAGGAGTTAGGTACATATCTTTCTACAAGGTGTAATGCCCTCTGGTTAATACATTGATTGAGAGTTTTGTATGCAGTTAGTTACATCATCATCTATAGTGTGCTAGATGCAGTGTCACTGCCAAGATTTGTCTTTGCCAAAGTAGATCTAAGCCATGTCTGGAAGCGTATGTATTTGAACTGGGAGTGAACAAAAGCTTAACTTTGGGTATGAGCTAGTGTCAGATTAAGGATTTGGCATGCAGTTATTTGCCCCAGAGGATGCTATTCAAACAAATCTATTCTGCTGTCAAAAGGTTAGCCAGATTCTTGATTGAATGATACTAGAGGCTCTGTGTTAATTAATGGTGGGAAAATGCCAGATCCTTTGATTGAAGGAAGTAGGTTGGCATACAATTGTCTCATAGAAGCTTTGAAACAATTTTGTTAGATTCACTGCATTCTGTTTCATATTCAGATAATTTTTCCTTTCATCATTGCAAATTACATGAGCAAATGTCCAGGAGGAACATCAATGGCAAAATTATAGAACAGCAAATGTACTTTGGGTGCTTATCACAAGAAGAGGGAAGT
>VXBB01024902.1:0-10149 GCA_013399915.1 Illadopsis cleaveri
CTGAATTCGAAAAACATCTTCATTTTCAATTCTCCCTTAAACTGTGAAGTACTTTGACTGCCAAGCTATTGAGTATTCTGGAACAACAATAGTTAGACAAAAATTGAAACAAATTATGTGAATAATTTTCAATTGTGTTGGACAGAAAAAGGAGAGGTGAAAGGAGGTGAGCAGCCTAGAAGAATAACACTGAGGGTTTGTCAGCCAGCTGCCATGTAGCACTGCATTATTAAACTTCTAGAAGGAGAGAACAAAAGTTAAAGAGCAGCTAAGGAGCAGTGGAGAGACCATAAGAGACAAGACATGTGTTTTCAAAACTTAGAGATGTAGCACACATGCCAGTGTTTTGTGCAACACTGGCCAGAAATGGAGGCTACAACTCTGATGGCAAGTAGACCACCAGGTCTAGCAATGGCATCTCTCTTTCAAAGTCTGTTGGCCTGCAAGAACCAATATTTCATTTTCACATCTTGCTTACAATTCGTAGCTCGTCCAAAATTGTTACAAAAACATGCTTCATTTAATTGAAACCTTGTAATACTCCACCTGAAAGCAGCTGATCAATGTAACAGGAACCTTTCAAAATGTGCCAATGGGAAGGAATTTCTCCAACAGTTCAGAATTTTGCCTTAGGAGATGTCTCCTCTCCATAGCAGATGTAGTTTATACATAGCTTGCTATCAGACTGTTTGTACCAGTGATGGTATTGCCAAG
Source organism: Illadopsis cleaveri (assembly GCA_013399915.1). Lineage (NCBI taxonomy): Eukaryota > Metazoa > Chordata > Aves > Passeriformes > Timaliidae > Illadopsis > Illadopsis cleaveri. Next base: position 715 of record VXBB01024902.1, read on the forward strand.
CTTTTTGTTACTTCTGAGACAAAAGTGCCAGCCTCGGGTCATTAGCATCTTAATGCAGATGATGTTTGAACATCCACCACATGCTTCACCACAGCATAGAAATCCAGCTTGTAATCTCTCATCCTGGATTTCTATTCCCTCCCCTTATCCTCATCATTGCCCACATTGCCCCAGGCTGGTGTTCTCAAGTTTTCTGGAGATTCAGCTGCCTGCTTTCAGTTTCCAGACCAGAGGGAACAGAGCAATTCCCTTCAGGCAATCTATATGGTCTAGCAGTTTACTGTGTGCAATGCCTTACTGATTTCTGCCATAGCCTCCATAGCAGACTCAAGGATCAGAGGTTCTGGCAATGGCTAACAAGTTTAAACAATTAGTCCCATTTGTAACTATTTGGTGAAAGGCTTGTCAGTCTCAATGTACCTTGTACTGTAGCTTTTAGTGGATTTCTAGTCCCATTCATTTTGCCTCAATGACCTCTACAGTTAATGGGGGTTATTGGAAATTTTTTCTTCAAAAGCTTTTCTTTCTCCTCTCTGCTTTTTGTTTTCAGAACATAAAAGCCATTTAGGTTGTGATGTTAAAAACAGCAGTGCAGGCAATAATCTGTTGCTCTCCAATGAGAAAATATGTGTCCTTTTGTACTGTGTGTTGTGCCTGATACCAAAAAACATCTTTGTCAATCAGGTGCCAGCAATGTAATTCATTCAGAATAGAAAGGCTTGCTGAGGGTAGTATTATTCTTTTAAATGGTCATACTGAAAATCCTAACCCTCTTCAAGGTTGAGAACTTCCCATTAGTATAATTTCAACATATTAAAGGCTTTCTTTTTTCTCTGTCTAACCTTCTCATAGCAGTAGTTTGCAGTTTTGTCATACACACAGTAAAATAACTTCCATGTGATACCTACTACTGAATGGGCCCAATTATGCCAATTTTCATCACAATTAGCACTATACACTGGAAGCAGGTCCTATTAACTTTGGCTGTGCTGTTCCCTTAGGTGGATCCCAAGGCCACTCCAAAAGTGGTCTGATGTTCTTCATTATTTTCTTTACTGCAGGCCTATCAGACCTCAATATTTCCCTATTCTTCACTGCCTAGAGCAACCTTAGTTCAGAAATATATATAAAATAATATCTTAGTGAAAAGACACTGCTTACCACCCTTTTGTTTTCTGCCAACATTGCAAAGAGGTGATGACTCACAAGTTTGAGGGAAGAACCAAGATGCTCCACAGAAAACTTACCAGGCGAAAGATACATCTGTATCTTGTTGCTGTCCAAGAAATAGCCACCTCATCTCAGGGATCACAGCTTACATTCCATGAAAATAAACACCTCACCCACCTTGAGATAACACGGTTGAAGCCTGCCACAGCTGAGGCTTTACCACTGCCTGCAGTGGTTGGTCTGGGCATTTACTGCAAGCACTTGCTAGTGAAATACCCTGCTGTCCAGACAGAATGCCGACCAGCATTAGATGTTTAAATTCTAGATGCAAAGCCTCCGGGTCCAGAGAGGCAATATACCAGCTTCTAGATTATGATTTAACTCCTATTTTAATCTCTTGGTCTGATTTTATCTTTTTTTGCTTGTTGGACCATTTGTGCCATTTCTCTATTCCACCCTTTCAGACTGAAAAGAAATTTAGTTCCCTGCAACTGTCTTTATCACAGAAGTCTGTGAGGCCATGTGCCCTTCACTTTATCATGCCCTGAGAACTTCTGTCCCTAAAAGCAATCAGGATGTTTTCAAATGTGTTCTGGAAGGGACACATACTTGCTGTGCTTATGTGTGACAAAAATCTCTTCTGTCTCAGAGGCCATCAGTAGTTTTTTGCTGTCCTTTTGGTTTTGGGCTCTGATATACATTCCCTGGAATCATGGATCTGTGTACTTAGGTGTTGCCATTGTGCAAGCCACTGATAAATCAACGAAGATGTGCATGCAGCTGAACCTTCTCATACTGTCAAATATTCACCAAGTGCAATTTTCAGCAGCTCAGAACTATTCACAGTGTTGGCACCAGCATGAAAACTCACTTTAGCAAAGCATCAGTTCCAGCCTTACCAGCAGGGTGATGCACAGAGATCATCCCTTGCTGGTGCACACAAGGGCTCTACCAGGGGTGCTTGACAGCAACCACAAGTGAACTACAAGCAGAGTCCCAATCTCTCTCATTTGAAGTAAAATGCATGTCCTTTTTTCCAGTCTCATTACAACCTGCATAAAGAGCAGCAAGACTTACAGAAGGAGGGTTCAAGGTTTCTTTCCCTTCTCACAAGAAGGTATTGTTCCCAACATGATATTCTGGAAGTCCAAAAAGACATTCCCACTCTCTACTTGGGTCTGCAGCTCTCCTCTCTGTCCTCACCACTTTCAGGCACTGCCACAATTGTCTCCTGATCCTTGTTCTTTTCTCAAATATCTGTTCTGCAGATGTAAGTGCAATTATAAGTTGTTGCCTTTTCCAGAACCAAGCATTTGTAGTCCATCCAAATATAACTCAAATCCCAGGTTAGAGACTGACAGTATTCCCCAGTTTCCTTCTCTATCCCTGGTGGGCCTTCTTGCCTCTTCCTTGACTGTCTGTGTTGCAGGAAAGGTCAGTTAGCCTTTCAATGTCATCTCCTCCAAGGATAGGGTAAGCAATGCTGTCAGTCACTGCAAGGCCATGGGGGAAACAGAATACTTAAAGTAGCATTAAAAATAATATTGGCTTAAAAAGGAATAAAGAGCATTTAAAACACCACTGTTGATGCCACATGCTGAGGAAACTGACATGGTTGTGATAGTTACATTGAGAGACTGAGTATTTCAATACCATCCTTTTCAGCCAGAAATGGCAATAAAAAGAAGTTGATGCTGCCTTCTTCCATCTGCATGTCTTCTTCCCTTTCCATGCCTAATGACTAACAGCCCACCAGTTGAAAATGCAACCATACAGGCATACCACAGGCAGACTACATAATGGTCTTCTTCTCTAAGGACTATGGAGCACCTCAAACCCTGGGTGACAACAGTTCGCTTCTCTCCAACTAACACAACTGGAGTTACCATGCCCATCCTGGCTCCCTCACTGCCTCTGCCTGGCACGGCACTGTTCACCTGGCAGCTGCCTGCAGCCATAGCGACTGTCCTCAGCCAGTGAGGCACCTCTGCAAGGCCATGGCTTGCTCAAGGATGTCCTCCCCTACACATACATCCTGTCTCTGGCACATGGTGGGATCTTTGGGTTGTCATGTGCAGAGCCAGAAGCTGGATTTGATGATCCTTGTGGGTCCTTTCCAGCTCAGGATATTCTATGATTCAGTACAGCAGCCTGCATGGGGAGTTGGACGTAGCTGACTGACTGCTAGGCAGAACAGTCTGTGCCCCAGCTGCACCACAGAGCTATTTTGTCTCGACACATGGCATTTAGGAAAATCTGGACAGTGAAATAACGATGCATTGGGACAGGCCATATTGTACAGCCATGATAGCAATGTGCATTCAGGCCAGGAGCAAGGATGGGTTAGGCTAAGGGATGGAGGGAACCTTCCAATGCCTGTCCAGGACCCTGTGGCTATGGTTCCAGGAGAATGCCTACAAGAATATTTTGGAGGCTCCATGGGCAAGATTTTACCTTATGAGAGTCAGAAGAAAATAGCAGAAAAGCAGTAAAATGAACAAAGATATAAGAGAGAGAAAGAGTAAAATGAACAAAGGTATAAGAGAGAGAAGGAGTAATCAATCACGATCGTAACAAAACTTGGGTGTATATGTAATATTACAGAATTAAAAGGAAGCAGCTGAGGTTTATCTCTTCCCTGATCTAATCAGCAAGACCTCAGTGTCAATCTCTGTGCTCCCTTTGCTGTAAAGATATTGCTGGTGTGTAGCATCAGAGAAAGGGTCTATCATAGAATTTTCCATTAGATATTTGAATTAAGAAAAAAACATTATAGTTGAATAGAGGGGTCCTTGCTCTCGGGATTCTGTAATTTATCTTTAGCTTGTAAATAAATACTTTTGGCTGGCTTAAATTTTCATGCTGTGCACCTTAGTCAGCCTCAGGTCAGAAGATAGAAACACATTTTGAATACAGAGTCACTTAAAACATATTTTAGGTGTGACTTTCTCATTCCACCATCAAGGTGAGGTAAGATGAAGTGTTCATTTACACAAGGTTTTCCCAGAGAATATTTTCTGGCTGTGGTATTTGCCTTATCTTGAAGTTACAGCTTTACTTTACTTAGGCAGCAGCCATAAAGAGCCATATGTGTAGACAGCATATTCTTATCTAATCTCCCACAAAAAAAAAAAAAAAGAGTTAAAAAATCCAGACCAAATATGACAGAAGTGTAAAAGATCACAGTCCTACCAAGAAATACATCAAAGAAAGAAAGACTTAAACACATATTTTTCTACTAAAACAGGAATACAGAAAATGAGATCTCCACTGTCAGTGATTTTCTTTTCAACTGATTTTTCTGGGGCTGGCATCCATAGGATGCCATATTATGACTGCTTAATTGTAGCGTGGAGTACAGAAAATTGCTGCTATTTTTTAGAACTGGTGCAATTCTTTGACAACTTAATACTCTTACACACTTTACTTCCACCTAGCTGGATGTGTATTTGTGATAGTAGGAGACAAAGCCATACTGCCTGGTGTAGAGATGAGCAGGAAGACTGAACAGCAGAATAGCACCCTTAAAAATGGCACTTAGGAACAATTGCCACAAACATGCTCCTGGAGTTCTTATGGATCGTCAACGGTTTCACAAGGACTGCTGGCAGGATTTTTACACTGTCTTTTAAAAGAAGGAGGTTGTTCTCGAAATTCTGGCAGTCCTATACCCTTTAATTTATTTGAAAACCATGATGAGTGTTCAATATGGGCTATCCTATGAGCTTTATTTTTTTCCTGAGAACACATAAAAAGAAAGAAACCTGTTCCTGAGGTTTGCTTTAAAAATCCTTTTTAAAAAATTTAAACGCCAAAAATCATCCTGGATTGCATAGTGACATCTTGTGGTGCAAGGAGAGCACAGCTGAGTGGGAGTTCAGAATTGTGATTATTATCAGCATAGCTCCAAAATGTATAATAGCACTTTGTGTCTGGCTTTTGATTTTCTCAACAGAGGACTGTTGCCAGATTATCATTGCACCTTGTTCATTATGCCACCTAAAATGCTTTTTCTGAGCAGGGTATTAACTCATAATTAATCATCTCTCATTAATGTAAATTTATCCATGTGGGCATATTTAATCAGAGTTCTTTCATTTTCATAATATTTTAATAACAGAGCACCAAAAGAGACTTTCAAGATATAAAGTCATATGAATAGTGTTTATAATCTGAGTCTATTCAAGTGGTTGCATTCTTGAGTTTCAAGGAAGCTGAAAAATTGCATGATTTGAACCTATGCAATCTCATTATGATTAACTGGAAAACTAGATATACTTATGGAATGTTATGCACTCTGCAGAAGTCATTCATAAAAGTGATGTGTTTTCCAATAAGAGTAGTTGCAAATATAGCACTTAATTCATATTAGAAGCCTCAGCACAGCTATATATCATCAGAAAAATCAGAAGTCAAAGGCTTTCAGTGAACATTCAGAGTGTTCATGCAAGTAGATGCATTTAAGCATGTGGCAGGTTTGGGGATTATTAAATTTATCTCATTTAATTTTTTTAATCCTTACTCTAAAAGCAGTATAAAGGTCTGATGTTTTTAATGAGTATTGATGGCAGCTGTCACTAAAAAGACTGGCTTGCTGTGAATAATAAGCCTGAACTCATTGTAGGCAATTACTGCTACCGCATTTCTGACAATATCATTTACACCTTATCTCCTCCCTAAAATGCCAAAAAACAGCAATATGTTCTATCATTCTTTGACAAATTTCCTATTCAAAGATAAGTCAGGCATGATATGAACAACAGAAACACTTCAGAATCTTCATTAATTTGGAGTCCTGTGAATAAAGCAAACAGGGCTCAAACCTGTTGGCACAAATCCCAGGTAAGTTAGGAGAAAAGCTTTCTCTTTGACTTGATCTGGACCATACACCATCCCTAAGTCTGTCATCCCTGCTCCAATTTCACCTGCATCCAGTTAGCTTTCAAGAGCTCTCCTTTGCTCTTATCCAATGTGTATTCCATTGTGATGTTAGAGAAGTTAATAAATAGACTGCGAGCAAGACAACATTTATAAGCCATGAATGCTAAGAATAACATCACCATTTGAAGTAGACCCAGTAGGTGTTTTGTGCTATATATAGATTTTGATCAGTTTCTATACTCTCATTAGAAATATTCATTACTAAAGCAGCCAATTGTTGAAAATCTCCAGGATTAGTGGCCACCTGGGAGCAGATTAAAATTTGCTATAAATCCAAGGCCATTAAGGCCATTTTTCCCAGTAAAAAATTACGTATTCAAGATGTTTGATTTTTCCAATTGAGGAAATGCTGGATCCATCCAATTAAGGATCTCCCTGTGTTTTGCAAACAGCAGTGATTTCATAACTCAGCATCCACAGTAAGTAGGGAAGAATGGTTATCCCACTTTATGATATAATGTAACAGATACACAAAAAAATTCAACAAATTATCAAAAATTCCAGAGGACACTGTCAAAGCCTTTTTTTCCTCATGTATTGGTTTTTATCAGGGCAAACTGGGATAATTTTTCTTCCAAGCAAAAGCTTCAGCAGTTACAGATGACACGCTCTGTGCTGTGAGCCATTTGTACCGCTTTGATTCTCTTTCACATTCAGCTTATGGTAGTTTCTGGCTGCTTCCCACACATCACTTCCTCTGTGTAAAACAAACACCACAGCCATCACTGAAATAGAGCGTTTGCTGATTAATTACCTACTAACAAATACGAATTTTAACAGATTTTAATTTTGGTAGATGATAGTTAAAGATATCTCATTTTCTCCTACAACCATTTTTATATTACTTTCCTCCATATAAACAGAGGTGAGAGAGGATGAGACTTGAGTTATGTAAGTTAAACACATATCCAAAATGAAGAATATTCAGTAATGAACAGCTGAGCCGCCGCAGTGGAAAAGAGATTTCACAAGAGAGTCAGACTTTGTTTATTACAGCCATACTTTCTCCTTTTCAGGAAAGGGAGAGACAGGGCCGTAGAACAAACAGCAATGCTTCCTGTAATAAAACATTTAAAGGAATGGGACACAAGAAGTGTATATATGTAAAGCAGTTGCAAAACTCGACTCTTTTGACACTAGTGTAGCTAGATGAGGGTGATGGTAACACTGGAGTTTATCAATACTTTTGGCATCTTGTCCTGTGGGGCAGAGAAGTGATGAGGAACAAAGGGAAGGTTATTCTTTCAAATAAGAGGTAGCAAACTGGAATGAAACAAGTATTTGCTGTAAACTCAGGGGGTTAAAAGGTGTTTGAACTATTTAGAAATCAAGCAAAGGGTCTACACCCTTTCATTGGCTATCTACTGGACTGAAGAAATTCACAGGTGCTGCTACAAGTAATTGGTTGTGTGAGGAAGCTTATTCCCTGCCAACATTTTTTTAGCAACCCTCTATCAGCCCAGAAATGGAGAGGTAAAAGAGCAATACTTCCAATCTCACTGACATGGCTTCCTCTCATCTCTCCTCTGCATTAAGTGCAGTACAAAAATCTTTATTGGCCTGAGGCACACTTTCCCAATATTCATTTGCATTTATAACATGAGCAGTAGCCCATTCTGACCTGCAAGGTGGATTGTAACACTTTAGGTAAGGGTCTTCCTCATCCAGGAGAAATGCAGAAAACATAGACCTCCACAGAGGGATCAAGGGAGGATGGGTGGAGAACATGCTCAGAGCACTTCTGAACTTCTAACACAATCCAAACATGTATGACCCAGATAACTAACTAATAACTCCAATCCAAATTCCTGAATCTGTTTTTTTGTTACCTGTTCAGTTGCCACCCCCTGCAAAAAAGAAATGAAGTCTGGATGCACAAACAAGGCAGGCACTGCAATCAGCTCCAACTCTCTGGTAGATCATCAGAATTTGTTTAGGCACAGACGAATGACTCAGACAACACTCACGTTAAATTTGCCCTTTGCCACAGGCTTTCTATAGAGTAGTAAGCAATTTTTACTCTGCTACTATTCTGTATAGCCAACACAATTGCTGAAAATCAAACATACTAAAAATATAAAGATGTATATAAAAATAATTATTTCTCTGTGAATAACAACTGTGAGATGTATTTTCTTTCTAGGCTGCAAGCGTCACAGGTGGACCTTCACTTATTTCATATTTTTAAATTTTTTTATTCAGTTATGAGACTTTTGGTACACATCTGTGAAGTAACAACTCCAATGTTTTTTAATAGATTTTTAATCTATTATAGATTCTTATAAAAATCATATTCAGAATCTACCCCCTGAAGTCACTCGTAGCAGCACCCATAACATTACACTTGGCAATGTTTGAAGTTTTTTATCTTTAAGTAATTCCATGTTACACTACTTTTGTTATGTCATTTTGGAGTCTTGTTAGGACCATAAAGGGAAGAAACATCAACACTGAAAACTAGACCAGAATATAAGTAGTTATGTCATTAAGACACTAACTTCAAAGAGTAAACAGTGCCAGTTGTTTAAAGGCAATCTCCACAGCAGAGAAATAGTCATCAGAAATTAGGTGATCTGACCTGATCACCTTCCTTTCAAGAATGGCTGCCAATAAAACGGAAGAAAATAAACCATTCTGAAAGGCTACATTTTTTCTATTCACTTTCATTTTCTGTATTTCTCATTATAGCGCTTCTACTAATCACCATAATTTTTACTTCACAGCTGTCTAGACTTTCATTTTTCTCCTCATTACGCTTTCTCTTACCTGCCTTTTTCATTATTTAAATAAAATTCCTTTCATCTATCCCTTATCACATTCACAGCAATATTCTCTCTCCTAGGACCTGCTTTGCTTTTCAGTCCCATTTCATTCTTTCCCAATGACCCTGCTTTTTCTACCCTTGCCTCGGTTTGTTGCCAAGGGAATCATCAGGTCACACCCAGCTTGCCTGCAGGGAAAAGAAATGGGGTGAAGGGAGTGACATGACCACCAGATGAATGCATATAAGCCGTTCTGGCTACTCGTTTGTCACACAGGCCAGCTGCCGGTTCACTTTCCTACGCAATTCTGTTNAATACATGAAATAGAAATTGGAAAGAACTGACTCCATTTGAAATGAACTTGAAATTTTCTTAGGAGAAAGCCTATCAAGAAGAGTCTCCCACTGCTACACTGCCTCTTTCCTTTTAGCACAGGTGATGGCTATTATGCAAAAAAAAATGACACTCAAATAGTTAGTTTAGGGATGGAGCAAGAACAGAGAAAGGGAGTCCTCCTAAATGGAGATAATGTGGTCATAGAAAAATGACTACACAAGAACAT
>VXBB01024902.1:19522-32250 GCA_013399915.1 Illadopsis cleaveri
CTTCTGGATCTGGGAGAGATTTCACATCTGGGAGAGCCTAACACACCTGTTAGATCAGTTTTAAAACAGAGATCATATTGTATCCAGATATTAATGGCTCCAACTGCCAGTCTGTTAAAAAGAATACAGAAAGCAATGTATGTACCTATAATAAAAAATATTTTTATATATTATCTGCAAATTTTGACCTGGATTGTGGCATTCAAAGAATCATAAAATGTTAAGGGATTGGAATGGACCTTAAAAATCATCTAGTCCCAATTTCCCCTGCCGTGGCCAGGGACACCTCTTGCTAGACAAGCTCCATTTTCCCTGCTATTCATTCTGAAAAATGCAGGAGTATTTCTTCACCAGATCCAAGGTACTTCTATAGATAATATGGATCAACTGTCAAACAAACAATCTCCTATATGGAAATAGTTGTNTAATCATCTAATGCAAGATCTCCTTTCCAGCAAGTGCTAACTAAGAAAAAGGTATTTCCAACCATACATAAGATGCTGGAAGAAGTTCAGAGAACAATCTACATGCTCAGTTACTAGAGAAAGATGCCACAGGAAGAGTCACCAAAATTTAAAGCTTGGGAGAGCCTTCCAATGCAGTTTGGAGCAGAAACTTGGCAGTAGCTTTGCTATTTTTCATTTTATATATAGACAATATTGACAGTCACAGTGTTGATTAAGTTGTGTTATTAAAGTCTACATGGTGCTCTGCAAAAACACAAGATGAGAAATATTCCCTGACTCCAATTATCTATCTTATTTAGCAGGCAATAGCTCACGTAAGAGAAATGACTGGTGAGACAAGAGGTGATAAGAAGACTTACCACCAGTCTTTGCTGGAGTAAAGAGATAAAGGCAAAGATTGAAAGTGAGCATGGGGTAAGATAGCATTAGATGCTGACAAGTCATAGAGCACTTTGAAACAATAGGTCTTACAGATGCAGTCCTAAGGCAAGGAAGCAGAAATGGAGGAGTGATCAGGCAAATCAAGAAGTGAAGAGTCTGAAAAGTGTCATTTTTCTTCCTGAAGTAGAAAAGCAGGAAGAAAAATGAGAGGCATTGAAGGAAAGGTATAGTGATGAGGGAGATGGAAAGATCAAAAGGAGGGCTGATCAGCAAAAACATGAAAGCAGAATTTTAGAGTGAAATAGCTGCCTGATTTTCCCTAAATATCTCTAAATGCATGCCAATATCACACCAGAAAGTTCTAAGATGCAGATAAAACTACCTGCTTCTTAATTAAAAAAAAGAGTATGTACAATGAAACGATAGTGAACTGAATAAAGTAGGGTAAAAGCAGGAAACCAAGTTTATTCATTATCATGAGAAGTATGTGTGTATGACCTATTTTTGCCCAAGATTTTTCAAATAGAAGTATGTACACATTTGTTATTTAAAGCTTCCACCATAAATTCAATCCATGGGAAATTGTACCTACATGAACAGTAAGCCCTTACTTTGGTTCATAGTGAATATATGCAAGTGGACATGTCTAGACTTTTCAAACACATAGCTGCCTAGCTATTCCTTCTAAATAGTAGGAATCTCAGAAAAATAGAGACTTTCTTCACAGTCTCCCAAGAGACAGAAAGAGAAATACATGTCTAGGGAACTCCAGACATCTTGTAGTCTTCTTAATGTCAGATTTATCATGTGTACAGATATTGCTGCTATGTATCTTTAATGTGTTTTCTAAAGCTTTCCTGACTACAAACAGACTCAGTTTATCATTGGACAAATATTCTATAATATTTCTGGCAAATTTTAAGTACCTATAACAGGTACACAGTGACCCTGGAAATTCAGAGGGCAGCACAGATTTTGGATTAGCAAGATCGAAATAGAACTCTATTTTGGCAGTCAGCCCTTTCTTTTTTCCTTTCTCACTAATAGGAGAGTAGAAGAACTACAGACAGTACTGATTTTCTATGGAAGAAGGTTCCTGAATGAAAACACATGACCGGAAATGTTTTCATTAGCAAGTATGCCAAAAAATGGTTTTATATAGACACAGAAAGAGGCTTCACAACACATTTCCATATTGCCCGCAAGAAACCTAAATCCAGCACGTCTTTAAAGCATAGACAAAGAGTTGTTTACATGCAAACTTTAAAATACACTAACATAGACAAAGAGAAGCAAAGCAGAGCAGAGAGACACAAGTATTAGAGTCAAACAGAAACTAAATTGTAAAGAAATGTACTTTAGAGCAACTAAGATACTAAAGTCCAGAACATGTGAGTCTGGAAATTATTAGGAAATGTCCTTGCTCAATGCAGGGCGTTTGAATCAGATGACCTTTAAAGATTCCTTCCAACACAAAATATTCTATGATTCTATGATCTTAAAAGCCTAGATCTAAGTCACAATATTGTAGAAAAAACTACAATATTATTTATGTACTTGTTTAACAGTACAGAAATACATCTTTAAAATATAATCTTCAGAGTAAATTTGAGAGAGAGAGAGATTTGTTTTAACTCCACCAACTCTATGTCTCCCATATCATAAGAAATCCTATTAAGAGGAAAGAGGAAAGTGGTATAAATAGAAATCAGTGTTGGATCACAGGTAAAGGGCAATCTCAGTGATGGCATAATTTTAACCAGACAGTTCAGTCCTTTGATGAGCACACCCTCCTGACCATTTTCCATTTCATTTTGCACTATGAGCAAAGAAACCTAGAGAGTAGTTTTATACTCTGTAGCTCTTGATGCAGATCATCTTCAGTATCCTATTCATGAATGTCACCTTAAGCTTCCAACTTCACTCTTGGACGTGTACTATTTATTCCCATTAAACAAATACACATTCTGCAAGCATATGAAAATGACAGCTTCCACATTTATGTCAGCTGTACTAAAATGATCAGTGGACAGCTCTGCTCTAGCAATATGAATGTATGTGGCATTCCTTTATCAAATGAAATCCACTTTACTGATAACCTTAAAGAATCAATGTTTTCCTAACATTGTTTGCATGTAAGATAATTCTGTGCCTCCATCTGATTAAAGAACATATTTTAACTCTTATTCTGCTTTTTTCTAACATTTTTTGATTATCTGTTCTTTATGGAATTCATTCCATTTCGTTTTGACCTCATTTCAATTTGAGCAGGTTAAAATTTCAAAATTAGTGCAAGTTGAATAGCTTTAATAATTTTTCAGATTGGATAATCAACTTGAAAAAAAGGCACATTGGATAATTAACTTGAAAAAAAGGCATTCTGTCCAAATTTGTAAGAAACTTTGAGAAGATGATCAAAACCAAAAAATATTTGGAAAGCATGAGTTTGAAATAGGACATGACAATCCCACCAGAACTAAATTAAGAGGAGGATCTGGCCATGGTCCTAACAGAAGGGTCTGGAATACTACAGGAAGTTGGCAGTCACAATGAGATGTTCATATAACCATAGACATATTTACAGGTATTTTTTTTCCTTAAGGAAATAAAACGGCATGGCATGGCATGGCATGGCATGGCACGGCACGGCACGGCACGGCACGGCACGGCACGGCACGGCACGGCATGGCATGGCATGGCATGGCATGGCATAGCCATGGCAAGGCGTGGTGTGGCACGGCATAGAATAGAATATTACATATGAAAGGGACTTACAATGTTCTTCTGCACTAACAGCCAATGTTGCCATATTGTCTTAAATGCACAGAAGTTTCATTTGTGTATGGCCATCAGGCTCTCTCTTGTAAGTGCACTTGTTCTTCTGCAGAAAATGTATTCTATCCCAAACTGCCCTGCATGTGTTGTCTTTCCAGGAATAGACCAGGCAAATTACCACCATTGCCAACAGGAGAGAATGCTTTTCTTTACACACACCTTACCTGCCTGCCTTTTAGAGTGATGTGTAAAGACAAAGATGTGTGCGGTCTGGCATACCAACATGACACTGCACCCATCCCCTCAATGAATGATCAAATGTCAGTGTCAACCTAATCAAAGAATGGAATTTAATATTAACCAAGAGGCCAGCCTCTAACATGGTTTTTAATCTTCACATGGCTATGCGACAGAAATAAATACAGCATCTTCAACACGTACTGAGTATCAGTTTGGGAGGTTAACAGGTGTGAGATAAGTGAATGAGGAGCAGAAATGCTACTTATCAGAGAACATATTGAAGAGAAGGCTCATTTTTCACAAATTATGGGCTTTTTATTGCTGGTAATGGAGAGAATATTAAAGTGAAGTCTATATTTCAGAAATGGGAAGACCAAATGATTTAAAACCCTTTATATAATGACCTGCCTGGGAGTGAAGAATTAATTTCTTTTACAGCAAGAATCTGTTAATACCATGGGAGTGAGGAACATAAGACAATGAGGAAAAGAAAGGACAGATCCTTTCTTCCATCTATATTTTCATACGTTTAATTACAGAGAGTGCTGTCTTTATTTCTGCACTATTTTTTAAGCAAAGAGATTATTCTTTAAAAAAAGAAAGACACATAGTTTAAAATTTATAAAGTACTATTAAAAGAAGTGTGGTCACAATGTTTTGCAAGCTGTCTTTTCGTTAGTAAACTATAGGTGGTACATTTCTTCCAGACATTTAGCCCACTTAACTGGACTGATCCTCTTCTGTAATACTGAAAATTATCCCCAGTACAATATCTTGAAGCTCACATTCCTTCTGGCAATATAGGCCAAAACTGTCAGTACCCAAAGCTACTTAATGTGATTTCTGTCTCAGCACTGGCAATGCTGAATTCTCCTTCCTACAGTCACAAAGCACACTGAGTTTTGACAACTTTGTTCTTTTTCAGGCATTACAGAAAACAAGAGGCCAGAGCTCACCATCACTGATGCCTGCAGTGTGTTCTGCAAGTCAGAGGTCTGCCATACAACACCAAGATTCACCTCTTCAACATCCACTGCCATTTCTGCACTATTGCACATGGACACTGCCTTCATCCTCTGACACTAGTGGGTTCAGTGGGTATCTTGCACCAGGGATAACCAGGCTGTGTTCATCTGATGACTCAGCAGACATCTAGTCACAAGCAGAGCATGCCAGACCTCTTCCTCCAATACCAAAAAGTACTTCTAGGAAAACAGACATTAACCACTGGCTATTTCCCTAAACTGTGTTTTCTTCGGATTTTTTATGATTTTCATACTTATCTAATCCCATTTTCTCCAATAATCAATATTCCATAACTCTTTCCCACTACTGTGAATCATCAATTTTTTAATAAATTTAGACGAGACTGAAGAAGAAATCTAGTCTTATCAATGATAGGGGATGTAAAAAGTCCTAGCCCCACACACCTACCTATACCAACAGTTCACAAAGGACATGTGAGGCACATAAAACTGGCCTTCCAAGCAACATTGAAACAGAACAAAACATTACTTCCACAGCATTATGAGTCTAAGCAGAGAGACAATGAAATGCTACTAACAGCACCTGAGTAAGATCTGATGACCTCTGTGCAAAACTCTGCAGGAGAATTTTTTAAGACATGATTTTATATTAAATAATAGATTTTACAGATATAGTATGTCACCTTATTAAATTCCCTATTTCTGCTTGCTATAAGGAAGCACAAGGCAAAACAAAACCATCAAAAATTGTGTAAGACAATGAAAATCTTCTTATGGTAGTCAAATAAGAGGTCTGTTAGAAGGATATGTATCTGTGCTTGTATTGAGCAAATAAAGGATTGCGGTGCCTCTTTCACAGCAGAGCTGCAGAAAAAGTCTTTACAGAGGTACAACACCCTGTAAAGTTCTTTTTAACTTGACCACACACTCCCACATCTTTGCAAAAATTCAAAACTAGTTGTTCAATCACAAAACTCCATCCACACTGAACATTAGGGGTGTAAAGCTAACATTCATTCTAGGCATATATTTCCAATTATTTCGTTTACACTTTGAATTTTTTAAAGTTCTGTAAAGTTTAAATTATTAATATAAATCCATAAATTGCAAATGGCAATCATCAGGATATCAAAAGCAACATGGAAATGTCTTGCTAATTTAAAACAACTAGAAAGAAAAGACAGTATTTGTATGAACTAAGTTAATTCTTTCAGGAATACTGCTAACAACAGTAACTACTGCTAACAGCAATAACATCATGTTAGCACATAAAACAACTTCACACTTTATACAAGATACTTATTTCCTAATGAGACATAGGGATTGTATCTTGCAGGAAGTTTTTCAGTGAAGTAGATGTTTAAGAAAAAGACTAAAGGCTTAATGTATTTATTACATTACAAAGAGATTATTTGGAGTTCAGCCACAGGCAGCAGCACAAAATTCACTGTCTCCCAAGAAAAACAGATCATGGCAATGGTAGGTTAGAATAGGTTAGATCCTAATCACATGGCAGCTCCAAAATTTGACACCATTTAAATAAGTTGGTTTTGCATTATTTGGGTTTCGGGGAGGAGGGAAGAAGCCAGCCAGAGAAATTATTTTCTGCGAAGTCTTCCTCCATGCTTGGCAAAGCCAATCTCCAGCTGGCTCTGAGAATATACATGCTGCTAAGCCAATTAGAGAAGTCGGAGATGACGCCTCTGTCATGACATATTTAAGACGGAAATCAAAAACACACGTAGTTCTTTTCCAAGGGATGAGGAGGAGGTGCCACGGCCAGGGCCACCCCGGTGCCATGGTAACCACATAGCTGCTGCCATCTCAGCACCACCAGCGGTGAACTGTGTCTGCCTGGCCACTTGTAGCCAGCCATGCTGTGGACAGAAAGGCAGGGACAGCAGTGGTGACAGCATCTCTTTCCTGGCACTGCCACACAGCCATGCAGCCACCATGGCTGCAGGCATCTTGACACCATCTGCAGTGAACTGTGCCTGCCTGGCCGCTCGTAGCCAGCCATGCTGTGGCAGAAAGGCAGGGACAGGGGTGGTGACAGCTTCTCTTTCCAGCATGGCTGCAGCCATCCTGGCACAGTCCACAGCTATCTGTGCCTGCCTGGCCACTCGTAGCCAGCTGTGCTGTGGACAGAAAGGCAGGGACAGCGGGAGTGGCTTCTCCTGTCAGACGCCCCACAGGAAGAGAGGCGCTGAATGGAGGCAGCACAGCGGTGGCCGGCACCACAGCAGTGGATCAGCACTGTGAAACCCCATAAAACTTTTCAACTGATAGAACTTGAGAACAAAGAAACCTAGAGACAACAATTTTCTTCCAAGTCAGAGAAAAGGAAAAGGCAAAGACACCTGAGGAGAACCAAAATGGCGGCACTGAAGTCAGTAAATAAAGCTGGAGAAGTGCTCCAAGTGCCAAAGAAGAAATTTTCTTCTGCAAACTGTGGTAAAAGACTATAGTTAAGTAAGACGTCCCCCTGCAGCTCATTGGGTCCACAAGACATGCAGAGGTACACTTGCCTGCCTGAGCAAGTAGATGCCAAAAGGAGGCATATGAACTCACGTAGACAAGTGACTCACAAGCATCAGTTTTGGGAAGCCTGTGTTGCCCATGAGAAGGACTCACATTTGCACCAGATTGGGTGGGGTTGCTGCTCATGAGAAGCAAACCAAATCGGAGAAAGTCACAGAGAAGTGACTCCCATGGTGGGGGGGACCCCAAAATACAACAAATGAAAGATCCTTCTTTCCCTGAATGAATAGAAGAAAATTAGGAGTGACAAACTGACTACAAACCCCATATTTTGTCTCCCTGTGCTATCAGTGAGAAAGGGGGAGGGGCTGGGAAGAAAATAGTGTTCTAAAAGTTTATTTTATTTCTCACTCCCCCCTTTTAATTCTGTTAATGATAAATTTTTCTTTATATCTTTTAAGTTTGAACCTATTTTTACCCTTAGTGTTGTCTCCTAATCTTTATCTCAACTCATGAACCCTTCAGGTTTTTTCCCCTCCTTTGCTCAACTATAACAGACGAAAATGTGTTAATAGTTTTTCATGAGTATTGATGCTTAGCCAGCATCAAACCGCCACATTAGGCTAATATGAAGTTACAACCAATACTTCATTATTCCCCTCAGTCACACTTCTTCATGGCCATGAAGTACTCCAGCACAACTGGAAGGAGAAAAATTAAGACAGAAACAGGAAGCTGTCAGTTGCTTAGGATATGAATTATTTGTGAAAACAATATATTTTGAGAAAAATTACCAAAATGTCACTAACCTAATGTTTTCTCTAGGCAGTAAGACATGCAGTAGTTGTGTAACAAAGCTGCAGGTTAAACGCACAGAAAATAATTTTTTTTTTAATACAATATAATTTTTCCTCACAAATTTTAATGGTCCTCAGTGATCTTCACAAACAGATACTACACCCAAATTCATAACATGCCATTGAGGGTTTCACAGCCAACCGCAATGGAGCAGCAGGGGTTAGGAAGAGTCTTGAATTGTTACTGTGCATAACTTCATTTTGATTTTCGTTTACTTTTTCTAGTAGAAATACAAGACCCTCAACACCAAAAATCAGCAGACTTACACCAACTTCAAAAAAGCTTATACTCTCTCCCCATCATGTGGATGTAGCACTAAGCATTCTTCGGCAATGTTCAAAGGAAGAAGTTCTCTAGAAAGGAAAAGAACAGATGACTAAACTCAATAGTTAACAGTGAATGCCTGCCTTCTGCTCGTATTTTGTTCCGTGTGCACCTGAAACCACCAAACAGCTACACACTGCTGGGTGATGTCTGATGCCAGAAACATTTCCTGGTTACAACATAACATCATATATATATATATATATATATATAGCGCCAATTTACGTAGAGCCTATTTTACTCTATCTAGCTGAGACACAAATAAATGAATAATTAATATATGCACAATTTGTCATCTGCCATTTGAAGACAAGCCAGAGCTACTCTGACAGCAAAGAACACGGATAATGAAGGCAAGGAAAGAAATTTGTTGTACAGAATCTGTTACTGATTTGGTTTTTTCTGCGAAGTCATCAAGGATATCTGTTGCAGCTGTCACATCACTTCACAGGCACTACTTTTATTCCAAAGTTCAAGAGAAAACAAAAAAGACAGGAGCAATGAGAAACAAAAAATAAAGGGGAAGTATGTAAGGAAATTTCTGAAAAGTAAAGAAAGTAAAAAAGTAAACAAAACCCCAAACCACTATGAGGAGGACAGGGGAAAATAAAGACCAGTCAAAATTAAACTTAGGAATTTCAGATGATAGGAAGAAAAATAAGTAAGATTCAGTACAGAAAGGCTTACATGCTAAATGTTATAGTTTCGTCAATTCCCCAACGCTGTTAAAAGTTGTTTTTGTATATACAGCACTTTAAAAGTCACAAAAGGAAATAGGAAAATAATTAAATGCAGTAGGTTTCCCAGATTTTTTTTTAAGAAGATAAATGCTGCCAACAGATCTCTTTGCAATGGTTCAAAATTAATAAATAACACCGTTTCTGCAAACTTTTTTATTATAATGTTTGTCTCCTGCTTTTTTACTTTCCTTAAAAATGTCTTGATGTTGGGGTTTTTTTACAGAATGTTTTACAATTTTGTCTTCTTAAATTTCACCAGATCTCACTGATTTGATTTTTGCATTTACATGGTCCAGTGGAACACAACATGTTAGCATCATTCTCTCTGGAAGGAGAGTTTATTAGCAAGCTCTCCCTCCCCTGTTTCTCCAGTAAGGTGATGTGATTAGGAGGAGCATCAAGGAAGCTGTCAGCAGGTGGATACAGAGAGATGTAAGGTGCCACTTGGTTTTCTTAGCTTGTGACCTTTGCTCACATGACAGTGAAAAACAAAACCACATCTTTGACACAATATAATTAGGACCCTTGCATTTCACCAGGTCAGGAAAAGAGACAAAAGAATAATACTTGTTTTGCAGCCCCAGTAATTAGTCCTGGAGGATTTCTCCAACAGCTACTGTTGGCAAAGAGAGCCTATGGAAAGAGCCACCACTCTTTCTGTGTATGCTGGCTGAGGAGCCTGCTTCCTGCTTGAGATTCAAATGAGCACAGCTCTGACCTTTACTGTCACATTTTTCATTTCATCGACAGTTTACACGGCCACTCCACCAGGCAGGTCATGTTTTAGTTTAAATAGAAATACTCTCGTAGGTGTTAGATGCTAGTTAATGATTATACTGAAATCATTCTAATTAGGCTCTGTTGTTACATGCTGCCCTTTGGGGGCTGCTGCTGTTGTCACATAAAGTATTTTGTAGAAAAATAATTGGCCTGAGATCTTCTTTATCCTATCTTTTTTTTTTTTTTTACTTTTTACATTATTCGGTATTTGATCATGAGAAACACTGCACAAAACTTTTAGCAATGGCCCCTACCCATTATCCCATAGTTCAAAAAAATGGAGGACAGGCAGGAAGACTTAAGAGATGCGTGACACTTCTGAAATTAACTATGATCTGAGGAGGGAAACGTGTATTTTTAAAATTTCCTAACCCACTATCTTGCCATTTCTCTAAGAACCTGGTTCGCACTGCAGCCAGGGTTGGTTTGCCAACCAGGGAAGCACTGCTATGCTTCATGCACCGATGGGATGACTGGGATTAGGGAAAGCAGGGGGGAATTTGAGTCTACTGAAGAACAGAGAAATAGGACAGAGAAGAGAACAGCAAGCAGCAAGCGAAGAAATGCAAATGGGGTAGAGAAGGTTTCAACTTTTACATTTGGCAAGGGACATTAATATCATATGTTAGAGTGCTAGAAGAGAATCTCAGCCACTACTTCTCTCTGAAACACATTCACTTTCAAAAGATGTCATGCAAATGCCACTCTTTTCTGTGTAGCTTACATTTTTAAAATGTGAAGTGGTTTTGCATAGGGAGGAAAAAAAAAAGAAAAAAAAAAGGAAAAAGAAAAAAAGAGAAAACCTAGTACCTGAATTGCAGAAACTCAAATCACCCTGTTACTAGGGTGGTAGTCAAGAATTTAGAAGCTTAAAATTAGTCCATCCGTAAAGTTCAGAGACACTCTTTGAAGATATTCAAGGCCCTTTCAATACAAGACAGAGACTTCTTGCTTCATTACCCATTGTTTTCTTTCTTCTTATTTATGAAACAATCTTTTTTGTGATGGGCAACTGAGTTTATAATCAAAATGTTGCTAGTTCAGGCTGTTGAAGTGTAGTCTTTTTTTCTACTAGCAATGATGTCAACTGTAGAGTTATCAGGACAATTCTGCAGTATTTGTAAAGCAGCAAATCCATAATCACTATATTAATGGGAACAGATTTCCACTTTGTACTCCAGATACACAGTAGAGTTGGCCCATTATCTGCAAGTATCCTCTTGGCTACTACTACTAACTACCATTCTACAGCCATGGCAATACATTACTAATACCTTTATGACTGCCTAAATGAAGCATCAATAATTCAATTCCCATTTAAAAAACCAGGAAATTATTCATGCCATCAGCCCTCACCATCAATAACAGAAGTAAACCTAACTATCTCATTATCCAATTGCAATGTGTGCAAACAGAACTGCCCGTTGTTGACAATAAATATTTGATAAGTGAGGAAACAGGAAGGATAAACCAAGGATGTATGGAGTGGCTGCTTTATAGTTACCACAAGAATTGACCCAGATGGCAATGGTTTACCCTGCTTGTACCTCAACTTATTTTCTTTTCATCTCAACAAGAAACTGTTCCCAGCTGGGCTGGATGTCAACCATGGATGCAAACCATCTGTTCTCTTCCTGTCTTTGTTTATAGTATTAAGCTAAATACCCAGGTTCCTATCAATTTCTGTAATTCCCACATTGTTTTCTTTTAAATTAGCAACGAAGTGATAACTGCAGGGATCAATTAACAATATACAAATAACAAAATATTTACTTGCTAAGGGTGCTTGAGCATGCTGTGATTTTACCTATGTTCAGGAAAGGCTGTTGCTAATTTTAGTGTAGCTTAACTCTACATTTATCAGTGAAATCTAAGCAATCTATTCCTACAGAGCAGAGCTTGGCAGAACATAGTGTATTTTATGTATCAATTATAAAACTTACACAGAAATTAGGAATCAGCTTTTGGAAACA
This sequence comes from Illadopsis cleaveri, assembly GCA_013399915.1. Taxonomy (NCBI): domain Eukaryota; kingdom Metazoa; phylum Chordata; class Aves; order Passeriformes; family Timaliidae; genus Illadopsis; species Illadopsis cleaveri. Next base: position 31,528 of record VXBB01024902.1, read on the forward strand.
CCAACCAACATAGGACTCAGATGACCAGGATCTAAAAGTCAGCTTCTCACCCATTTGGAAGATGTTTTAAGCTCAACCACTTTCACCTGAGTTTTCACCACCACGTCACTGAGAGGATAATGATTTTTATAAACATGTCACGATTTATTACTGAACTAAAATCACCTGGATGTTACTTCAGGCAAGATACATTTGTAAAATACACAACCACCATAATTTTCTAAGAGATCAGTCAACTCTATCACACTGGGCAATAGCACATCTCCAGTGCGATCAAAGAGCATCTTTCACATGGCTGACTGCAAAGCCTAAGCTAAGCCAGACCTGCTGCTGGGATGTGACACCATCCTTTGCCTCAAAGAGCCTCAGAAATGGTTCAAGTATCTTGTGACAAAAGCATCCAAATCCGTAAAACCATCTGCAGTCCAAAAGATGAGCCAGTATTGTTTCTCTTCACAGGTGTCAAGGGTGCTTTGCAAAAGTGCGACGACAAGAAAAAGGTATCACTGATAAAAGGGTTTTAAAAAAATGGGATTTCTAGTAATCGTTTTGCAGGCAATAAAGTGAAGCTGTTTCCTAAGGAATGGTGCAAGGTCAGTGCCTGACTGCATCACATAAAGCCTAGATAACTCTTACAGAAGAGGTCAGCCTGACACAGGGAACTGTAGTGTGCCCTGTGAAAATAGCTGGGAGCCTTTATAATAACAGAGCTTAGGTGTGTGT
>VXBB01024939.1:0-20692 GCA_013399915.1 Illadopsis cleaveri
CCGGATTGGTTCTAGGTACTCCCTTGCTCGGGGTACACCCGTGGGGTACTTAAGGTGGGAACAGAGGGCCAGTGCTCACTCTGCACGTGGGCAGCCCTCTGGGTGGAATAAAGCCTAGTGAGACCCACGTGAGAGCCCTCCTTTTTCTTCCACGCCGTTTACCACGCTTCAGCCTGAGGTTCAGACCCACCAAACCTCCTTGTATGCTGACCAGAGAGCAAGCTAGCTGGTAAAGCAGCTCAGGACACCAGCATAGAATAGGAATTTCTGTGTGCAGGAAAGCAGTGGCTCCAGCCAGGCCTGTCTGCAGTGTATAAGGTCTATCACTCCTCTTACCCTTTTAGAAAAGACCCTGTTGCGTTTTTCTGTTCCCTGCCAGGCACATTAAAGCAGCAATGGTGGGCCTGGAAGTGTTTGGTTAATGGCTGGGCTCAGTGATCTGGGACATCCTTTCCAACCTTAATGATTCTGTGTTTTAATGATTGAATGAGAAATATAATGTTTTGGGAAGAGAAGGGAGAGATCTTCATCTTCACACAGCTTGTATCCAACATAGGCTGATCTCTGTCTCCAGGGTATGGAAGGGCTGTACTTCAATGGGATCTAGGTTCCTAAATTAGTGTCTCTAGCTAAGTTTGCATACTTCACCTACATGCTGTCTGTGCTGAGGAGGTGAGTCTGCAGGTAACTCCCAGGTAGTCTCCTTGGGAATGGGTCCAGGGCATCTTCAGAGGGGTGACATTTGAAGAAATATTCTCTTCCTGCATGTGCTTACAGGCTCCTGGGTGTACTCATTGGATGAAAAAAGACAACAGTTTAAAAGCTGTGGTGAGCATGACCCTCAAGGTAATGAAGACAATTTCTGGGCTATGAAGTTCTGCAATAAAACAGGAACATCATATTTGGTGGCACTGAGATGCTGCGACACCAACACAAACCAAATAAGTAGGTAACAAAGTTTTCTTTCTCCAGCCAGTGCTGCTGCACATGACCTGGATGGTTTATTGTGTGAAAAAATGTAGCCCTGGAAAGGTTACAGAGGACTTTGCTGTTGACTAAATTGTTATCATGCTGACCAGGGATGTATCTGGCTGAAAATCAGTGTTTAATTTGGGTCCAGGAGAAAAATTTCTTCGTTGTTACTAAAAAAAAGTAAAGCCACTCAATGTAAGAAGATGAAAACAGAGACTTTATGGTCTCTTTTGCCTACAGTTCCAGCTGGTTACTGTTGCAAGTTTAAATATATTTTTGAATATAACACTTTTTTTCCTAAATGACTACTTTTTTATTCACTTTTTAAACTGTTCAAAAATTTGCTACAAATGTGTAGGAGTTGAAGTATATTTTCTCATTAAAAAATTGTTCTGTATGAGCTCCAGTGTGCTTTCTTTATCACTCATGCTCCTGAGTTTCTGATTCTGAACATGAAAGCCACAGAAAACAATTTACCCCTCTCTTCCTCATGTCATTCATATTGTAAAAGGGCAATTATATTTGTCATTATTACTTGGACAATATATGTACCTGTACCTTGTAAATCTACTTTACAGCTGAGGATTTTACAATAAACTGTAATTGAATTCGCATCTCCTGGCATCTCTTAATAACTTTTCCTGTTCTTGGTATTACAATGAAGTAAAATGCTCGTAAGTGGATGCAGAATGCAGCAAAGTGGCAATCTCTTCTGTCTCCTGTGACACAGATATTTCAGGCAGCAATTCAGCAGGCGTTCAGAGCTCAGTAGCTGTGGCTGCTGTAACACAATCCAAGCATATCCAGTTTTTCCAAGAGTTTCACTCTCCAGGAGGTCACTAAGTTTCTGTAAGAGAATGCACCCGGTTGATGGATTTCAGGGTTTCCAGAGGGAATAAGTTTAATATAGAAGGTAAGACAGGTTCAGTGACAGGTTGTTTGACAAGGGCTCCCAAGGTCAGCCTTGCCTAGGAGGCACTGGTGACTGTCAACCTAACACAAATGTCCATTCAAGTGACCAAAGGCTCTCAGAGACAAGGCAAAAGACAGGTAATTGTCACAGCTTTTATACCACCACTTTCATGTACAGGACAAAAACTGGTGTGTCTGAATTTACATTTCCCCCGCAAGGGTATCTACATCATTCTACAAACTGGTGAAGTACCATAGTTCTTTCCAGAATAAGAAAAAAGTAACTGGGAGGGATTTCAGTAATAACTAGAAGGGATTCATGGGCTGTAACATAGATACTAGCAACTATAAACTCAGTTTTCACTATTTCAATATAAGTTGCATGATCAACTAAGTAAAAATTCCAGTCTTAAAAGTTTCACAGAAACTTTAAGTGAAGCGGAAGGAAAAGTGAAGTCAGCTACCAGTTCTTAATACAGAATCCATACTAAGCTCCTATATTTATTGTCCTTAATTCCTTTCCAACATCGTGGTTTATCTACTGTCATTTCTCAAATTTTATTTGAATATTAAGTCCATTGAAAAAGCCACAGCATATTTTTCTCTTCATGACACCACTGCCAGTTCATACATGAAACCTTTCCTCTTCTCAAAAGCTTTATATTTTAAAAAGATGAAGCAGTAGCAGGTGATGAATATTCATGTTATTTCTCCTTGTTTGTTTTTAGTTTTTCCACTGCACCCATTCAGAGTAATGGTAACAGTTAAAAATCTGTCCTCTTTACCACTCCTGCACATATTTTTCATATGAGAAATTTCAATTCCTGTAAATAGCTGTGTTCATATTTTCCTGTCAAACTCTCCCTGCCCCCACCACTGGAGACAAAGCTGGATTTAATGACTTAATTTCCTAACATTTTTAACATCAAGGCTTTTATAGGCAAAAATAAACCAACAAAATTTACAAAAGGCTATGGGGATGTTTCATGCTGCTGTGTGGCTCGGGAAAAGAAAAAGTACACCCTAAAACCTGTTTATTCCTTATTCCACAGCTTGCATGTTGGGCTAAAATAGGTATGTCAGTTATACATCCATGTCACTCCATCTATATACTAATATCTCTTACCTCTCCACCTTCTTTCAGGTGTAAATGCAGACATGCAGAGAAGTTGTGTTTATTTCTTACTTTTACATGATTTATTTGATAAATAAATCTTAGTCTGTGTTTATATCTATCTGTATTAGTGCATGGTAATAAATAATCCTCTTGGTCTCTTAATTTCTGTCTACAAGGGACATGCATTCAACAATGTTCTTGTACCTGTTTGATGTGAGCAAAATTGAGCAGGTATTGCATGAATTTAGAAATCATCTCCTAGGTAGAACCAAAGCCCTCCAAGTCATCACCTTAATCAAGAAGGAGTCAGACTGGAAGGAGCATTTGTTAGTAATGGCAATAGCTGTAAAATAGAGTTTAATCTCCTGCTCTGAGTCCTGGTAAAATCATATTTATTATACTGATCTACAAAGGTTACATGCATTCCATTGGGCATCAGGACAAAATTAGATTTGATATTATGGCTAACAATAACTCCCAGAAGGAAAATATTGTGACAATGAACTGTGAAAGGGCAAACTCTAAATGCTGACAGAAAAGGTTAACAGTATGCTGGAGAATGTAATACAAAAGGAATACCCTACATTCCACAAATTTGACATAGAAAGTATGTCAGGAGCAATTCCAGAGGCAATGAATGCCAAGAGAAAAAAGGCAGCTGTTGGGTTTAACCCTAGGCAGCAACTAAGTACAACACTTTCTCATTTCTCCACCACCTTCCAGCACTTCACAGAATCACAGAACCTCTTGGTTGGAAGAGAGCTTCAAGATCATCGAGTCCAACCCAGCCCTAACACCTCAACTAGATCATGGCATTGAGTGCCACATCCAGTCTCTTTTTAAACACATCCAGGGATGCTGACTCCACCACTTCCCCGGGCAGAATTCCAGCACTGTATCACCCTTTTTGTAAAAAGCTTTTTCCTAATATCCAACCTATATTTCCCTTGGTGCAGCTTGAGACTGTGTCCTCTTGTTCTGTCAGTTGCTGCCTGGAGAAAGAGACCATCACCCACCTGACTACAGTCACCTTTCAGGAAGTTATAGAGAGTTATATAAGGTCACCCCTGAGTCTCCTTTTCTCCAGGCTAAACAACCCCAGCTCCCTCAGTAGCTCCTTACAGGGTTTGTGTTCCAAGCCTCTCACCAGCCTTGTTGCCTCCTCTGGACACGCTCAAGCATCTCAACGTCCTTCCTAAACTGNCCCAGCCTATAACGCTGCAGGGGGTTATTGTGGCCAAAGTGCAGGACTTGGCATTTGGACTTATTAAACATCATTAAACTTGTAGGGTGGGGGGGAGAATCAGAAAAAAAGATAAAATATAAAAGATACGAACAATTTAATAGTTGAAATAAATAAAACAGAACTAAGACTAAGAATGAAATGGGGAAAGAGAGGAGAAGAACTCAAGAATGACAAGTGATGCACAGTACAATTGCTGCCCACTCACTGACCAATGCCTAGCCCATCCCTGAGCTATGATCAGTCCCTTCCAGCCAGCTCCCTCCAGTTTATACTCTATACATGACATTCTAGGGTGTGCAATATCCATTTGGCCAGTTCAGGTCATCTCTGCTGGCCATATTCCCTCCTGGCTTTTGGTGCACTTGCTCACTGGCAGAGCCAGGACACTGAAAAGTCCTTGGCTCAGGGAAAGCACTGCTCAGCACCAACCAAAACATCAGCATGTTATCAACATTATTCTCATACTGAATCCAAAACACGGCACTGCGCCAGCTATCTGGAAGAAAATAAAGTCAATCCCAGATGAATCCAGGACGCAAGACCACATCATTAGGCAGAAAAATGAGCATCTTTTCCAAGGCTAAAGAAGTCTTCTTAAAAAACATATGTGAATCTTGTGCAAATAACACAGTATAAGACAGATCTTGTCCAAATAAGACAGATACCAGGTCTGGTGTAATTCCGAAATGAGGAAAGCCAAGGGTAGCTCAGAAAAGTGGCAAAGTAAATGACAATAACAGCACTAAGATGTTATCTACAACAGAATATCAAACAAAAGCAAACAAACAAACAAAAAACCAACCAAACAAAAACCACTCACAGGAACACAGGATCCAAGAAACTAATGAAAAGAGAAGGGTCATAACTGAGTTTAAAGCAAAAGTAAAGGAATTTAATCTTCTTTTAAAGCAGTCTTTACAGCAGATAAAACATAGGGAATTTTTTTCACCTATGTGCTATTTGTATCATTCTTCCACTACTTTAAGGTCTCTGAAGATTTAAAAGGACTTCAAGGTCTCAAGTGCAGCAGTAAATAAGCTATCATAGCTGTGTTTTATCCAGGATCAGAATGAAGTGCAGTGTGAAAAAGGTGACTTACCTATGCAGCCACTACTTTTCTCTCCAAAAAGTCCCCTGCTTTCCAATGCAGAAGCAGCAGGATTTTATGACCCTTGATCCCCACCTTTCCCTGGAGTTCCTTCTTTTTTCCTGGTGGCTTTTTTACCACATCTTTCTGGGGCTTTAAGCAATCCTCCCTACTTCTAAAAAGCTACAGTTTAGTCATCATTCCTCCTAACTTCCCACTCTTCTTATTCTTATCTCCCTTGTCCATCTTGTCCATCCAGTGTTTTCTGGAGGTTTCAAGTCATTCCTTTCTAAAAAGCCTCATTTGTAACTTCCCAACAAGAGACTTGTGGGTTTTCTCCTGTTCTTCACTAGAAATCTGCATTAGATATTTAAGCTCTCTGTGATAGTGATGTCTCCTTTCAGGAATGCTGCCTGGCAAAAGGAAGGATGAAGGGTGATACCATAGGTGGATTAGAGACATTACAAATATTACAAATATTTACAGGTGCTGAGGATGTAGTTGCTCTCAAAATACAATTCCACACTTTAGAGAATAATTTTCCAGCTTTAGTCATACACATGTTAAGCTTCAAACTTCATCTTCACTAGGCCAGCATGAGAGATAGGTTATTTGTGAGGACAGTTGGCCACATACCAAAAGAGGAGGCTGGTAAAGGTGTTTTAGTGAGCAAGGTTGATTCTGCTAGTTTTGTGGTGACAATGCATAGTGGAGAGGCTCGCAGGACTAAAACCAATAGTTCTTTGTGCTGATTTCCTATGAAGCTATTAAAAAGAAATTAACATAATTGGTTTGAGATTTCACTAAAATTAGAGTTACTTCAAAGGGAAAACAAAGCTGTTTGGGTTTGGAGAAGATTTATTTTCCTAATTTGAACCATTTTTGTAACCCTAAATTAGAAGAAATGGGGGGAAAAATGTATCCTGTGTTCATACCTTTTCTTTCATTTCATAGATATCAGGGATCAAATTTGGAGCTGAGAAATACCCGTGCGGGAAACAAATTAAGTGACAGAAGAGTGGGAGGATAAGAGTTGTTATCCAAAATGTTCCTGACACCATCACACCCCTTCAAGTGTTTGTTAAATAATATATTATTAGTACATACAGCCTGGGAAAACGTCATTCTGAACAGATGCTGCAGAGAAGGCCAATGTGATCAGGGTAATAAGGCAACAGGCTGGGCTCTAACCATCACCCTATAGCAAAACCTGTTCAGTCCCAGCTGCCCTTAGAAATTATTTATTACTTTCCATCTGCAGTCTCAGTATATTACAGTTCCAAGTGCAGCTTTATGAGGAGCACCAGTTCAGCAAAGACTTTTGATGCCCTCTGCAACAATCATCAGTGCACTCTCTTGCCATCTTTCATTTGCTCTGGCAGGCTGTCATGTTATATTTCAGGATGGCCAAAACCTTAGACACCCAAAGTCCTTGATGACCTTAATATCTGGTCTGAGGCAAATACCAGCAATGATCTGCATCTAGCTCATGTGCCTGTCTCCATAAAATCCGTCGTTCTGGATGCTGTATGTGAAAAACTAAAGCTGACTCTGAAAAGACATCAGTCTGAGGTGTGAAATTTGCCCACTCACTACAAAAGGGCACCATGTTCACTGCATATTACGGACTTTTTAGAAGTTTAGACAAGAATAAGGGTTTAAACCCTCCAATAACACTGGCAAAACTGTGCCAGACACACAGATGTCAGCATGCCCAAGCAGATCTGTTTGGATCAGAGACAAAGGACATAAGGAGTACAAATGCTCCCAGCAGATGGATCCCAGCTATAAAACAGGTTTGCCCTAAACGTTTGGACTTTTGTGCAGGTGAACCTAGAGTTCAGTTGTTGGTGACAGCTGAAATTTTCAGCAGCAAAGAGCAAGAGAGTCTTTCAGTATCAGCTGTGGTATATGTGGAGTGAGAGAAAGGATCAGAGATTGTCTTTAGGCAGGTGAATGTATTTTTTTAAAAAACTTTTCTACAGCTTTGCAGATGTGCCTAGATTGGTTTAGTAAATATATCCTATTTAATTTTCCTCTGGCTTGAATTAAGTATGATTTTTGGGGTGACTGTAAGTGGCTACAAGATGATACTTGATACCTCCTGCTGTGGTGCTTAGAGTCTGGGAGTTATCCAGCTCCTGTGTCAAACCAAAGAGTATACATTGAAACTGCACAAAGTATTTTGGGAAATGGAAATTTAGTGTCCTCGGAGAATTTCTTCCAGTGAGTATTGACAACCTGAAGAGTATGCTGATGTTTAGCAAGACAGTAAGAAGAACATCTAAACCAGTAGTTTCAAGGTTTAGATTTTGTGGTAAATAGAGGCCAGGAAAGCCTAGGCAGCTAACTGGGGACCTGTTTTTCAAAATTATATGACTAATCTAAACAAGTCAAGGATTTGAATGTAGAATCTCATAGATTTCTTCAGGAAATCTTCATTAGAACTTTCTAGTCTGACTAGAAACTCTGCAGTGGGTCACCCCACAGTATCTATGTCAGCTAAAGATGGGATTTTGTTGTCAACATCAGCATATTAGTAAAACTCCCATTTTACACCTTAAAGTATTAGTGGTTTAGTACTTTTTTTTATTGTTACATATGGTTTGGTGGTTTGTGACAGCTCCTGACCAGAATATACTGATGCAGACCTTCTTGCTGGTGTTGAGAGGGAAGCATTTGAATCACTTCATTGCTGATACCTCCCCACCTCAGATCTACCCCACCTTCCTGCCACTCCTCTGTCCAGCTAGCTCCCATCACAGTACCTCCTTTTGAACTCTGTTTCTACAACATTATCTCAGATTTTCAGCCTCATACTTAAAGTAGGCCTCAAGGCAGACCTCTATTGCCCTTAGGTATGGAACAGTGATGCCCTGTGTTGGCTGGAAGTTTAACTAGTGCTCTGGATAATATACTAAAGAAAGTTCTTGGCACTTGCTTTTAGTTACGTTTTTGTAACAGATCAAATTCTTGTGTCCATAAGAGCTTCTTCATTTCTTCCCCTTCCTTCTCTTGTGTAACAGTCAAACACCTTCAGGCAGAAAATGCTTTCAGATGCACTTGACAATAATAGAGGTTTTATCTTATTAGAAAGAATAAAATGTCAGTAGATACATTGGAGAGCAAAATATGATTTAATAGCTTAAATCAAAGTTCAGTGATGCCAGTGAAAACATCCCTGTGGAAAGACTGCAAGAGAAAAGGCAAGTAGATATGAAGGCCATCAAATCAAAGGTCCCAGATATCAAATTTAAGTGATTTCTCTGAAAACAGCTTAGCATGAAGTTAAATACACCTCCACACATAAACAAACACACCCACAGTCTTACATAAGCTTGAGTTTGGTCTAAAACAAGGAAAAAGAGAAGAATCTTAGAATGGTCCTTTTGCCTTTTTTTTAAGAATTTTTACTTATCTTTCTTTACATCTGCGCTACTTCCTGATAAGCTTTGCTTTTTATTGCTTGTTCATGTGCAGTTTTTCTGCGACATAAAAAAAGGATTTTTTTTGATCTTGACTTCAGAGTGCTTGTTGATGTGCAGTTTTTCTGCCTGAGATCATTCACAGGTGACATAAAAAAAGAATTTTTTTGATCTTGACTTCAGAGGAAAAGTCAGCAACATATTCAGCAAGAGAGTTAAGCATTACATGAATAGAAGGGAGAGAGCAGGCTGGTGTTTGTGCTCTGCACGGTGACCATTGTCTCTCAGCTCTATTCCTTGGGCATGGTACAAATGTGGAGCAATTCAGCCATACATTGAAAAAACCTCCACTTTCTGCTAACCATTTTGACAATATGACAATATGCTGTGGAGAAGCATGTGTTGCTAAGGGGTGTTCAGAATTAACAGTAAGGCTTAGGTCATTTTCCCACAGCCAAGTACAAGTTTACTTGTTATTCCACAATCACTTGTCAGAGCTGTCACTTGTCCTGTCACTTCTGATTGCCTCTCTATCAGTCTCAGAGTTGTTTGACATGACCCAGGCAAGGAGGCCTGGTGACAAAAGTATCAATGGCTTCACAAGGAACCTGGAATGCCAATCACTTTGTGGTACATATTCACCATAATCTCAGACTAAAAGACACAATTTTAAAAAGAGCCTACGTACCTCAAATAATGCAAGAATCCATCAGCTTTTATAGCACAGTCATTGTGAAGACATTGGTGTTTTTTCCCCAAACATTTAGCAATTTTACTGGTAGCTGCCTCTAATTGAAATATTTTATATTCCATCTGCTTGATATTCAGCCTGAGAGAGAGAGAGGAAACCACTGCCAAGACAGTGCAGCATTCATCCTTTGCTCTCAAAATAGTTGTAATACACCAAGTACTTCTCTACATCCTTTTCTACATGCACAACTTTTCTTCCAATTGCAGAAACTTTGTACATCATTGCATTGCTCCTCATGTGCACTTCAGATAATAAAGTTTGTGGGGTTTATGTACTTTACCAACTATTAGTGCTACCTCTAATTTTTATTATCTCATTTTTACCTTTCTTCGAAGCCAAGGATGTCCCTGCAAAGGATGTCTATCCTTGTCTGGACACTGCTCAAAATCTCTCCTCTGTAGTGGGGGCAGTTTGATGTGGGTGCCAAGGAGAGCCTTTCTTATTCTGAGGAAACTTGCTTTTGTTGTCTTGCAAATTTAACATTTTAAGTGCCTTCTCATATCTATCACCAGTCCCTCATGGGCTTGCACGTCTTGTAATTGCTTTTTGTTGAGATGTGTATTTGACCATTTCCACCTGTCTTCTAGTGGTGTTTACAACAGTGAGGACTTGAGGGAATTAAATGCCCATTCACAGCCTTGTTGCAAAATTCTCTAGAGAGCTGTTTTTTCTTCTGAGATAATAGTTCTTGAGATCCTCCACAGTGTACATCTGAAAATTCTTCAACTTTTCTCTGCATATCATTTCTTAGTCCTGCACTTCTTCCATTGTCATGTCTGCTACTGATGGAATTATGTGCAGCAAGACATGACAGCATCTTGACATCAGAAATTGCACAAAGCTGTTCAATAATATCTTTTGTGGTAGTGTTTCTACAGGTAGGTATAGGCTGCCATGGATTTTCTCTGATGCTTACAGTTTTCTTTTACAGAGTGTTATTTATTTCAACTGCTAATTCAATATTGATATTTTTCTGGCTGCGGAGAGGTGTGATGTGCTGTGAGTGAATTCTCATTGCTGAGTAAATTGTACTGTCTGACTAGCAGTAAACTGCAGTTTATTCTCTGAAAAAGAATGGGCTGGGATAGCAGGCCTTGTGGGAGATCCCCTCTGCTGTGCCTGTGATGGCTGTTCTGACAGTATCAGACAAATTCCTTACTGTGCAGAAACCACAGTAAGAGTTTGCAACACTGAGGCAGTGAAAGAAGTAATTAGTCACAGTATCTTCTTCTGCTTTGTTCTGTGATCTGTGGGTGCACAGTGCCTGGAAATTCTTCCTTCTGATTTCCCTGCTTTTTGCAGCTTTTATGAAAGCCTAGAGAAAATAATGAAAACTACTGGAGGAACTAGAGTTTGTATGGAAGTAAAATTGGTTTTTGTCCTCCTCATGGCTCAGAGGACAATCTTTGCATATCTCCAAGCCCCACTCAATCACCACGCAGGGTCACTTGCCCATGTACACAGAAGCAGTTACAGCTGGCATTGCTGCTTTCCAGGTCTGTGCTACACATTAGATGGTGTGAAAGCAAAAATATCCACATTTCCTCCTTGCTCAGGCTTCACCTAAACCACTCAGACAGTGTATCTAAGAAGAAAATTATAGGAAAACTGATGAATATTTTTCGTCCTTTCTTTTACCTGCTTCACTGCCTAGTCCTCATCCAGAGTAAGGATTCAGCTTTTGGGTGGTAGTGAAGTTCCCAAATACCATTTTACTAGCTGACAAAACAATCTGGTCTGATGGAATTTTAGCTTTTCTACCCTGCTAATTCTAGTAGAGTGAACAAGACAGTGAAGGTTGTGTGCCACATGCTGCCCCTGCTGTTTCCAGTTCCAGGCAACAGTGTTGTCATCAGCTCTGGGCAGGTGTCTTCGTTTGGAAAGACAGGTGTCTGCCAGAGAAAGCTGCAGTTCCCCTTGGAATAGAGAATGTAAACCCCCTCCCTTCAAATTGTTATAATTTTGTAATTAGGGGATTTCAGACATATGGGAACAGGAATAATAGTTCTTTGCGAGGAACATTAAAAAATACAAAAGTAGTAGTACAAAGAAGCAAGCACACAACAAAACCCAAAAATCTTAGAAACCCTGAGAGAGTCAGAAGTACAACCTGACACCCTGTTGGTCAGGGTGTTGGAAACAGTCCAAATAAATCCTCCTGGAGTAACAGATGTGGTCCTCTTGGAGTAGAGATGATCCTGTAGAAAGGGTCCAGTGGTGGTAAGATGGATCCAGTCTTCCTCTGGAATCCGGTGGAAAACAGGCTGTTCTGCTGCACTGAATTTCAGCTTTTATCTATGTAGGAATGCTTGGCTCCTCCCACTGGGTGGAGCATCTCACAATGGGATGGTGTAATGTTATCAGTCATGTGGTGAGCCTTAATGGCCCATTAACAGAAGGCACCTGCTCTCTCCCCCCTGGAGTTATGAGGAATGGGTTATACAAAAGATAAAGAAAACACCTCCCCAGCTGGTTGCAATAGATGGAAAATAGTTGGTTACATATTGCAACCCAAGACAGCAGGAAACATTAATGCTCTTTACCAAAATCTAGTTCCATATGATCTGCTCAGATATATATATGTGTGTATATATATCCACATATATAAAATGTACACCAAGATATGGTGGGGCAATTGCTGTCCTTATGAAACAACTTCCAATGACCAGTGCTTGCCAGTGTCTGTCTGGTTCCAAACATTCCAGTTTTACCTTGAGAGACATTTCTTCAGTCTGAGACTTCAGCACGGGTCTCATGTAATTCTGTTTAGACAAATATACAGCTTCCTTACCCTGCAGTAGATACACTTCCATTTATCCAGCTTGTGAAATCAGTAGTGTTAAAAGTGATTTTTTCCTTCCATTAATTTACATTGGACCATTATTGCAAACAGATATTGCATTAAGTGAAGAACATCATACAGGAACCCTGCAAGGCAGGTAAAACTTTTCTGGTAACCAGTTAACAATTCTGTTGAAAAATTTCACAGTGTACTTTTTGAGCTCAGCATTTTTCTATTTTCTGTTATTTTCTATTTCTTCCTGAAGAAGCCTGTCTCAGATTTAGTGCTGATAAGCTGATGCATCCATGAGTTTTAGTCAACAGAATCAGCAGAAATTTTAGCCTTCATCTTTTCTTTGGCATTCTGCTCTGATTTTGCATTACCAAAGTAATTTTATAATTTGTCACACTATATATTAATGTAACTTTTCTGATTGCTACATGGCTCTTTCCTCTGATCAGAACTGAAGTATTCCTCATACTGGATTTGTAACTGATGTCTCCAACACTGAGCTGTTTCTGGTGCTTGGGTTTCCCTCTCCTCCTGGTGTCAGCTGCACAAAGAAGGATAGCTGGTTTTGCTATTTTTATTTGCATAAATGTAATTAATATTAAGGTAAAATTATTTCCTTAAAAGTACTGTTTACTTTCTCCTTATAATATATTTATTTAGTTAGGCTTTAATATTAAAAAAAATAGCAAAATAATATTTGCAAGTGAAATATGCAGGGTATTTCCTGCACTATTTCATAAATCCTCTTTTACATTCTGATGCTCCTATGGGTTTCTGCTGCTGTTCTGTATTAGCCTCATTTCAGGTTTCCACTCTGAGGCCAGGTAAATGCCTGCCCATTTTCACTAGTAATTTGAAATATGAGTTCTGTTCCTACTCTTGTACACCCCTGTGCCCTGTGGGCTTAGAAAAGATTAGGGGTTTCAGGTCCCCTAACATTTGTACTAAAACCTTTTCTTTGTTCTATTAAACACTCTGAAATATGTTGCTATATTTATATCTTCTTCCATTCTCATAGATTCAATATTTTACAATCATATGATGCCTTGTGGGTTGGCAAATGCTTTTAGATATTTCCTAATTACCTGAATTTAAGCATACCACAGACTTATTCTATTAGAATATTTCTGGTCCTTATTATACCTCTATGCAGTCTGGTAACATTCTTGTAGTTTTATCATTACAATCAAAGGAAGATTTGACTTTTAAAGGATTGATTTCAGTGTGGTTAAAGATAAAAATTTTATAGGCTTCTATCATTAATATTTTCATTGTGTTGGAGGAAATTGTCCTCTTACTTGCTCTTTTTGGAGAAAACTTTATCATTTTTTAACTCCTGGATTCTGATTTTCAACCATGCTAGCATCATATTTAGATGATGAAAGGTGAAAAGAAACCAGGTGTCATAGTCCTTCCATTCCTTCTTCCTTACATGCTTCTGTGTCTCTTACATGACACTTTTTAGAGAACTGTTGTCTAAGGTTATAATTGCAATGACTGTCCATAAACACTGTGGTCAGTGTGCATTAATCTTAAATAAATGAAATAATAAAAATGAGGGAATCACTTCTCACACATGTCCTGTAAGGTGGCATTGCAGACCCCAACTGCCTCCTGAGGTCCTGATTGTTCCTCAGAGACATCTGATCCACTCCCTGGGACATGCAACAGGCTCTCAGCACGTGCCCTGCTCAGAGGAAGGAGAAGCTGTCTCACATGCCAGGGGAAGAACGGGCAGCCCTTGATTTGAGCAGTTTCAACATCTGGATTCTGGTGGAACAAAGCTGCCTACACCCACAGATGAGGATTGGTTTTTTCCTTCAGGGAAGGGTAAAGGAAGGGACACAAAAGCAGTCATGGCTGCTCACAACAGGGTTGATTGCTGGAAATCTCACTGCTCCTTGGCTTCCCCAAGGTTCCCATTCCAGGGGAACAGTGGTTTGTCCCATCCCAAACCACTGTGCACTGAATGGTGCTGGTCTAACTGACCATAGAAATGACTCTGGGGCAAAGGTATTCTCCCTTTGCAGCTTTTATCCTGTTCTGGAGGAATGGAGTCTGTAAAATTGAACGGACTTCACTGATTGGTTTACAACCAGTCTCTCTTCTCAAGCTTTCCTCTAAAACAGAGAGGATGAGAACTTTCCTTTTTCTTTAATGGGAGTTGTAAATATTGTATTGTCACAAGCCTAAGGTGTTTATGCCTCAAGTTTATAGTTCTGGGCCAAAATCTATGCTTTAATCCAGCTCTGGCTCATGGAAATGTCCCAGAGAAGAATTAAATTCCTTTGCTGCTTAACACCTCAATTTCTATTTATTTCCTAATTCTTTTCAATGAAAGATGATGAAACAGGACTATAATGACATCACAATTCTTTCTGGTCAGGGAACTAGTAATGCTATTTTTTTTTTACCTACATAAAAACTCTTAAGACATTTTTTCATATCCATCTGCCTTTCAGAGAGCTGCTGGATAATATAGTAACCTACCCAGTATCCTCCCAGGGTGGTTTTAAATATTGATAAGGCAGGGAAAATACATGCAATAGTTAGGCTATTTTCAGAAGCTTAAAATTGAAACCCAAAACCTAGAAGCAGGAAGCAGTTTGGTCTTGGAATTTAATGGCAGAACAGAATAGAGACTCCTGGATACAAATTCAACTACAATAAGAGACTTATATTTAAAAAAAACCTTTGCAAGTGTTGCCCTGTTTTCCTAAAATCCTTGTTCTAACTGACATGACTTCTATGGGAATGGAGAGCTTAAACTGCTCAAACACTCAACTAGTTACCTTCTCAATGAAGGAAGAACAAAAATGGTAAAGGAGTGGGAATGGATAATGGGAAAGGTTTGAAAGCCTGTTATGCAGAGGGTTAGAATGGAAAATATCAAGTTTTATTCTGGTCAGATATCATGGTTTAACCCCAGCAGGCAACTAAACACCACACAGTCTCACTCACTCCTCCCCTGCAGCAAGATGAGGGGAAGAGAAATGGAAGTCTAAAAGGGAGAAAACTTGAGGGGTTGAGAGCAGTTTAATAATTGAAATATTTTTTTCTTAATATTTATATGATATTTTTAATAATGAATTGTAACAAAAGGGAAAGCCACAAGGACAAAGACATAAATCACATGAAAGACAAGTAATGCAGATAAAAACAATTGGGCATGACTGACCAACCCAACCGATGCCCAGCCAGTCCCCCAGAAGTGGCCCATGGTACCAAACTGTTTTATCAACATTTTTCCAGCACAGCCCCATACTAACTACTATGAAGAAGATTGATTTCACCCCAGCCAAAACCAGCACATCAGAGGCTCAAAAATATGTGATTTCAGAAATGTGCTTTCATTGTTAGATAATATAAAAGTTTTTCATTGCAGCTGCTTAAATATTTGAACTCTTTTGAAAGAGTGTATGTGTTTAATCCTATCCATTATAATGGATAAAATACCTTTCTCTGCTTTTTTTTCTCATCTTTTTTTCCCCAAGGGATTTGAATTTGGCATTGAATTTCCTTTCAACTTCAACATATTATATCTCATATATGGACTCACATTTCTCTCAGGAGCTTCTTTCCCCTTTTCAAGAATTATGTCTGGATCTGGGAGAAACTTCCAGTCATAAAGATCACTCTTTCTTTCCTTCTTTCTCATTCTTGTGCATTTTTCATATCACTGTCTGTCTTTTTAATCTTTTTGAAGGCTTACTGCCTTCCTTTTGAAGCTGGTTTTGTTCTTTGAACAATACAAGTATTCACTGCTTTTGATACCTTTTTTCTTTTAAGCTATTCTGTAATTTAGATTGCTTTCAGCTATATTTTATTTGAAATAGTAGTATACAACTACACAAACTGGTCAAGAAAACAGCTCTCACTCTGCACATTATTTATCTGTTTTCTTTTGTCTTTGCTCCTTATTCCGAGCATTCATATAATCAATGTTTGGCAACTTTGTTATTGGCAAATCTCTGCTTTGGCCTGGTCCCTTGTGTTATTCGTTTGTAATTTCAAAGTTATTGTGCTTTTGACTGTTGCCATGAGGTATTAGTCATTTGTTGTAATCTTCTGTCTACTTGGGTAGCTAAATTGAATGAGCAGTTTACTTGTTGCATTTGATATCATTCTGATGCTGCTGTCAAAATCATTTTGATTTTGCAATCAAAGTTGCTATCATTGACATATCTTTGCCTACCAGTTATGATGTGGAAGATTCACAATGAAGAAACACCTCCTCAAGCTCCTTCTTCACATCCTTTATTAAAGTTGTCTTTTCTTCTTGTTTCTAGCTTTGTGCTCCTGCTTCTGATGCTGGTCAGCTTCTCCAGGTCCCTTCTGGATCCATGTCCCATGTCCTCTTGCAGTGTTACCAGCACTTCAATGCTAGCACCTTTTCTTTTATTGGCTGTGTGTTGTCATCCCTTTACCTGCGATTCCCCCTGCTCCCAGTGGAAGTCAATGGAAGCAACATTTTAGGGTCAATGCTTTCTGGTGGTTTTCCAAAGGCTCCAGGTCACACTCAGCCTCCTATTTGGATTCATTCAGGAAATTCTCTGAAGATTTGGAGGAAGAAAGGCCACTTAATTATGCAGCAACTCTCTGAAAGGCAGGTGAATAAGTGTCTCAGGTATGCTTCACAGTTTGAAAGGGAGGCTGACCAAAGAGGTTTTTATCTCTTTTATGTTGTCAAATGTTGCTGGAAAACATGAGGAAGTTGAGGCTGAGGGAATTGCTAGTAGAGTTAAATTATTTTCTCAATCTGGGCTGCATATCCATGGCCATGGGTCTCTAAGACAAACATAATACTGCTCTTTAACCATATTTTCACAACTTTTCAGCCACTTTTCAAAACAGTGGCTCTTACTCAACAGCGACATGCACCTGCATCATTCATATATAGTTCCTTGCTATATGGACAATGACATTATATGCCAAAGTTTGATTTGACACCTAACTTGAGATCCCATATGTTGTCTGACACTTTTTGCAAAAAAATTTTTCCCTACAGCAGGTAAGAGCAAACTGCATTGAGAATGAAGAATCCAATTATGAATCTCACTTTTAGTATTTCTTTATTATTTTGTTTTTTATTTATTAGTTATGGAAATACTACAGGTTAATAAGAAATGTGGCTTTTTCTAGACTAGACCCCACCTTCACTAAATAACAGCCTTTTAAAAGAGAGAAAATTAAGATGGTGCTGGAAGTACTTTTCTTCTGCTTTTCCACATAAAGAGTACAGGGCATTGGAACAAACAGGAATACAGATGGTTCATTGACATGAATTGCAGTTCATAAGCTGTCTGCAGGCAGATGCCCCAAATCATAGCAGTGCCACAGTGGAGACCTTGGTGTCTGTGCACTTCAGACTCCAGAGTATCTGTCACCACCCTGGTAAGACAGATTCTCTGACAAATAAGTTCTTTCAGGGAAGATACAAGTCTGATTCTGAGTGACTCAAAGACCCGTTTAAGCACCAAAACATCTTCTTTTTACTTTGAGTGAGGGTGACAGACTCAGTCATGGTGTCAAGATTGCAGAATTGCCAGTAGAAGCCAGTCCCTTTCATGCAATTTGGTGAGAAAGAAGAATCCCTGGTCAGGAGCCATTTTTTCCCCCTTAAAAAATGGCTTCTCTTGATGGCAATATAGAATATGGCTTTGTTTGCATGCCTCAAATCAACCTGATGAGGTGCTTTCTTCTGTGTGGGTGATATAGGGAGTCTTGTGAGCTTAGTCCTAACTTGGGCAGCCTGTTAAACAGATCCATTAAAACATACTCTTGGTGAAAAATTCACACAGGAGCATTGTCTCCTCAAGTACTGGTAACTGTAAGGAACATGGTCACTGTCCAGTTCAGAGCTCTGAGAGGAACAGGACACCTCAGAATCCACTGAGTACATGGCATTAACACCCCATTTTTCTCAAGCAGTGCCTGTACCAGTGTATTTAGGAGTGCCAGGGTAGTGGCAGGCAGCCGTCTACACTGATAAGTCACAGGGGTCACTGGTGCCATTTTGATCATCCCAACCAGTTGCCTTTCAACAATTCCCATGCATGAAGGAGTTACCACAGCCTTCAGCCAGATTGTATGGAACCACTCATCTTGAAAGCAAACTACTCTGGAATTAGGGACAAGGCATGACCACAGAAATATCTTGCTACTCTAGAGGTAATCCTAACATTCCTAGGACTGATGCTGGAGTATCTGAACAGAACTCCCTTGGGGAATTCACAGCTTGTTTACACAGAAAATTCAATATTTTGAAAGACACATTCACTCATAATGACAAATTCATGCTACTTTGTGCTAATCTGTTCTTATTTTGACTGAGTACAGACCATTTGCCATATTTACTTATCGCCATGGTCAAATTAAAAAAAAATCATTGTATTGAAATCAGAGCATACACATGTGCATCAATTTATAAAAGCTTATCTACAATATTTTAGTAAATAATGGGCTCTCCACCTTCCCTAATAAAGACAAATATAGACAAACATTATACTTCCCATTTGTCACCAATTTTAAAGACTTTCACTTGAACACTTTCCTCTGATTCAAGATACGAAAAACAAGATAGAAACATTTTCTGGGGGACATCATGGAAGCCTTAGAAGATCATTTGAAAACCTCTGGGAAACAGAAATTCAGAAGCAGAAGGAAATACCTGTTCCTCATATATTCCTGATGTTCCTCAACACAACTCCATTGTTTCCATTAGCAGGGGAATAGTTACAGCTTGAAGTGAGATGAGGCAAAACCTACTCCTTTTTCTATTGCAGTGTCCCTGAAGGTCCTCTCATCTTCCAAATCTCCTGCTCTATTTTCACCTTCTCACTTCCGGTCTATTGTCAAGAGACTCAGCTTTTCCAGCTCCCAGGCTGCCCTGACTGACCTGATAAGACACTGCTTCAAAAGACTGTGAGAAAGGTTTGAAGACTTCACCTCCTGAGGTTACTATCAGGGCTTGATGAAATCTTTAGTCATACCTCAAAATTTCTGTCTAAGAGGTGATTTTTTCTGAAAAAACCTTGACATGACTTAGTGAAAGTTAATAATTGTCTACGTAACTGGTCCTGTATATTAAAAGAAAAAAAAAAAAAGTTTAATTTAGTGCTCATTTTGAAAAGAGCTGTGTGTAGTGTTGTGTTTAACTAAAAGTGATTAATTAAAAAACAAAATTAACTGGAAAGTTCAATGGTAAGCAAGCTTTGTCTTCAGATGAAGACTTTGCTATATTTTTTACAGGATCTGTTTCCTAATCTCAATCACATGACTGCTCAAAGAATTATAATGAAAGCATTACAATTACCCTAGAGAAAAATTCAGGGGTCTCTGTGCTCAGGGAACAGTTATGAGTATCTGAAAACTGTCATATTAAGCATATGTTTATGTTTTTAAGTTTATGGCATTACAAAGATCAAGCACTTCATGAAGTAATCCTAATGTGGTGACTTCCAAGAGTCAAAAATATCATTGCTTCCCACTACTCAAACCTGAAAATGTTCAATTTACAAACAGAAATGGCAGTCTAGAAAAATTTCCAAACTTCATAAGCAGTTTCTCTGTAAGCACTCTCAGGGAACTCACAACTTCATGTTCCCCTTCCTCCCTTCATCCCACTGAGCTACCAGCTGGGTACTTCATGAAGTCTGCAACTTTTCTGTCTGACAGTTCCGTGGGGTATTGACCAGACGAACACACTGCCTTTCTTCTCTATCTCTCTCTCAGACATATCTTAAATACCTTTTTCTTCCTAGAGTGAGTTCTTAATCAGAGGGTTGAAATCCATATAGATTGATCCGTCCAGAGACAAGTGGGCCAGTCTATTTCTACAGACCTTTTTAAAATCGTAAGTAAACAAAATCTTAGTGCAGGAAAATTCCTCTTCTCCACAGCAGAAAAATCAACTAACGGGAAATAATTAATGATTTGAAGTACCATTGTTGAGGAAAAGGAGAGTAACAGATACACTTAATAGAAATGAATCAAATTAGAGGGAAATTGGCTGTAAATAAACATAAGATACAAAAATATAATAAAATATTTGTCTTCATTTTTACTCACCTAGCTTTTAGAGATACTGAGGCATTATTCTTAACTACTTGTCTAATGCCTCACCTCCAATTTTATGTTTTCTATTATTCATAATGTATATTTAACACTTGAGAGTTGCCGATATTCCAGTATGATGTAGAAGCAGGAGCTTAGGTTTTCACAGCAGAAACATCTACATTGTCAATCCCAAGGAGACTCAAACCCACTGAACTCTGCAGATAATCTAATGTGACATGAATCACTCTTACTTTGGTTCTTTAGCAAGCAAATATAATGTAGAAAGTTATCTACAATCTAAAAGGTGGGATTCACTTTTTTTTTTTTTTT
>VXBB01024939.1:20711-35157 GCA_013399915.1 Illadopsis cleaveri
TTTTGGTGATACTCAAATTAACCACTTGTTCAAAGGTTTCCACAGGCTTCCCCTTTCATTACTGAAGTGAGATTTTTACTTCTGAAGGCTGAGTTATGTTACAGACACGCCCTAGCACTGTATGACCTCTCTAGAATTCTGATGCTGAGCTGTATTTCACTGCATGGGTATTTTTTGTAGAATTCAAACTAAAACGAAATGAAATGGTTGATTGTGTTTGTTGAAATATGTAATGTAGAGCTAAGAAATATTTAATTATTAATTTTATGCTAAGTAAAAACATTTTTATAAAAAGCTTACAGTAAGGCATATTAAATGTCTTTTTTAAAAGGCTAGAGTATTTAGGGTTTTTTTAATGCAGTTGTACTGAAAATATAACCCACAGATGATGCATAACCTTCAACTCTCCTTTTAAAAGTTCTATGTTGTGAAACACTTGTCAAATTAGTTTGTTTCGAGTTAATTAAAATGAAACATAACCAGACCAGCTCTCCTCCTTAAATCAGTATTTTTGAGCAATATGAACTGTGTGGTTTAATTAACAGGGAATAAGGCTCTTCAGTTTGGTCCTGTATCACATCTTGTATAAAATAGTGTTTCTAATCCTGCATTAATTTACTCCCCACCATGACTAGCGCAGTTCAAAGACAAAAATTAATATTTTCAGGGCTTAGCTATGCACAGTTATCTAGGCTCCTATCTTTTAATCTTGATTTCCACCCACGCCACAGCTCCCCAAGCAAGAGGATTAAGAAAATAGGACAGTGAGTGCATTACTATCATTGTACTCTAATGCATATGGAAGTTATTGGAGGATAATACGGTACTTTATCTAACCTCAGCCTGCTCCAAAGTACACTCACCAAGTCACATTTAAATGCCCCACTATGTATGCTATTGTTTTGTCCTTGCACAGTCCTTGACAGCAGAGGGAAATGGTTTGTGAATTTTGACATCCAGCTGTTACAAAGAGCAGTGAGCTAAGACATAAGAACCAAGGATTTTTCCTGTTCCTACCCACACAGCTCCTCTAGACCAGTCCTTAAGTGGGTCACCTCAGTGGGGTTGGTATGAGAACAGGGTTAGAAAAAGTCACTTTTGTAGATACCAGTGTAAACGTGTGCAGGTTATTTCTCATTGGCAGGATGCTAACGCCCTGCACTTGCTGATGCTGTGATGGCAACAAACAGATGTGCCTTTTGGAATGGCTAGCAGTCCTATTCCATGACAAGTCACAATTTTTGGAAAAAAGAAGTGAATTTCCCTTGGATTGGTAATGCAGTGATGACAGATTTCCATCCTATTGCCACTGGATCAGTTAAAGCACACGGTGTGTGTGAGGCAGTAGGTAAGATACTCAGCAACTGGCTCCTCTCAAGATTTTCTCTCTGGAGCACTTTTTTCACAAAGTTCATCATTGTCTGGGAAAATGAGTAAATTCCATGACTTGGCCTGTAATAGTTTTATCCTGTTATCATGTTAACATGCAAGCCAACATATGCTTTATTGGTAGAAGT
Source organism: Illadopsis cleaveri (assembly GCA_013399915.1). NCBI lineage: Eukaryota > Metazoa > Chordata > Aves > Passeriformes > Timaliidae > Illadopsis > Illadopsis cleaveri. Next base: position 22,229 of record VXBB01024939.1, read on the forward strand.
AGGCAAAAAAGATGGAGGAAAGGGGGAAATTTGGTTCACAGCAGAAAAACAATTACTATGTTCTATGTTTACACTTTCATTGTTAGTGACACATCTTGCTGCTGCCACCTGTGTGGAGTTCAGATGCTCAATCTCATTAAATTTATCTACGGCTCCCTAAAATTTTTCTTCCTAGAATTAGGAAGATAAGCACTAGTGAAATGCTTAATTAAAGACAAGTTCTCATTATTGTTTGATTCTTTGAAGTTGTTTTACTGGAATATATGTCTGCTAATACATACAAAATTAACTTTCATGCTGATATGCTCCATTAAAAACCTGATACAGAACTATAACCACTTTGCCCAACAAATGGATTCTGCACATTCTATTACATTACAGAAAGAGAAAAAGATGTTATTTAGAAAACAAAATAAAACAAAAAACCCCAAAAAACCAAAAAAACACCCCCCTGAAAAAAATCCCAAAAAACCCCACACACACAACCCTCTCCCAAAAAACCAAAAACCAGCAGCAACAACAACAACAAAAAAACCCAAAAAAGAGTTACAAAGTTGGTTAGCAAGGGACATTAAGCCTGAATGTTTTTGGCTTTGTATTTGGACATATGACCAATGTGGCATCCTAACAAAAATGAAGAATGTAAGTGATTGTTCATTTACACATTCTTAATTCAAATAAAAATGGGGTTTTTTCACTGATACTTTGGGCTAAGTAACATCACAAGGGATGATAGGTGCAAGAAGAGACTGTTACATTACAGTTAATCATTGGCAACATTTGCTGTGCCACAGTTATTATCTTGTCTGATTTCAGGTTCCTAATGCAGAAATGTCTGGCTTAACCTTTGTGTTGTATCTGCCAGACCCTTGAAGATGTCTCAGATACCATGAGCCACTTTCAAGTAGTGCTAAGTATTTAAATGCAGTTGAATTGAGCCCTTACCAACAGCTGCAAAAGCACAAGTGGCACATAGTAATTTATTACACCAAACCTTACTAAATTTTCAGAAAATTAGAGAAACCTCTTTAATTTAAATGAAAGTCCCATTATATTCAGTACTTCTGCTTTGTTAAGCAACAGATTCTTTTTCTGAATTAAAAGAAAATACTGCAAAGAATGTATAATGATTAAGCACCCTCAAAAAGTGCATACAGGTTGGTAATTTCTGAAGCTTTTACTAAAGTCTTTGGTCTTTTCAAGTATGCTCCTTGGATACTTCATCTATTTTTAAATCACTCTAATGCATTGTCTCCAAAGGAAAAAATGACCTTTTTGTGATCTACACTTAACCACAGCATGCAGGAGGTTGGACCTGATAATAACCACATAAAAATAGCCATATTGTGTCAGAACTGTGATACAGTTATTCCACAATTTTATCTCTGATAGTGGCCAACAGTGACTATCTGGGAAGTGGCGTTATGCAGAAAATACTAATACTTCCCAAAAATACTCTCCTTGCCTCCAGCATTTTATAGAATCATAGATCCATTTAGATGACTCAGTGACTTCCAGAAACAGACAGCTGTCCTTGTAAATAGCAGCCTGGGAAGATTCTCCATCCTGTTTGAAAGCTGCTCTCTTTTTTTTTTTTTTTTTTTTCAATTTGCCACTTGTTAGTTTCCTTCAGGTTCATTTGTATTAGGCAGTTTAGTTTTGTACAGGAAAAGACAACAGATAGGTCTCAGTAAGGNTTTGCCACTTGTTAGTTTCCTTTACGTTCATTTGCATTAGGCAGTTTAGTTTTGTACAGGAAAAGACAACAGATAGGTCTCAGTAAGGCCCTCCTGAACTGTCTGTTTGCAGGTTGAAAAGGCCAGACCTACACAGGATGCAGAACCTGTTCCAGATATGTTCCAGACCTTTTTTCTGTTCTAAAATTGTTTCTCTCTTTTATTTATTTTTTTATTTGTTTGTTTGTTAAAGAAAGGGGGATGAGAATATCATGCCCTACAGAAGATGTGGACATACTGTGGACCTGTGCAGTGGTATAGTTATGCTCTTTAACTTAATTTTTCCCTATAGGTTGAATATTCCACTTGCTTTATTGACACTGCTTATCACTAAATTAATATTTTGACAGAATTATGTACTGTAACCCTAGGTGTTGCTCCTAAAGTTAACAGTCCAAAGTTAACATTCCAATCAAAACCAATCATTTTCTATGTAAAGTTTGCACTGTTACTGCTTGAGCCTCACTTAAAATTTACCTGCATTGAATGTCATCTATATTTTTATTACTTCATTATTCAGTGTTTTAATAACTTCCAGAAGCCATCAGCTTCCCTGTCTTCCTTACCATAAATTACTTTGTGTCATTAGCAAATTTTTGTCTCATTATTCACATCTATTTCTCAGGATAGACACGGGGGAACTCCACCATGGACCTACCTATGCTATAAATCTGATTACTTCCTGCTATCCTTGTTTTCCTAACAATTAACAAATAATTCAACCAGAAAAGGAACTCCCATTTTATACTGAAGCAGCTTCATTTTGGGAAGATTACTTTATGTCTTTCTTTGGCTTTTTGTTGAATATCTTTTGGAAGTTGAGAAAAATATATTAACAGGTCCAAATAAATATATTATTATTAAATCCACATATTTTTTGGCTCTTCAAAATACCCCTGCAGGAAATGTAAGGTTTGAATTCTTTTCCAGAGGATACCTTGGCACACACACACTATTTATCCATGTGTCCATCAATTTTACTCTTCATTGAAGGTGCTGCTGGGTCTCACACCATTACTCTACAGTTCCTAGAGTCTCCCTTCAAAGATCTATTGGCTTCACATTAAGTAACTTCCAGTTCTCTGGAGCTTTTGCACAAGTGTATTGATCGTATCTATCATATTCAATTTGATTTATAATGATCACATCAGTCTTTTTATAGATGAAAATTCATGTAATATTTTTGCTATATAAAGACTATAAAGTTATACGAGATAGTATCAGTGATTAGATTCTGTTTATTGTTTCACTTTTACAGTAATTACAGTACTTCAGTAGGAAAAAATCAAAATTCATATTTTTTAAATGAAAATCTCCATTAGCATAATCTCTGTGAGATTTCATTTTCAGTAGTTCTCAATTGTTTCTATCTCATGGACTGCTTTAGATACCTATCAGCATAAAACAGGACTTTCTTTTGTCATTCACTGCTCAGTGTTTAGCATTTTCTCTTAATCAGAGAGAAAAAATGAAAAAGGATTTTATTGGTATTATTCATAGGAAAAAATCCTATGAATAGGATTTACTACATAAATATAAAAACCTGAAACAAAAAAGACATTCAAATATGTTTTAATTTCACCCAGTGAGCCAGCACATAGCCCACTTAGCAAATAAATGATTTTATAGAAATAAATTTCACAGCTAGACAAGACTAGTTCTATTAAAAGCTATGAAATTGGGCTTTAATTGAATCTCACCTACCATTGTACTGGCATTGGGAAACAGCACCCAAAAATATGAAAACAATAAAATTTTTCAAATTAAGATAAATAACTTTTTTTTTTTCACCAATGAAGTACATTTTACTTTTGAAGATTGGTACTTTTCCAGCATAATAGTTTTTTGTTCAATGACCTGATATTGACTTTTAATTCATTTTGGTGCTCTTTCAAATACAGAGTTAATATCAAAAGCATGGCCTTTGATCACTATGGAAATTTGAGAAAACTCATGCCTCAAATACACTAAATATTATTTTAGAAATCAAATCAGCTTCTGTCTTTGGCTACACTTGCTGAGGAGGCTGATTTTTGTATCACACTACCTCTTCCATCAGAGAAGTCAAAAAAATGAAGGGATGTCTAAAAGATATGTGAAAAGCATGGTATGTAAGGGTCACTTTTTCAGTTATTATTTGTAGCTAGAAAAAAAACCCTGACATTTAATCTGAACTATTGCTTTTGTTTCTCCTAACACATGTAGATCAACAGGCACATTGTAAAAAATGAGTAATTGTAGTGGTGCAAAATTCGGGTTTTCAAAGTTATATATGTTTTTTGTTTATTTGTTTGTATTGGTATATCCCTTTCAACCCCCCATCCCCAATTCCTGTGGTCTTTCCCCGAGACAAATCCTGTCAATCACACTGTTAACCACACCCTAGGCCTCAAGAGTTCTAGAAAGACCCCAAGGTGACTCAGCAAAGTATCATGCTCCCCACTCCCCTTTCTTTCCCTAGATGGCTCTGCCCATTGTCCCCTGCTCTTGGTCACTCCCCCCCTCACCTAAGATTGGTTGTAAGAATCCCCCTTACCTGGGACACGCCCCTGATATATAATGGGCTGTTTGTGCCCCAAAAGTTCACTCTCTGGCACGGGGAGCTCTGGCATGTCACTCTCTGGCTCAGGATTTTCCCTGCAATAAACTTCTTCCTTCCATGCCAAGAGTCCTCTTCTTCCTTCCACGCCTTCTAACTAACACATTCCAGCCTGAGGTTCAGACCCACGAGACATCAGAGGTACCAAGCCTCCATCTTATGTTGAACCTGAGCAACAGCTGGCCGGTGAAGCAGCTCAGGAACCCAACATAAGTAATCCCGTTCTAAAATGGGTTTGAGAGAGAAGAGGTGAATTGTTATCTCCTGTTCTTCTCCTTCACACATTCTGAAAGTGGGCTGGACACTGAACTGTTTGGTAATAAAACTTAGGTACAAGGAGTCCTACCCAGAGAAGCAGAAAGGATTCACAGTCTGTAAAACCTTTCCTTCAGCCTCCAATTTCCCAAACCACTGGTTTTACTAATATGAAAATCAGACTGGTACCAAAATGTCTTGCTGTAGTGATGTGGGGCTGCAAACAGGATACTCCACCCTGTGCCCTCTTCCAGACCAATGAACTGTCATAATTGCCTCATGTCTGCTCAAGGTCCATATCAGGTAAGGAAGAGTCCCACGGGCTTGAACTGTCAGAAAGAATAATTTGTAAAAAGCTATTTAATACTCACAAGAAGAGTGTTTCGATAAAACCATCTTCCTTACAGAAATGGTCATTTGGAGAATAATACCCTCAATTTTACCTTTACCTTTACTTGACTAAAAAACTAAACTTTCAGAGGAAGGGTTTTGGCTTGGTTTGGTTTTCTAAAAGTAAATTTTTTTTAAATTTTCTTTTTTTTAAAGGCTACTGGTTTAATTCTAACACTGCAGAAATCTTAAGTCTTTGGATAATAGTTTAACTAAGCTTTCAAAAATTACTTTGTGAATATAATACAACCACAAATTAATTCGGAAGAACACGGTTATTGCACTTCCATATTACAAAGATAGCTTTTTCCAGTATTCAGTTGAGACGGGAGATTCCTTGTACTGGTTGCTATACAGAAAGATGATCTATGTCAGACACACTGAAGTAAGATTATCTGCGCTGTGGTGTCCATTCCTTTTTCTAACACTCTGTTAGGGTGTTCATGTTCCTGAGTCCCATCAACTGAGCTCCATGCTGTGGTGATTTCTCATTTCCCATTTTAAACGTGGTGGTCTCTGTGCCAGCCCTTGACAGACTTCCCCCCAAAACAGACACATCAAAGTAGACAAGAGACAGAGAACATGACAGAGGGGAAGCATCATAGAAATAACAAGGTGCCCTAAGTGAATTTCACATAAAGTCAATTGCTAATTGTAAATTTGGACCATGAAATCTGGACCATCAAATTTGCTGTCACACAAATTCTCACCACAATTACTGGTTGCAACCTCATTAGTCTTGCCTCCATTAATTCCTTTGATACGAACATCCATCATAAGAAGCTGCTCATAATATATGTCTTGGGGTGACTTTGTGATACTTTATCATCTGCTTTATGCCCAGAGCTGCCCCTTTCAGGACATTTCCTTCTAATTTGTCTCAAAATGAGACAATATACTATGGGAAAAAGATGTTTGAGGAGACAAGGAATTTAAGAGAGAAAACCAAGATTGAACACATGGAACTAAGCTAATGAACTATCCAGATAGCAAGAGAGGTAAGGATGTAAAAAGAATTTCACCACTTCCAAAGATGGTTGCATTTTCTCCAGTTTAGCATCCAGAATTTAAATGCCAAAGAGATATAGCATAAGGTGAGAGGTGAAAACAACTTAGTGTGAAATGGTGCCACAATTTTATACTATAATGGAACAACCCCCATACCCAAATGTATTTTATTACAGAATGTCCCAAAGCAAGAAGATTCTGGGTCCAGTCTCAGAGTTGTCCCAGGTGGAAAAGCAAATGGATTCACAGTGTCTATGTCCTTTAAGTGAAGCTGCTTTTGCAGAGCCTCAGGAAGCAGAAGGGTTGCACCTTTATTATTGGAGCCTGTCCAGAGATGGACAGCAGAGCTGGTGAGGGATCTGGAGAGTAAATAATGTGAGAAGTGTCTGAGGGAACTGGGGATGTTTAGCTTGAAGAAAAGGATGTTCAGGGGAGACCTTATTGTTCTCTACAAGCACCTGAAAAGAGATTGTAAGCAGACAAGGATTGGTGTCTTCTCCCAGGCAACTAAGGACAGAACAAGAGGAAATGGACTGAAGCTGCACTGGGGGAGGTTCAGGTTGAACATCAGGAAGAATTTCTTCACTGAAAGGGTGGTCAAACTTTGGAACGTGCTGCCCGGGAAAGTGTTAAGTCACCATCCCTGGAAGTGTTTAAGAATTGACTGGATGTGGCACTTGGTGCCATGGTTTAGTTGAGGTGTTGGTGTTTGGTCAAAGTTTGGACTCAATGACCTTAGACGTCTTTTCCAGTCTTAATGATCCTATGATTGTATTAATTCCTATGCAGATTCCAGCCAGTTCCTAATGGTGCATTGGGCCTATTTCATACTGAACTCAATTGTTAAAACAATTTACGACTGTAAAATCCCACTTGATCCAACACAGCAATATGTTGTCATGGAAACGTGAATCTATCCAGTCATAAATAACTTTCTTCACACGGGAACTTAAGTGCCATATTTTTCCAGATCAAATCAAGCTACAAGTTTCCCATCTGACAGCAATATCAACAAAATTTATGAAGAATGGTTTCATTAATGGTATGCCAATGTTTAATCTGAGTACCATTTCATAAAAGTAACATTTGAAACTATTACAAAATTAATATCTAAACCATTAAATGTCATAAGAATTACATCTTTTATATCTTTAATAGCATCTAGAAATATATTAGATACATCTATATATTTTTATAATAAATGATTAAATTTGCTTATTGTATTTTATAACACTGTATAATTTTATATAATAATTTAATGACTGGAAAACTTTAAACGTTTTCTCACAGTGATATCTTTATTTGAAGTATGTCAGTCAATTTTCATAAAACAAGAAGTTATCTCCATTTTTTAAATTGTACTTATAATTTTAACAAAAGTCTCTTTTACTTACTTGTTTCTCTTCATCTTGATCTTGGCTATATAGTGACTAGTAAAAATAAGCAAGTAGATTGCTAATACCATTCAGAGATGAAAATATGACCTTTATGAGACTCTGTGTATTAAAAATGTGCCCGTCAAATACTCAGAGATATGTCAGATAAACATCTGGGCTTTTGGATCACAAAACACTGAAGTAATGATTTTTTTTTTTTTTTTTACCACTAGTCATTAGAATGGCTAGCTGACTTATTTTGTTGAAACTGAAGAAAATAATTTTTTGTTACATTCATACATTTTTTTAAAGTATGTACTCTGTGTACAGAGGAAGAAAATTTTTTGGTTTGCTTTGGGTAAGATTTTTTAATTTAAAAATTAATTTATTCAGAAGAAATCTGAGTATTGGTGAGCAGAATAAACAATTTTGATTAAAACCTTGCCAATCTGCTCCCTGGTGTCATAGCTTATTTGCTTCCCTTCCTTTATTTTCCTTCTATTTTCAGGCTCACTGACCTGTGCCCATCTTTCATATGATACCTCTGATGGTGGGACTCTCCTGACATACTGAAGAAGCTCAATAAGAACAGGAGAAGAAAAGCGCAGTATCTGAAGCAGGAATTCTGATTAGGACAAAAAATAAATTAAAAATTGCTGAGGGCACAGTGACTGAAAACCTCAAATCTTTTGATATTGGAACTTTTGAGGTTTAGCCAAAGCTTTTGAAATAGTCTTCAGTTGTTTGCTTGCTATTTCTAAAACAATCAATAGTTTTAAAAAAAGAAAACCACTTTCCTGATGAGTCCTAGTTACTATAATAGTTTCTGTGACCAGACAAATACAGAAATACACTGACAAACAGGAAGACTATATTTTATTTTTGAATTTTCCCACCCGCGGTATGACATAAGGTCCATCACCTCACTCTGCTCTCCATTTCCAACTCCACATTTGTCCTGTGTGTCTGTGCTCAAAGGACCCATGATTCACTTCAGAGAGCTGTGAAATTAAGGACTGATCTGAACTGAGCTCCTGGCAAACACAGGCAATAGCTTTTCACTGTGGAATTCTTAATCATTATTTTTCAAACAAAGAATGAATCTAGAGACTCAATAAAAAAAGAGAGGTTTTTTTCACCATTTCCTGCTCAGTGCTAGCAGGTAAGGCTTGTGTTAAAAATTGTATTGCCTAGTATTATCTTCTAAGCACTGATTCTTATTAACTTTTGTCTCCTAGATTAAGGAGGCTGGTGGCATCAGAAATATCCACCCCTATTGGTAACTCTGGGCTTTGATTAAATCTGCTACTTACTTCTTTCCTTTAAACAGAATACATTCAGCTTTCTAAATCCTTCACTAAAAGAAAAAAAAGAAAAATTCTCAGACCTCTAATCATCCTCACAAGCCTTTTTCTGAATTTTCCAATCAAGCATCATTTTTATTGCAGGCTGGGATTTCCTGCTGAACACTGTATCCAAAATATCTCTCTCAGGTAACAGTTCTAGTCATGACAAATGAAAAGGACTGAATGCCCATTTTTAACAAGGCATTTTAATTTTCACTTAAACAATTCTCAAGACACCAAAATTAGTAAAATACAGATATGGTTCAACAAGTTGTCTTGTAGAGAGCTCAAATCCCAGTTGCACTAAGTGAGAGGAATAAATATTACAGAAAGATAAAATTGTGGCCAGAACTGGGCATACCTGGAATCTAAGCAGGGCATAGAAAAGGAAAATGAATCTGCAGTATCAGTCCCTATCATTTTTCCCCCTAAACTTTCCCTGCTAATAGGCAGGCTCATGGTGTAGTGGTTAGAGGGAGAAACAAAGAGTAAGACCCATTTCTTGCTCTGCTGCAGAGAGATGCCTCTCTTTACCTGTATGTTACATAGAGCCACTACAGGGTGGTCATTTAATTTACAGGCAAAATGTACTTCTACCTTGTACAAAGAATAACACATATAAAGGCATCTAAAATGTGTAGAGGTGATTTTTTCACTGGGCTGACAGCCCTTCTGTTAATACTGATATTGTAACTCTCAAGGATGTCTTGTCCAAAGGAGTCCATAGCAGCAAATCTGTAGCCTCTTATGGCTGAGGCAGTTAATTTCCATTATTCCTTGGAAAATAGGTTACACCACTCAGGGACACAACTGCATTTCTAAAACTCAGGAGAAATACTAAAATTCTAATGTCAAGGATATCCAATAGTAGCCAAACTACAAATGTAACCATGGTCTTTGACTAAGGAAGTCTGCCTCTTTTGGAATTCCTTTCTATCATTCTTGAGAATATTTTAGTTCACTGAATGTCATTAGGGAAATATTTGTGGCATTTAATAGCCTTCCTATTGTATTTAGATAATGACAAAGACAGGTTTCATTTTTAAAAAGCTGGTAATCCACAGGCACAAAACCTTTCTTGCTTCCATTCACCCTTGTGCCAAAAGCTTGCTCAACAAAGAACTCTTTTCATGTGACTTCATATTCCCCTTCACAGATTTCCCTGGTGTTTATGGATCCAATGAAAAATAGATTTTGCTCCCTTCAGCATCTATCATTACTGCATTCTATCTGTCTATCAATCTGTCAGGCTATCTATCTATCTATCTATCTATCTATCTATCTATCTATCGATGTTACACACACAAAGTGTATAATAATTACCTTGAGATATTTCTTATCAGCTTGAAAGTTATTTTTGTACAAATCAGTATCTCAACATGTCAGCAAAAAGTTGCATTTCATTCTCTTTCAAGCACTTTCTCTGAATATGCAAATGTTCTAGGTGAGATCTGTGGACTTGATCTGCTTTGGGATTCACAGTGCACAAGTGTGGCTCAGAGGAGCCTTGTACATGAGCTACAATTCTATTACTGGCCAGAAAATTTGCTCTCCCTGCTCTCTAGAGACACCAACTCCCTTCAAAGGAAAGAGGGATTAGTAGGGACAGAGATCTCTGGTGGGTGTTTACTCAATGGATTTTTGTATTCCAGTAGTCTTAACTGCATCTGTTAGAGCAGCACCAACATTCGCCAAGGGACAGGGGTAGTTATCCTGGAAACTACAGAGCTTTCCTAGGTTTTAGTGAGGAAATAGAACTCTTTATTTGCATTTCCTCTGAGCTTTGTTGAAAGGACATGTTCTTATTCTCCCCACTAAAGCAAATTTGAAATCAGTGAAAGATTTTTCATCATTAATGCATTGTAAATTAATAACAGCTAGAACTCTGTGATTTGTAAATGGTATCTCCACTTAGGTTCTCTCAGTTCTTGTAATCTTTGCTCAGGAAAAGTATTAATTTCTTCAGTTCTAATTGTAGACCTCCTTCATGATTGTCAAAAAGACTATTAACAACTGGTGGAGAACAATGAAGTTGCTGGAAATTATCAAATCCTTTCACTGCAGCTGGTGCAATATCTTCTGAGGACCACTAAAACCCAGCTTTGCAGTATCAAAGGTTTGATCTCTTGTATGACCTGCGCCCTTAAAAATGGAAAGGCTTTGAAATGATGTAACCAGGGGAAAAAAAATCCTGTTTCTTCAAGCCACACAACACCAATGGTTAGAAAAATAACGAGTTTTGACCACAGCACATTTTTCTAAATTTAAACAAATTAAATCTTTGGGTTTTTTGAAGTGCAATAAAGATAACACATCCACAAAGCAGAAAGAACCCATGCATTTATCAAACTTCGAAGTGCTTCAGTGGCCCCAGCAGAAAAGTATGTTAGAGCAGCAAAGTTTTCCTGGTTTGTGCACAGCCCTGATAGCAATGCTGTGATTTGCCCCATGAGTACTAACATTTCCACCAGCAAGGCAAGGGATCCCAGTGACTGCCCTTTCTAGTGCAGGGATGACACACATTCCTAGCCCTGACTTTCACAGATCTCAGCTGATGGACATTCCTAAGGTTGATGTAGACTTAGGTGGAAGAAATGTAATACCAAAACTATAACGTGCTTCAGTATTTACCTAATCTGACTGTATAAATTAGAACTATTTATTTCTTGCCTCTTTCTCAGCCTGTCTATATCAGCTTTCTTTAATTCAAACAGTTCAAGCAAACCCACACCCTGATCAGCTACTCTGGCAAGGTTAGGGGGTCATGATCCCACACCACCTGCTCTCTTAGTGAAATCTCTGGTATTTTGTCACAGTAATTTTTCACTTCATTTCTGAAATTCAGAACAGGTGATGTGTTAAATTTAGTAAATTTATTAAATGCTTGAATTCTGCAAAATCCTGGTTAGGCTAAGTGGGCTAAATTAGGGTAAGTCAGAAGATTTGAGACTCATCTGAAAAATTTTGAAATAGATGTTCTGATCTGGGTCTGAGCATGTGATTACTCACTGGAACAACTATGCCAGTGGAAAGTCCTATGTGTATCCATAATTTAATCCTAATTTTTCATTTTAAACAATAGTGTAGAAAACTGTATATCACAACCATTGCAGACAGAATGGGTAAGAGTATGAGATTAACATATAAAGCAATACAGGTCAGCTTGTTAGACTAAGAAATTTCTAGGACCAAACAATATCAGGAGCATGAGAAACAACTGAGTCAAGGCTTTAGATAGGCAAAAATTTAGAAGTAATCACCTAATTGCCAAGCAGACATAAACATAATCTTGGCCTTATTTAGATTGCAAGGAAACAGTGTAATCATATCTTATTACACTTTTATAGATTAAAATGTTTGAGAATATTGATTGAAGTAAATAAAAGATGGTCCTGGAGCTCTGAATACTTTTTTTTGTCCTTGAAGAATGANTATCTGAGATATTAAAATATTATTGAAATTCAGTTTCTTGAACTTAGATAAACTAGATAAGATTTCTGCACTAAAATTAGTTATTTCTTTCTCAGGAGTTGTTATTTTCATTTTGTATGCACATTCCTTTACACATAGTTCTTACAAGTAATAGCTGCACATGCGTTTGCTATGTCGTATCTGCATGGCGTGATTTATATTTACTGAAATTTCATTATTTTGCCAAGGAAAACTATTCCCATCTTGTTTTCACAGAAATCTAATTTCTATATGGGTTTTTTTTCCAACCTGTGTGTTTTCTCAAGTAATATCAGGAGGTCAATTAATGTGAATAGAATAATACAGAAAAAAAAAACCCACCAAAAAAAACCATGACAAGCTGAACAGATTTGACCCTTCCTTCTGGATGTTGTGGACATTCCTTTACTTTACTGGTAACAAAGAGTACATTTACAGTACAGCTACATTCATACCACAGATTTTTGCCACTTACCAGCTGAAGTGCTTCCACTGTCTGCATCTCCCCTAGTGGGGAAAGCATACACTTTACAGACCTGTTTTAATTCCTTATATACCCTGACTTTATTTAAGGAAAAAAACAAACATACATAGAAAAATAGAAAAGTCATTCTTTGCTTCTTGTTGAGCAAAATATAGCTCAGCAGAAAAAAACCCAAAAATAGCCCCTGAGAAAAAAACCCAAATAACTGAAAAATCCATATTAAGGACAGAACGAGCAAGGGAACATTGCTGAGAAGGTATAAAACACATCTTACACTGTTTCAGG
>VXBB01024939.1:35534-67733 GCA_013399915.1 Illadopsis cleaveri
GAGAATAAAAAAAAAAAAAAAAAAAAAAAAACACCAAAAAAACCCATGACAAGCTGAACAGATTTGACCCTTCCTTCTGGATGTTGTGGACATTCCTTTACTTTACTGGTAACAAAGAGTACATTTACAGTACAGCTACATTCATACCACAGATTTTTGCCACTTTCTTACCAGCTGAAGTGCTTCTACTGTCTGCATCTCCCTAGTGGGGAAAGCATACACTTTACAGACCTGTTTTAATTCCTTATATACCCTGACTTTATTTAAGGAAAAAAACAAACATACATAGAAAAATAGAAAAGTCATTCTTTGCTTCTTGTTGAGCAAAATATAGCTCAGCAGAAAAAAAACCAAAAATAGCTCCTGAGAAAAAAACCCAAATAACTGAAAAATCCATATTAAGGACAGAAAAAGCAAGGGAACATTGCTGAGAAGGTATAAAACACATCTTACACTGTTTCAGGCATTACTAAAATTCAGCATAAGAATGTGGAGGGGAAAAAAAAAAAAAGAAAAAGGAAATCAGAAACAAAAGAAGGCTGAAAGAAAAAGCCTGGCTCATCAAAGTGCAGCACAAGAATAGCATAGCCTTTTGGTCTGAGAAGCAGTAATGAGCAGGGGGCTCCTCTGATCTCATGCTGTCTCTAAGTGCAACATCCTTCACTCCTCTGTTCCCAGTTGGAGATGATAACCAGGTATCCAGATGATGAACTCAGCAAGGAACTGGTCACTCTGAGTGATGGGAAGACACCTGCAAGCTGGATGCAAGCAATGGCTTTGTAGAAATAGAGAAGCTCTTTATCCAGACAGTGCTTATGACAAAGTTCATTAGTTCTGCTCCTCAAGTTCTTCTCTGGCCTGCCAAGTGAATAAAAGATTTTATATGTTCCTAAATTGCAGAATGTTGATCCCACATTATCTCTTTCTAAATCACTGAAAGCTCACAGTCTCACATGCTCACATGTGGATTCCATGTGACTCAGGAATGTGATCCCAGCCTAACCACACTACAATTAAGTAGGTGTATAAGTGCCTCAGCAACCTTCTGGACTGACAGGTGACTTCAGGCTCCCCTAGGAATTCAGAGCTCTTTCACTGAGGAGACTACAGCTATGAATTCTTTGAAGAACAGAAACACACCTCTGCCAGAGATCTTGAGACTAAATTAAACCAGACACAGTGGATGGAGACAGATTTTCAGTCATTAAACTATTTTTCTCAGCACTCTGATGGGACAGAATTCCTTCAAATCAATGCAAATATAATATATAAATCTCCTTTATGAAGCCAAGGAAATGTAAAGGGGCTCTATTGCAAAAAGAATTAGGTTTGAGGACTATGTGAAGGCTGGTAAATTAAATTGCATAAAACCAAATTACATAAGAAATTGTGGGGAGGGTAATTTCAGCAGATGAGGTACCTTGCCAGCAGAAAGGACCCTGCCAAACATCTCCAGATGTCTTTGTTGTTCCTGCTACAAATTAGAACAACTGAAAGTCATCCCAGAAAAGCAGCTTTGCTGGTCCCTTGGGGTTTTTTTCCACAAAGTCCAATCTCCTCCTCTACTTTGTATCTCCTGTCTTCTATAACACTGAAATGTGCTACTATTCTGGAACAGTTGGTGTTTCTGTTTGCTCTCCTTGAGCAGGGGTGCATGAAACAGAAGTGAGGGCTGGAGTGAGAGAAGGGACGGGTGCCTATTTTGTGGGTTACATTTTTGGTGAAGGAAAGTATGAACACCCACAAAGTTCTGTTCAGCTGTACAGACTGGCCAAGTCTGATTTCTGTGGCTTCCTCCCACTCGTGTTTGCCTTTTCCAAAGGCTATTTTTTCTCTTTTATGTATAAGACACCAAGTCCATATTGCATAAGGTGGGCAAAGGCCTTCACCTCCCCAGGTTTTGAGTTTTTCATTTAAATGATGTTTAATGGCCTCTAACTCTTTCGAAAAAATTAGAAAGTTTCTGTCATTCTGGAACAGTAAAGAAAAAAACAGGTTCTTATGGTAATAGAAAAATATACTAAAACTTGTACTTAATGATGTGTAAGATTTCTTTGTATCTGCCTAACTGAGAAAAAACTAAACTGAAGGCAGATTTATTTGTTAAGTAACAATCCTGCTCTGAACCTAATCCTTTCTCAGGCCACGTTCTTGGGTTTACCCCAGTAAATCTAATAAACTCTGAAGCAGTGAATGGCATGTCTCTTGGGTTACATCAGCATCAATGAAACAGAGTAAGCAAAATAGGTGTAAAGGTGAGCAAAAATGGGTTTATTTTTACAGCTTGAAGTACAGTTGGAAGGAGTGAATAGTGAAGGAATATCTTGCTAAATTATGCCCTGGGGAAGCAAACATGCATACAGCCATGTACTACCATCTATAGCACTCTTTTTTGGGTCATATTCTAGTAACATTTACAACACAAGAACTTCATGCCCATCATCTGCTAAACATTTGTTGAGCCCTGCCAGACAGAACCACACTGTAACATCTGCTGATATAAGTACAGAAATATGTACCAGCCATTCAAAAGCAGTAAAAATGAGAGCTGTTTTCCATTTCTTCACATTAAAAGCAATGAATGTCTCAGCTCAGTAAAGATTCTGAGATGGGCTTTTCATGGTTACACAAGTCAAATATTTTCCTCCCACTAGAAGATGGTGTCAACTATGCTTCACAAGAAACAAAAGAAAATAAAGTCCAGTCAAATTAAAATGTTTAGCTGATTCTCAGAATAATTGATGAAATCCTTCAAGCTAAAGGGAGAATTTATACTCAGTTTATTGGGATTTATTTCACCATTATGAGTTTAGTAATTGTTATGCATCCCAACAGAACAGAAGCATCTCTGGACTGTGTTGCAGCATAAATTAGGATGTTAAAGCAAGCCATCACTGCAAAGATCCCATGCTATAGGAAGAACTAAAAAGTGGATTGATGGTATGAGCAAAGATGTGCTGTCTTCAGAGAGCAGCTTCAAATGAGGTCTCCTCTGAGCCCATTTCAAATCTGAGAAACTGGGATCAGGATCAGGATCTGGGTGTGCCCTCGTGCCAATTTTTATTCACACTCCGCGGTTTCCTACACTGGGAACACTTACAAAACTTCTGAATTAATAAATTATCATCATAGTACAGCAAGAGCAGTCTGGCACAGGAAAATCAAACTAAACTTTGCCTTCTGCTCACAAGCACATTTTCTACTACCTTTAAAATGTCCATCATTTTTTCTTCATTGCTGATACCCTGTTAGAATGTTTTAAAAAATATGCTACACTCTTTGTCCTTTTAATTTTCTTTTGGCTGAGGTTGCTACCTTTCAATTAATGTTCTGCATACAGCAAAACTCATAATAGCTGGGCTTTTTGTGTGTTTTTTCACGGGTACTGATATTACACGCAACCTCAAGCTGGGGAGAGAATTTGCATGAAATAGATTTGTGCTTTTTGGCACAAGGAAGACAACAGCAACCTGTCCAAACCTTGAAGCTCCCCAATTCATAGATTAATAACAATCTATATTTGCAAATGTTGGTGCTCAAAAGACCCTTGAAGGAAATACAACGTGGCCATCAGAGTTAGGAATTTTTGGGCATCTACTGCCCTATCTCATTAGTGAGACGAAGGTGCTAGGAATTCCAACATCTCATTGGTAGGACCAAAGTCTGTGCTGAGCAAAGGTTGTGAATGTTTTCATATGAAGGTCCCAGATGTGATAGCTCATGTGTGTTCTTCTCTTATTTCCACCACAAAAAATAATAGACTCAAATAAAAATCAGGATGCAAATATTTGCTTTTACCTTACATCCCTTCTGTTGCCTGATTGAGATTCGTTATATTATTGCTTTTACCTGTTAATTTTATCAGTCATGTGTAAGGCAGAAAAAACAGCAGTTTTGCCCATAAGATGCCACAATCAAATCAGTTCAGCCTTGTATATATGCAAACAAGAATATTGCAATGTCAAGCATAAACTGTGGTTAATTATTTAAGCTGTAAGTAACAAAAAAGTTTATTAAGCACAGACAGTAAATCTACCACAAGGCATTCTCTACCAGATTGAGTCAGCTTTATAATAGATTAAACTCTAGCCTCAAACTCCTTGATAATTCTGCTTTAATGTTTCCAGTTTGTCAAATTTTAATACTAAATGAGTGTGAAATTTTAGCCAGAGGTAAAGCAAAGTTTCATGACTAGAAAGTTACTGCTGGCTGCAGGAAAAAAAGGGTCCATGAAAACTAAAATAGGTTCTGAATTTCCTGGGTTTACTGTATTTTCAACATAAGAAGAAACCAAAAGAAAATAAAATGGCTAACGATAACCAAGGAATTAATAACTCATAATAGTTAAATCATAAAATAATAAGTCAATTATTTTGCCCTGTTTCAGGTAAGGAGCGGAGAAATGCACAATGGTCAATTGAGTATGTGCTATACCCAAAATTTCTAACTAAATGGTTCTGTACTGTAGGGTGATATTTTGGCTTCATTGAAGTCACAGTAAAACTCCCATCTCCAGCTTTTATATCACACTGCAATGATATCTCTCCTCCTCACAATAGCTTATGACTTTGCCCTCCCACCAGTCCAGTGTGTTTTATAATAGGAATTTAATATCTGGACAGATAATTCTACATTTTTCTGGTCAAAATCTTCAAGATGCTCTTGTTTGTCAGTATGTGCTGACCTTGTTCTGTTGTTTACCTATACAGACTGTGCTCTGTGCCTTGGCATCAAGGAGTGGACATTCCCAGAGGTCTACCAGGATTTTATAGTTCTGATGCTTCCCGAATATTAGCACTAAATATTTTGGGGTGTCTGCATCAGGAAGAGCAAAGCCAGCAGGCCAACAGAGGTGATCCTGCCCCTCTACTCAGCCCCAGTGAGTGAGACAGGGATCCTCAGTACAAGAGAGACAAGGAGCCACTGGAGAGGGTCCACAAAGGTGATTAAGGGATTGGAGCATCTCTCTTATGAGGAGAGACTGCAGGATCTGGGCCTGTTTAGTCTGGAGAAGGCTGAATCTCATCAATGCATATAAGTATCTCCGAGGCAGATGCCAAGAGAATGGTGCCTGACTCTTTTCAGTGGTGCCCAGGACAGGACCAGGACCAATGGTCTTAAACTAAAACACAAGTTTCACCTCAACATGAGGAAAAAATTCCTTGCATCGATTGAAGATGGCAGAGTACTGGGACAGGTTGCTCACAGAGGTCATGGAGTCTCCCTCTCTGGAGACATTCAAAGCCCACCTGGATGCATTCCTGTGTAACCTGCTCTAGGTGACCCTGCCCTGGTGGTCCACCAGCTGATCTCTAAAGATCCCTTCCAACCCTAACAATTCTGTGGTACAGTGTCTATGACTCTATGCCACCAGCACATTATGGTAGTGGGTATTTACAGCTTCTGTATGCTGAGGGCCCATTTAGAAATAGTGTGGGGTGACTAACCTGAGATAACAAATTAAATATTTGCCCACTAAAGTATGAAATTTGTGATTTGTGAGTCCAAGAATTGAAACTTATATGCTGCAGTCCCTGCCTTCCTAATAGTGAGAGACATTAAAATCACTGAACAGAGCAATCTGTTTTACCTGTTATATCCCTTCTGCTGGATTTAATGGACCAGATCCTGATGTTTTCATACAGATATGAAAATCAGACTCTCACTGCCTATTTCATGCTCTCTACTTACGGATGGGAATAAGGTATCCACTCTTATTTGACTTTATTATTATTCACCTTTGGTGAATAATATTGGTCACAAATATGTGCTGAATGGCTTAAAAATATTTTGAGGTTGAAAACTTTGAAGTTTTCAGGTAGGGCACAACACAAGAAAGCTAACTATAACAAAAGCCCTCTTGTTCATGAATTTCCATCTTGCTTGGTACATAGATGAAACCATGGAGGAGAGCAAATTCCTGGGACTTCACTGCCCTCCATAAACTGCAGATATACCTCACCAGGACACCCCAGGCCACATTCCTGTGCTTTATTCCTAGTGCCTGGCAGGCACTGGGCTGTGGATGGAAATGAACAAGGCATGAGTCATTTTGGAGGAGAGGGAAGTACTGTGCTGTGAGTGGGAGGAAGCATTTGGATGAGCTGGCAGAAGCTGTGCCTGCCACAGGACACAAAGATCTGTCACTACCCCTGAACTCCACTGCACCAATGGCAGGATATAATTCCCAACTTCACTTGCCTGGTGACTGTGTCACATCTCCCTGGTAAATGTGCCTTAATGGTCTTCTCTGAGCCAATCAGCTCCTGACTGTGACTTTGGCTTGTGAGCAGGTCAGGGCCACCTCTGATGTGGCAGGTGTTTGGGGATGCAGCTAAAGTCTTGTGACCAGGTGGGGACCCTTGGAATGCCTGAGGTGGATATCTATTAAGATTCACTGCATGGACTTCAGGTCTTTTCTTTAGCTCTGTTTCAGGGTGGGCTGTACCCAGGGTATTTTTTGAATCCTAGAGTCATATAATGGTTCAAGTTGGATGGGAGTTCAAAGATCATCTAATCCAACCTTGGTTCCATGTGTAGGGATGCCTTCCACTAGAAAGTGGAGGACAGGGAAAGGACAGACAATCTCTGGAGATGTCTATCAGAACTCTTTTCTTTGCAGGTGCAGAAGCAGATCTGAATGGTGTGATAGTGAAATTTCCTGATATATTAGGTGAGAGCTTGCAACACAAAATGATGGGGAAAAGAATCCCTTTAAATTTATCCTAGCTGCAAGTCTGTCCAGTAACAACATGCCCTTCACGCATCTCTTATGAAGAAGTGCATCTTCAACACTTACATGTCCTTTCTGGTAACGAAGAAAGGCAAGTGGAACTGTCATTAAGGCATCTTGGCTCAGTGGCTGGGGCATAAGGTGAGGGCTCAGGCCTGCAGCTGCTTCCCTGCTGTGTCATGTTTTCTTCCTTTGTCTGCATCTTCCCATCCCAGGGGGGTCTGCAACTTCTCCCTCAGACATGATGAAGCAGGAGCCACAGAAGCACCAAAAATAAGCACTTCCCTCAGCTCAGGCTCTTTACTTTAGAGAAGCTGCTTTCATCCCCTGTGGCAGTTTGTCAAAATTGGAATCAAGTGACCTTAAATGTGTTTTTCTTTTTATTATGCAATTAGCTTCATTACAATGTCCTGTAATTTCTTTTTGTGACTTAGTCCTCATAACAGAATTGCAGAGATATCCTAGAAATAGACACAAGAGAGACTTGGGAATAGTAATAATTACAAACCTCTTGAGTTTTCCAGTCTCCCAAGTTAATGTTTTAATTAGCTATTGGTACTTAATTCACTCCTAGAGGCAGTTCATCTAAACCGTTGCAAAATCATTTTTAAAGTTATTTCAGTTTTTGAATCAGAATATGGAATCAATGCTTAAAATATCTAGAAAGTTCATGCTTTTCATTCACATTTACACAATGAGTTTCAGGGGGAAAAGGAAGAGAAAGATGGTTTTCATTTTATCCACAGTTTTTCAGTGCATCACTGAATAAATCCAGTGCTTAACAGCCCCACCTCCTGGTGAAAAAGCAATGAGAAAACAAACATTTTACTGGCAATCTTTTCTGATCTTACATAATGGGAATGCTTTTGTTTTTTATTTTGCATGACAGCTCTAGGACATATTTAGAGCTTTTTCTCTTATTTTTTTATATGTATTCCCTCTTTTTTTCTCTCACATCACAGGGATATTATACCCTAACAATTGTTTTTCTCCTTAATGTGTCCTTTAAAATAGATGAAAAATACACTCTCAGATTTTTATGCCTCCCCATAGATAAATTCAAGGCTAGAAATCGGGAAAAACCCAATACAATCTGGGAACTTCTGAAGCTGTTCTTGGGTGCAATGTCTTCAGGAGATAAAGCATGAGACCACGGGGAATCCCAAGATGGCGTAAATCTAGGAGAATAAATCATTATATGTCAGGAAACCATTATCCAGTAGCATGGATGAACCTGCTCTGGCCCTGAGGAAGGATATTTCCCATGTGATTCTTTTCTGGGCCAAAATCTATGTTCCCACTTAATTTTTTGTTTTTTACAGTAATCTCCTAATAGTGTATTCTGATACCTTTTATCCTCTTTCACTGCTTCCTTGCCTCCAGAAGTGGACTTCTAAAATTTCTATGAACCCAAAATAGATAATAACAAGAAGAGGACTGCCAGCATTTGGGAGATGAAAGCAGCCTACACTCAATACTTGGAAGCATCATGAGGACAATGAAAAGGTCAGTGACTTCATTGCTAAACAGAGCATGCAAGGAAGGAGCGTGGCATGTGAGTGGAGAGGGGCTGGATGCTTCACCAGGGGAAAACTTCAGTATAAATCATGAGGAAGTTCAATTAAGATCTGCCACTTTGACTTTTCTGGTTCAGTCTTTGCTTCAACCTCTGCACCATCTTTAGGCTTGCCAGAACCTCTCTCCTCCAGCTGCCTGTCAGCCCACCTTTTCCCCAATGTCAGGATTCAGAGCACTGTGGCTGGCCCTGCAGCACCTCGCAGAGTGGAGACTGTGCTTTGCTGTGCACTGCTTTTAAAGTAGGGCTTCTCAAGAGCAAGAATTATAAAATCATGAAATACAGAAAATAGAATACTCCTGGCCCTGCACAGGACACCACAACAATCCCACCGTGTGCCTGAGGGCATTGTCCAAGTGCTTCTCAAACTTTGTCAGGCTTAGGGCTGTGACCGCTCTCCTGGGGAGCTGTTCCAGTGCCCAGCCACCTTCTGAGGGAAGAACCTTTTCCTAATATGCAAACTAAACTTCCCCTGACTCAACTTCAGGTCACTCCCTAGGGTCCTGTCACTGGTCACTAGAGAGAAGAGATGAGTGCCTGCCCTCCTTTTTCCCTCATGAGGAAGCTGTAACTGCAATGAGGTCTCCCCTCAGTCTCCTCCAGGCAGAACAAACCAAATGACCTCAGCCGCTCCTCACACGGCTCCTCCTCATGGCACTTTGTTGCCCTCCTTTGGATGTTCTATAATAGCTTTATTTCTTTTTAATATTTTGTTGCCCAAAACTGCCCCCAGAACTCAAGGTTGAAGCCAGCTCATTGCAGAAGAGCAGGACAATCCCCTCCCTTGCCCAGCTGGTGATGCTGTGCCTGATGCCCCCCAGGACAGGGCTGGCCCTCCTGGCTGCCAGGGCACTGCTGGCTCCTGTTCTACTGCCCATCGACCAGGACCCTTTCTGTGGCATTGCCCTCTATCCACACATTCAGGCTTGCCCTGCCCCAGATGCAGAATCCAACAGTTGTTTTTGTTCAATTTCATATAGGTGGTGATTTCCCATCACTCTTAATTTTTCCAGATCTCTCTACAGGGCCTCCATATGTAGCTTCCTGAACAGTTGGTGTCTGGTTGGGGTGGGAAGCGGCAGCAAGGTGTTCTTTTTCTAGATTTAAATGCAAATTAGGCTTATCAGGGAATGCATTCTAAAGAAGCACAGAGACCTGGAAGGTTTTGCTTTTACAGGTATCAGCTGGTGCATTTATAGTGGAATCTATCCAGCAATAACATGTTTAAATTTCCCCAGTTGTCTATAGGGTTGAAATGTCTCCACTAATACTTTCCAGTAATATGCCTTTAAATACTAATCAAGATCGAGCCTGAAATTGCAACACGACACATTAGCATGTGAGGGAAATATTCTCTACTCATATCTGAAAGGAGTAAACCAGACCTGGCCACAGCATTTGGCTCCACATAATCACTATTCCATTTGTAAACTTAACAAAATGCTGCATTAAATTCCCAGCATTGTTGATTTCTCTTGGGATAGTAATAAAAAATCAGTTGTAGGGTATTGTTTTAGGTAAAAGTGTCAGAGGTATAAAAGGTATACATGCAAGGATTTAAGAGGAAATGCACGTGCTTGAGAGGCACAGAAATGTCGTGGGGTCACAGTTTCAAAGACTGAAGTCCCATTTAGCCACATCCTTTCTGTTGTTCAGATCTCCCATCACAGGTTGCTTGAGGCTGCCTTGAGGAGTCTCCCTTTGCTTTGTTCACCTCCTTTTCAAAGTACTGACAGCCCTCTCTGGTTTGCAGTTTGTTCTGGTTTAAAAAGTAAATTAAGTCACTGGGGAGGAAGAGGGAAGGGCAGAGAGGATATCTGTGCACATGCCCTGAGATTGAATTGAACCTTTCATCTTCTTTGAAATGTTGCCTACGGAAGGGAATAAATGAGAATGTTATTGGTATATGGACTTCAGTTCTGCTAGCTTCTAGATACACAAGCAATACAAAATATTCTGGTGCTTAAATAAATTGCCAAAATGGGCTAATTTGATGCACCTCTCACAGAAGCAAACCCTGAGAGTATCCCACCTTATCTACTTTACCTACAACAATTACCCTCAGTGCAAGAACCAAAAGGAGGTCCATTGATTCAATTCAGTCCATACTAGTGGAGAATGAAAACCATTTAGTACTGAAATAACTGCTGAAGTTGACTCTCCTCTCAGTGACCACAGCACAAACCACTTCCATATCAGATACTGGACTCTGGAAGTGTCATTAAAAATATTTAGGAAAAGACACAGAAAATGAAGGATTTATCCTCTCATCTCTTGCTGGATTGTCCAGGAAGATAGCAGCATTCCTTCCATTCTGCACTTAACCATATGAATAAAAGAGGAGTTTATTTTTTCAGGCTGTCAGGGAAAAACCTCTTAGGAAGCATTAAATTAACATTAAGCCACTCTGTAGGTTGGGGCTGGTACAGGGGTAATAGTAGCAGGACTCAAGAATTTAAGGAATGAATCTGAATGTTGTATATAACAGAAGCAAAAAAGAAATTCTGAAAAATAAAAGTAATTCTCAGTATGCCTTGTGATGTAAAGCATCTGAAATACAAGAGGGAGAATAATTTATAACTAATAAACTAAGAAACATATATTTTTTTTTCTCAATAGAGTGTATATGATCTTGCAAAGTAAGTGATTAATAAATTGTTCATGAGCAGCTCACTGTAGAATTGGACCTTTGAGCTGTGTTAGATTACTACATGCAAAGCATTGGGACTGCTATGTGGATCCAACCAAAGTAAAAATTTAATCAAAGGAATTGGTATGTGAGTGAATTCTGTTGCAAATAAACAATTCATGCAGTTTGTTATTAAACACTAAATACCTTTTAATAGTTTCCCTCTAACATTCATTTCTTTGGGCTTACTATTCCATACACAAATGGTTTTTGTCATGCATTTAAGTTGAATGTTTATCTACTGCAATTTTTCACAGAGAAAACACAATTAATAAATTAGTTATTATCAATAATTAATATATATATAAATAATAGATAAATGTTAATAAATTAATAATATAGCCAGTAGGCAAGAATTGAAAGCAAATATAAAATTGATTCATTCAAAGTGGAGAAAGTATTAAGAAGGATTAGGTGACTGGTGTTGCTAGTAGTGTTTTCTATGACTTTGAGGAAGCCCTGTCACTTGGGGATTTCTTTATTTCCACTTCAGATTCTTCATTGACTTTGACTTAATGATCAATTTTTTGTCAGCTTTCATCCACTTCTAACCTTGAAATGTTACAGGACTTTTTAGAAGATTCTCAAAAATCAACTTTTCCCTGTAAATCTAATGAGAAAACAGTGATGTTGGTAGAAAAACTAGTCAGCTTTCATCATGGGAGCAGACAGGTTTTGTTATGAAGTCCCAGGGATGCAAAAACTGGTGTTCTTGCAGGAGTCATGTTCTGCTGACTTTCTTCTTAGCAGTTTCTCATTTATAAGATTCTGTAACCATTCCTCCAGAGCTTCACACTGTGAAAGATAGCAACAGTCTGAATTAAGCAATTCTTTGATAACTTTAAGGAATCTGGATATGCCAGGCAAAAATTTCACCCTCTTTTCTAACCCAGGCAGGTCTGATTTTTTGGGTTTGAGAAACAAGCAATTTAAATAAAATTTAGATAAAGCAATCTTCAAACAGCTGTATATCAGATAAAGTTATCTTTCTTCAAGGTGCTCTGTATCAGAAAAATAACAATGAAGTTGTGAGAAATGACTGTCCCATTGTACTGTTGGTTTTCTCACTGGCTGTGACAGAAAGAAGCTTTTCATTCTGAATTTCCATAAGCATTTTCCACAACAGTTCAACCTATTAACTAAAATCTTTGCTTGGTTTTCAGTACCAAAAAGAAGAATCTTTCTAAATATGACCCTTCTCCAGAACAAAATATATGGAGAGTCTGGCTTTAGAGTAGGCAGACAGATGAAAAGAGCAGCATATGATAAGAGAGAAATGTACCTTTGGGAAAGACTGTTTGCAGTCCCACTTACAGTACACATGTAAGGAGCTGTGTTATTCAAGCAAAACAAGTTGTTTCGGGCTTTGAAGTCAACTAAAAACTTCTGAAAGTTGAACTGCGAAGTTTGCATTAGAAAATAAGTGTAGAAGAATGGAGAGTATCTTTTGAATGGCTCAGCCTCGGGAAAAAAATCTGAAAATCTTCTCTAATTTAATACTAAATTAAAGGGGTTCAGGTAGAAAATAAACAAAGAGAATTTTCCAAATGCTGTTAGAGATGTATCTAAACGTTCCTAAATGGAAAACCATGTCAGTCTCAGGAAATGTCCTCAGATGAAAATAGTTTCCAGCTACAAGATTTTTAACTAATAGTTCTGTTCTTATGCTTTTATGGTCTGAAAGAGGGAGATAACAGTAGGAGGTAAAAGCAATTAAGTAGTGATACAAAAAAATGAAGAAGACTCTTTTAGCAAAATCATACCTGTGAATGTGCAGTCATGGCCTCTGACAGCTCTCTTCTTCATCCTAGGACATTTTGAAAGTTCTAGGACTTTTTTCTTTTCAGTCTTATATTTGCTTTAAAGGGCTGAGTAGTGTTGTGTGGCTCATAGGCTGCATGAGTGAACACATTAAACCATTCAGGCTGTTCTGTGCAAAGCATCTGTCACCTGTTTGCCTGTGACTGCTGTGGGTGAGGCTCACTGGTGGGGGTGTCCAGGGCTCCTGCTCCAGCCCAGGCTGTAACCAGCAGTGAGGGATCCCATCAGTCCAGTTTCCAATGGTCTGGGGGACAGTAGGAGGACGATTTCACTCCAGATTAAAGGATTGCCCAGATTATGTTTTCCTTGTGATGCCTATGTGTTTTAAAGCTTGATTATCACCCTCTGTCTTGAAGCTTGTTCCAGTTAATTTCAAAAATTTCTTCCTCTTTTGCTCAGCTGAAAAGAAGCTTTCCTTCCACAGACATAGTCCATCAGAGAAAGTTGTGCTCCATGATTGGATACAGTGTTGTGAACCAAGTGCTGCTGTTATCACTAAAGGACCTTGCCAGCTTTCCTACTTCTTGCATTTCTTTTTGATTCATTAGTCATATATAGAGAAAAGTATCTAATCTAATCAAAATATTAAGACTCTACCTGTGCTTTTTACTGCCTTTTTTTTTTCTCATTTCCAACTTTTCAGAAAACCTATTGCTGTTTTATAACAAATCTCTCACAGTGACAGTCAAAAATTAGAGAAGGCAATGTGTTCCTATTCTTGAGGGAATTTCTTATATGCTTTTTCCTTTCTAGGAAATTCTTCTCCATTCTTTTCTAAAAAGAGAAGACTAACTATGAAGGCAGGTGCTAAGCAAGAAATAATCAAGAATACAAGCATTTCACATGAGAATGCTGGATGATTTCCACTGAACTTTTTCTCACCTGTTATTTTTGCTTTCAGACTCCTTGCGAATAAGTGCCTACTGCAGACATTCTTTTATTTGAAACAAATTCCACAAAGTTTATAAGGAAAAATGGACTATGAAAAAATGCCCCAAAATAATTGCTTTCAAACCTCACTAGAATTTTTGAATGGGTGAATTAAACTTAAATAGACTTTCTGTATGATGAAAAGGAAGGGCATGATATCTTCTTCTATGCAGCAGAATGTATTCTCTCAAAACCAAAAAACAATTTCTTTTTGAAATGTCAGAGTCTATCCACAAGACCTTGCATTCTTTTAGACACAAACACCTCTCTATAAAAGACATGATTATTTTTCTTGCATTTTTTGATACTGTCCAAAATCAACACACATTGAACTT
Source organism: Illadopsis cleaveri (assembly GCA_013399915.1). Taxonomy (NCBI): domain Eukaryota; kingdom Metazoa; phylum Chordata; class Aves; order Passeriformes; family Timaliidae; genus Illadopsis; species Illadopsis cleaveri. The sequence goes on from VXBB01024939.1 coordinate 49,619, forward strand.
GAAGGATACTTACGTTGTTATGTTCATTGTGGCTCAGGTAAAACGTGAACGATTTGAATCAGCCCTCTAATCTTCTGCTGTCATCATGGTCAAATATTGTAAAACAGTGCTTAGAAAAGAAGTAGACAGATGAGCAAGCTGGAATCAGCAGAGATTCCTTAGCTACCACTGATGATAAAAGCAGTGTCCACCATGACAAGAACTCAGTCTAGAAGTGAGAGTATTGGTATTACCGTCAGTAATTAGCCACTTCTGAGTCTTTCAAGTACCTTGCAGCAGCACGTGAAAGCTGTAGCATGAATTTATCTGTGATATTTTTTCTGCAGTGCTAGTTGTTCCCTGAAGGTGGGTGATATTATTTCTGGAAATCTTGTGCCTTGACCATGGTCTGATTGATTTAGCACCAAAAAGCATCCTGTGTTTCACTCACAGAGAAAGTGAGCAATATTTCCTGGCAGAGCTAAGTAGATATTCCTGACTTTATTGCCCTGATCTGGGAAATGAACACTTTTCTTTAGGTATAGGATATTTTTCTTTACACCTCCTCCACAAGATCATGACCATTCACCCACGAAGCTCTGCAAAGGTCAAGGACCTGGTGGCATGCTCTCCATGAAGGTGCAGGTCAGCCTCTCTGACACTGATATGAGTCAAGTCTGTCATTACTCATTCACCTCCTGCACCCTACAGCAGCTTTCTAGGGTCACACAGGAAGCGTGAAGTAAAACCAAGGATTTAATGAAAAACTGATTTTTAGCTCAGTTTCAAGCTCCAAAACAGAAAAAAACCCTTCCATTTCTCTTCTTGACCTATTTTAAAAGAGCAAGTCAATAGCTTGAGTTCTTTCATACACACAATAAATACAATAGGAAATGGGAATTGGGAATGAAGATTAGTATTCCTTCTGCTTCCATTTTTTTCTTTTCTTTGTCCTCTAGATGAAAAAAAAATCCAACTACTGCTTTATAATAACAACAAAACTTCTGTGAGTAGAAAACTTTGGATGAAATGAAAGAGAATCCTAACAAACACCATTAAACATTATCAGACATGCTTCCAAGGAGATTGCTAGCTAGGTTATGAAATTCTGGACAAGTTGTCCCATTTACAATTGTAAGCAACTTTTGAACCATTAATGCTCTCACCTTCAGTCAGTTAAACCTCATAAAAGCATCCTATAGCTTTTGTGGAATGAGTGAAAGAAAGAGCAGTTCTCCAATATGAAATAAGGATGGAAACTGGCAACAATAAGAGATTTTCAAATAATGGAGCAAATTCGCTGGAAAGTATTTATTGATTGTGCTGTTCTTTCATCTAGAGGTGCATATAAGTTAGAAAAGGCTGGCAGAAAGATGTTATGTCTTTCATTATGCCAGCCACTACAGGTGGAAAAAAGGCTAAATTATTAATCTGTTAGCCCTTTTTCATGTCAGCTCTTCATGTTATATTGTTAACTTCCACATCATCATGGCAATGTGGTTATAACCCAACTTCCTAAGGATATTACATAACCAAAGTTGGTTATTGGCACTGTACTGCCCACTCCAAACTGGTGAGGCTGGGAGGTCTTACAGGCAGAATTATTTGGCTCTTGGCGCTCTATGTCCAGATGCAGTTTATGTCAGTGACACAAGTAACTACTGTCATAAAACAAACAAACAAAGAATTTTAAGCTGCATGCTGATGGAAACAGGACTGCTAAAGAGATTTTATTTCTCTATTTATTTCCACTCCCTTGAAATCAAAGAGCCCTAGAGAAACATTCAAGATTTACCATAAATCTACAGAAGCAAAGTTTGGTCAACACAGAAAATAATTTGTATTTGTGAATGTGCTTGTGTGAGCCTACCCTCTGCAAAGCTTATTGCAAACTCGTTTACATCTGAACTGTTAACTATTCCATTATTCAATTGTGCCATTTAAATATGTGGGTTGATCTGTGCTAGAAAATCTTTGAAATTTGTTTTCCTCAAAATGTGGGCACTGGAGCATTATATTCTCCAAGTGATATGAGAAAATTAGATTCAGTCTTGTGAGCCTGCTTGCTTTGAATGAAATTCTGCTGTAAATACAAGAGTCAGATGTGGTTGGGAGAGTGTTTTTATTGCAGATCTAGCCTGTTTTGTATTTGTTGCTGAACAAATGTAGGCAACAGAATTCGTGCTGCACTGCAGTAAAACCTAAAATGCCATTAGAATATATGTGTGGCAGCAGAAGAAAGCATCATAATCCAGAAGTTTTCCATGAAAAAATAAAGACATGAAAATTAAATAAATAACTTTTGCATTTTACTTATTTATTTGGTTACAGATTTTGCATAGAATCAAAGAAAATCATTGTTTTAATTCACTTATTCTCATAGAGATGCATCCCAGTGGTCCCTTATAACCTTTCTAATGAACCCCTTCTTCTGTCACTACAAGACCTAAATCTGTCAAGTATTTTTTATTCTTATTCTATATTTAANACCTCCAAAACACATCCCCATTTAAAAAAAAAAAAAAACAAAAAACAACAAACCAAAAAAACCCAAAACCAACCACAACCTGGTTTCATGCACAGATTTTTTCCTTTTCCTGTGAAATTTAGGGATTTATTGTCTGTGACCTACCCAGTGCCTTATTTCCTTGATAATAATTAGATATTTGCAAGACACAGGGAATGTTTGGAGGGGGGAGAGAAGCAGAATACTCCTGAAGGGAGATCAGTATTAAATGAGGACAACTATGAGATTTTCTGAGATTGTCCATGTTTCAGTCCTTCCTAGCTCTCAGTCACGCATAGATATTCACACTCTAATGAAGCAAAAAGGGGGAAAGATCTTTTCTTGCCCTTCCCACTCACTCCAACATAAATCTACTTTCAGTTAAGTGTTTCTTTAAAATGACAGTATAGCTTCCAAGTGCCCTAAAACTTGCCTGAATGATACAGAACTGTGAGGCTGCAGCTGTCACACTGGACAATTTCTATCTCTGGCTTACCTACACCCATCCAAACAGAAAAAAAAGAAATCCCACTACATCCAAATGCCAGTCTAGGAACAGGAATGAAAGCCAGAGCACAGAAAGGTAGAGTTATGTCCTGAAAAGTCACTGATAGTCATGCAAAAGTCAGCCAGTGGAAACTTCAAACTGGATGCCATAGGTAATATACTTTAGTAGGAATTTGTACATGCTGGTGATGGAAGAGGAACAGAAAGACCTTTTTAAAATTTGTTGACTAACAGTTTATTTTTTACTTCTGTCCACATCACAGGAGACATCAAGAGAGGAGCATTGTATCCTAATGTGATTGTTAGACTGGGGAAAACTAGAACAGATACAAAAATTTGTTACAAGAATAATTAGAGGCTAAAGTACATGCCTTGCTGTGAGAGACCTGAAGAACTGAATCTGCTCTGCTTTTCAAAAGATGACTGAGAGATGAATTGATTACAAAATGTTTGTGTTAATGAGGAGAAAATAGAACTCTTTCATCTAGTGGAGAAAAGCCTAACAAGAATTAATGACTACAAGCTTCAGCCAAGCAAATTGAAATGGGAAATTTGGCACATATTTTGAAAAATGAAGTTGATTAGCCAGTAGTTCAAAACACCTAAAGGAGAAGCTGCACACTTTGGTCACTTTTGGATGGTAAGCTAAAACTCTGTGTAAGGCTAGAATTTGCAGGTCATTGAATCACAGAATGAACATCTGTGTCACATGATGTGCACGCTCCGAGCGAGGACACAATTCTGCTTTTTTGTGTCTATGGTAGTGTGCATCCACACCACTGCTTTGTCCATCCACACCACTGCTTTGTCCATCCACACCACTGCTTTCTCAATCTGCTCATTTCCCCCAACAGTCCCTGTCTTTGGATGTCATTAACATCTGTTTAAAATACAGATCTGGAAGTCCATATTTGACATTTCTCTTCAAAAAGAAAGGACTTTAGTCAAGATTTTTTTGAACTTTGGCCCTTCTTCACCTTACAGTTAATGTGGCATAACACCATGTTTTATGGGATTTTCTATTTGCATTAAGCCTTTGTTTCAAACTTTGGGCTTGATATGAGATCAAGACCATGACTTTGGATAATCACTCCTGTCAACCTGCTGGCCAGTGACTTACACACTTCCTTTATTACTTCAATTCTTTTTATTACCTCTGACATCCAAACAGGGCAAGGAATGAAATCGTTGGCCTCAGGCAACAGAAGGAAGCTGCTATGCAAGCTCTCCAGTGGTGAGGTGATCAGTGATGGGCTCTGCTATGCCAGGGAGTTTGAATTTCACTGTCACATAACCAGTTTCAATGCCAAGTCCTGTTTTCTTGAGCATCAGCTGCTGGTAGGCTCGCCTTTGGAGTGAACCAACAAAATCCCTCTGAAACAAAACACACTTGTGTGCTCCAGATTGTTCCAAAGAAACCTCTCCTAAGGATGAGATTGGGGACTTGAAGTACTGAACATATGGCACTCTAACACTATCCCAGCAGATTTTCCATTCTCTGGCATCATTATATGTTCTCATGCCACAGTCCAGGACAAAAAGCTGAACCATAGAGGTCTATGGGATTGTTCTAAGAATTATGAGATGAAGATAGAGCAATTTCACTGTAGAGAGGCAGCTCCCACTTGTTAGTTGTGACTGCTCTGCAGTACTTTATCTGGTGGTCAAGTATTATTCCACAAAGTGGAAGCATTTAAGCATATGCAAAACCATCTCTGATGTTGTGGACACCAAAAGGACTAGAATGAGATCATATCTACAACTGCTACTGAAAAGAGAGTCTGCAAGAAAGGCAAGTTTGTCAATGATAGAGTTTGTGTTCTGCCTTCAGCTGGGATAGAGTTCATCTTCTTCCTAACAGCTGGTGCAGAGCTGTATTTCAGATAGAGTCAGAGAATAATGTTGACAAAATCATGGTGTCTTGGTTGGTGCTGAGCAGTTTTCACCCTGAGTCAAGGACTTTCAGTGTCTCATGTTCTGCCAGTGAGCAGGAGCACAGGAAGCCAGAAGGGAGGATGGCTAGGACAGGAGATCTGAACTGGCCAAAGGGATATTCTACACCACAGAATGTCATGGTCAGTGGCACTGGGGAAGTTGGCCAGGAGCTGCTGATCACTGCCTTCGGATGGGCTGGGTGTTAGTCAGTGAGTAATCAGCAGTTTTATTGCACACTACTTGATTCTTTTGGGTTTTATTCCTCTCTGTCCTTTTAATACTACTACTACTACTACTACTACTAATAATAATAATAATAATAATATAACAACAACAACAACAGTATCAGTTTTCATATCAACAACTATATGATAATTATTATTTTTATATTACTTTATTTAAATTAACAAACTTATCTTAATTCAGGGCATTACCATTTTCTGATTCTTGTCCCCATCCTACCATCCCACCCTACCATCCCACCACCCCCTGCCATATCTCACCACCAGCAGCATGGTGAGGAGTGAGCAAGCAGCTTGCAGCACTTGGTTTGCCTGGTGTTAAACCATGGGAGACTGTCACTACATCCCAAATGGAAAAAGGGATACTAAAACTGATCATCCCAATACTTTTTCTGAGGCAATTTTTTTTACAAGAAATTCATATCTCCTAGATCTTCCTGGAAAAGATGGGTACCAAAAAATTACATGATTTATCACCAGTGAGGACCAGAGTGGCATCATTAGGATGAATGATATCTGAGCTTTTTTTTTCAGTTTTGGTGGGGTTTTTTCCAACCCTTTTTGATCTCTTACACATTTTTAGTAATTCACACAGATCCTATGTGCTTTGTCATCCTTGACAGGTATGACAGGGATGATAAAATTGAATAAGGTAGCAGATATCAAAGTTGCATTGCCAGTCAGGTCCCAAAACAGATTGCTCAGAAAGACTGAGGTGTCCCTTTCTGGAGATATTCAAGAACCATCTGGATACAATCCTGTGCCTTATGCTCGAGGATGATCCTGCCTGAGCATGGAGGTTGGACCAGATGACCCACGGTGGTCTCTTCCAATCTGAATTATTCTGTAATTCTGTGAAAATGCTAAGATTTTGTGTTGATTAGCCTTCAGATGCTTTTCTGTCCAAGAATTCAGCATTTCTTATAAATGCATGGATTTCCTGTAACTGTGACAGTGCATATTTACTAAGTTTCTCTTGATTAAAAAAAAATCCAGGATAGAAAATGGTTGATAGTGTTGTGAAGTCAGCAACAAGTATACTCACCTATGAAACGATAAAGGTGTCACCAGAAGGGTTATGATTTCTTCAGATGGAATTTCAAAGAGCTGAGATGCCAGGACCTGCAGGTCCAGGCCAGAGGAAAACACTGAATTATGTAAAATAAAAATAAACTTTATTTCTTGAATCCTGCACATGTACCATTTCAAGTTACAGACCAGAGCTCTGAAGACTTCCCAGAAAGAAAATAATATCCAGGGGGTACTTCACTGGTATTCACACAGTTCCTGTGGGTAAGTTAATGAACTGCAGATGGTGAGAAGGTGCAGGCATTTCCAGGGGGTTTTCCTGGTGCCATCCTGTTATCATCCACTCTCCTTTCATTTTGCAATTATTGTGCAAACAGCAGCATACAAATGTGAGTGCAGTAAAGCTGGGCTCAGATCTGACTCGGGCAGTAATGACTCTATCCCTTCCTCCAAGCCACACCTGCTGAGTCAAGATCTAAGAGGGTCTAATGAGGCATGAGGTAGCCTCTGAACAAATCACAGCAGCATGAGCCAAGACAGCAGGCTGTGGCAGGAGGACCTGCCAAGAATTGAGTGTGGCACTGCAGCTCCACTGGTCACCAAGTGTCAGGCACATTCGGGCACCCTGGCACCGTGTGAGCTGAGCAGCAGCTGTGGAAGGCACTGCTCCATGAACTCAGCCAGCCCAGCTGGTGTCAGCTGTGCTAGAGCCCTCTCCAGTGTCCTATGATCTTTGCAGGGCAATGGAGTGAAGCCCCCCAGTTGAGAAGGAGCTCAGCTTGGAAGGATGGGCAGAGAATCCTGCCAACTGCATGGTGGGAGGCCACACACAACAAAGCCTGTTTTGGCCTTTTGTGTGTTTGCCATCCAGAGAAAGTCTAGGCTAAGACTAATGTCTGTGAAATTCTGCAGAGAGTTATCCTCTCAGAGTCCCTAACTGGCACAGCAGAGAGTTAAAGATTACCAGATACCATCCAATAAAACCAATCTTCTTTCTGTTCTCAGCTGTAATTTCATGTTGGTCGTAAAAATGTATTGCATAACAGGGAAGCCAGAACGGATGTCCATGAATGTTGCTTTTACCTTTCTTCACCATCAGACCTTCTTCATCTGTAGTACAGATCCTGCAATGATATCATATTCTGGTATCTTTAAGTTTGGATGACTTTTTGAAAGAAACATGTTTTTTGCCAGACCCACCAGATTCATTGCAGAGATAGCTAAAAAAAACCATATGATTGAAGAAAAACTGACTGCCTTTTAGCCTAATACTAAGTGCACCTTTCGTTTCCATTATAAACTATACAATATTTGATATGTGTCTCTAAAATTGCAAAGAAAAAAATAAAACCAGGATTTGACTGCATACAATAACACAAACATCAGTGTTCTTATGTATCCCAAATATGAGAATTTTTAAGACAAAATCATATTCAACTTATATTTTAGATTGTTTGTTGTGGGGTTTTTTTAATGAATGTCCTGGCAAAACAACTCTGCCCAGCAGAACACCCTGACACAACTGAAAAGTGAGAAGATAATGGTGCAGAGAGAACAGAATTCCTATTTGGTGAAAAAAACTCCAGTGAGATCTTTTTAACAATCCATCTTATTATATTTGTCAACCAGAAAGCTGAACAAAGGAAGCCAAGCAATCTAACAAGAAGTTTTACTGGAAATACAAAATTATGGCGCAACATTACATATACTTAAATTTCTCCTACTGGCCCCTCACCTTTTGACCAATACTACCAAACAGACACTTTCCTGGGAGAGGTGCCTGTCCCCTCATCTACACAATAAATCTCATCTCAGGGCAGATAATGAGCTCTGGAATTATCTACAGAACCCATCCAAGCAGATTATCCACTTGCTTCAATATGTGCACTGGCTGCCTGTGGCTTCAGCCAGTAATGTCCATCTTTCTTTGAAATCTTTCCATGGTTTCAGAGTCACAGGCATAACCTTGCAGAACTTGTACTATTAATGAAATCATTAGTCTTGTCATAGCAGCTGATCCTTAACTTACAGACATTTCAGTTTCCTGGGTTCAGAGTCATTCATGCAAATGACAGCATGACACAGTAGCGCAGTGGCTGTTCATTGAAAGAATAAAAAAACACACTTAATTTCAATGAGAAGAAGAAAGTTCTTGTTTTGACACTGCTCTAAATAGAAAGCCTTTTCAGTTCTTTTCTTTATTAAAGCACTAGATCATGACATTTAGATGACTGATGAAAGAATATATTTTACTTTTATTTTTCTATTATTGAGGAATAATATGAGTAACGATCTTAGAGATACACTCATTAAAGTCTCCCATTTCTGTGAATAGCAGTGGTATTCTCTGCGTGAGTAGGGAAGGCTTCCTGCACATTGCCTGAAGATTTCATTTTATTATTTTGGTATATTAGAATTTGTAGATTTGTAGAGAGGGCTAAAAGTGCTGACAAATGGCAATGAAACACAAACACAAAAAGGAGATTGGAGAGAAATGTTGTGGAGACTAAATGGGCAAGTGATTTGTGCCTTTACCTGAGAAGCTCTGAGAAACAGATGTGATAGAGGGATCCTGGTCAGGCCTGTGCACGTGATTTCCTGCTCAACTTTAGAGAATATGATTCACCCAGATGAACAGGCTCTTTTGGTATCTAAAATGATTCAATATGTAAAACAAGCATTTCAAAGGTTCTACATAAAGGCCTGACTCCTTCTGATTTCTGAAAAAGTAACGCATCCAACCTGACTACGTGGAAATGAGCTTTAAAGTTCCAGGCTTTTCTGTAAAACATGCACATCTAGAGTTATGCACAACTAAATTTGTGACTTCACTGCCTCCAGGTCAGGGCTTGTCTACAGACTGGGCAGATGGATCCCTCTGTCCACTGAGAATCTCCTGGCTGCCTCCAGATTTTGCTGTGCAATTCTTTGGGTCTTTCTTATTAAGGCTGTGTGGTTATTTATAGAGCAGTGGCTGAGACTGGTGATCCATTCGCTGTGAAAAGTCATAGCAGTGGTGGCTGAAAATGTATTTAAGTTTTTTGGTTGTAAGGGCTGATGGGAAATTAGATTTTCCAAAGGTTTTTGGCAGGGGGGAGGTCATGTTTATTTTTCAATGTAACTTTAACATTGGAACACAAAATTTTCCCAAAGATGCAATAACTGAGAATTCTGCATTTCAGAATTTTGTCAGAGTACCTTACAGTAACTGTGATCCAATTGCATTGTTCCACTTTTCTCTGAAAAAACTACATCTCCTGGGATTCAGTGAAGCTGGTTAGATCCAGAATACACTGATAAGAACCATATGATCCATTAGTCAAGGCATAAAACAGCCTGTTAATGTACATCAAGAAGATATGCATGTGTCAATGCTGTGAAACTTCTAACAGTTAAATACCCTGGAAATATTTCTATACCGAAATATTTCTGTTCTCTACAATTATGTTAATTCTTATAGTTAAAAAAATCAAACTAGACCAAACCAAACAAAAATATCCAAATAATCAAACAACTGAAAAAACCTGCAAAATTAACTGCTGAAGTTGTAACTGGCAAAGGGACAGAAAGAAAACAGAGATACAAAAAGATGGAGGGATGTGGCCCAGAGATTGAGTTTGTTTTCAAGAACTCTTCATTGGTTAGAATACTGTTGTGCATCACAAGCTCTAAGACTAAAAGGAATATAGAGAGAGAGACCAGAGCAGGCTGTGAGGATGGAACAACTGTCATATCATCAGTCTATGCTCAAATAATTCCCTTGTGTGCAGCTACACCAAGTTAAAGATACTGGGTCTTATTTTCAGCTCTGCTCAATAGCTTCACGAAACCTTTGAAATTAAGGAATTGTGTGTTATAGAAAAAAAAGAAACCAAATTTTATCATTAAAAAAACCCCAACAACTTGGAATGGGCAAGTCTGTAGCTTTAAGCACATGAATAAACCTTTGCATTTTGCTTGGGGAGAATAATAAACTGTGATTTCTTCTATAAGCCTGCAGTTATTTGGAAGAGAGAAGCAGAGATCAGCTGTCGTTACAGAGAATGTCAGAAAAGTTTGTGGCAGCAAGCCATAGTGAGGAGGTTAAATAAAACCTCCATCATGACATGTTTTGCTCACACCACCGGAGAGAGATTAATATTAAAATTAGCAGGTCATTATGCTCCTTGGGGAATAGGTGTAAAGTTTACGTTGATAAAAGTAGCTCTTGTAGCATCACATACACAGCAGAGATAGCTAAGAAAAAAATATCAGCCTATAGAAGATAAAGAGAAATCATGATCCAGCCTTGTTATATCTTCCTCTTTCTCCTTGTGTGTACCCTCACTTGTTTACAGAGGAAAACCCCAAGAATTTGCAAAGAAGAGATTGATCTCTTATTGCCCCAGCTGGGTAAGCTGAGGAATGTAGAGATTGATGGGATAAGGCAGGGGCAACACAAGAGTGAAGGACTCAGTGTCTCAGCAGTGTCACCCTCACCTCAGCTGAGGACACTGCTTTCTGTCTGTCATCTAACTTTCATCCCACCTAACAGTAATGGTCAGATGTTTACCTCACATCTTTTCCCTTCACTCAGCTTTTATCCACTTTCACATTTTTATGTTTTTGTCTGCTTACTGCCGCTCCAGCACAACTCTGGCCTAAAATGTTAAAAAATGACAGTCAAATGATGAAATAAAACGTCATCTGTGATGCAAACAAGGTGGTTTGCCAAACTTGTCTCAGATCATAAAGCTTACCTGTTGCATTATCAGCTCTGCTTCCCTCTTGACCAGTCAGAAAATGAGCCCCCTGTAAAACAGGCTCTCTTCTGTTTGCACAGAAATCTAGATTTGGCTTGGAGCCACAGATGCAGGTCTTTACATGAGTGGAGTTGCTAAGCTACAAAGTTTAGCTGGTACATTAAATTTCAGAAATTTTTAGGAAAAATAGCTGTTTAGGGTAAATACACCGTGGAGTCAAGCTCCCACTCACCTTTACAGGGGCCAGCCATGGGCACAGGACATCAGACAAAACAGCAAGTCATAACAGCATCTTTTAGACTGTGAGAAAAGTTGGCATTCTGGACATCAACAGAAGATTCTCAAATGTCTCCTTTTGAAGGGGCAAAAGTCAATACAACTGTTTACTTTTTCCCCCCACAGAACATCATTTCAACTGCAACACATTTCCACTGCAACACATTTCCACTGCAAGTGTTCGAGACCAAGAACAAAGAAAGAGGAGAGGAAGTGTATGTACCTATAAATAATCTAACACACAATCACTAAGGTAAAGAAAACAGTTGAGATGAGGAAAGACAGATGAATCCTCATGATACAAAGTTCAAGACAAACAGTAACTGTTAAGATCTAGGATAAGAGCATTACTCAGGCTGATTATCATATAGCTGTCTCCTGTGAGAGTTATTTCATCTTATTCTGAAGTATTTGACTCTGGCCCTAGTCCATAAGTGGATAAATGAGTTGACAAATGGTATTTCTGACATTGTGGTAAATCTTATGTTCCACAACCAAGGCAGCTGGCAGATTTTGAGACAGCCTGCTGGATTAGACTTTATTCACACAAATCACTGCAAAGAGGCTGTGCTATAAAATATTGCGACATCACACCTCTACTGTTATGTCAACCTTCTTGAATTGTTTCTTTCCTCAAAGTACAGAATCTTGAACTCCAAAGGATCTTGATTAAACAGAGTGTGGGCATGTTCTGGTTTATAAGGCAGATTTCTTGACTGAAAACACAGTGGAATATTTTGCTCAAATCTCTAATCTCAGCATCCTCTTGCTGCTGGGGCAGACTTTCAAAGACACATGTGAGATGCATGATAAAGAATAGCACCTGCACTTACTTTGCAATAAACTATGAGCAGTTTTCTGGACAAGGAAAACATTTCTTTATTGTCAATCTTAATTTAATTCATTTACATACTTTATATATATGTGTCATTTTTCACAACAGGGGCTTTCCCTCCTCTTTATTTTGTTCCTCAAACTTTTAATTTTTCTACTTATAATTTCTTTGTGTATATGTGTGTGTGCCTGTGTGTTTATCATATTTCTATTCTTCCCACACTATATTTTCTCCCGAAATCTACTTTATATTGTGCCAGTTTTCTTTGCTGTTAAACATTTTTAGACTTTTCTTGTCATCGCAGAGTCCTTTGCTAGTTGCTGATTCTCTGCTAGAAAAGACATTTGAGGATTCTTCTTTTCTTTTCAACACTTCACAGAGAAGTCAAAAAACATGGGGACTGAACAGGAAGAAAGGTCACTTGCTAATAGGAAAGACTGCATCACAAATACTCTTCTACTCAGCAGCTTCACACCAATCGTGGCAAAGGACACACCAGCGTGTCAGCTCTGCTTCTGTTCTGAAGAATGCTCCCCTCTGCTATCAAATCTCCCTATGCAAATAAGACTTTTGGATGCTACAAAACAATTTCAAACAGACACAGAGGCTAAGAAACATTTTGAAAGACATAATAAAAAAAATGTTGGGAAAACAGCTGGAGGAGACTCCATCTGGAGTGCTGGATCCAGCTCTGGCATCCCCAGCAGAAAAAGGATATGGACCTGCCAGAGTGAGTCCAGAGGAAGGCCATGAAGATGATCAGAGGGCTGCAGCACCTCTCCTGTGAAGGCAGGCTGAGGGAATTGGTGTTGTTCAGCCTGAAGAAGAGAAGGCTCAGAGTAAGGAGCTCTTACAGCAGCTTTTCAGCTCTTGAACAGGGCCTATGAGAAAGATGGGGACAAGCTTTTCTGCAGGGCCTGTTTCAATAGGACAAGGGATAATGATTTCAAAGAAAAGGAGGGTCAATTTGGATTAGTTATAAGGAAGAAACTTTTTTACAAAAAAATCCCTGGTACAAGTTGCCTAGAAAGATGGCAGATGCTCCATCACTGGGAACATTCAAGGTCAGGATGGATGGAACTTTGCGCAACTTGATTAAGTTGAAAATGTCCCTGTTCATTACAGGAAGGTTGGAGTTCATAACCTTTAAAGTTTCCTTCAAACCCAAACTATCCTATGATTCTACCAGAATTAAAATTTAGATGTGCTTTGCTATAGAGTGTGGACACTCAAGAGAATGTTTAAGGTCTGGTATCATTTCTGGTAGCTACAGCAGGAGGTGGGGACACAAAATCTGGACTGCTTTTTTATTTGATTGTTTTGCTTTTTTCTTCACCAAGTCTCGTGTGATCTTGGGCTAGTTGGATTACTTGCTGCGCTTTGGATTCCCCTTCCTAACTGCTGTTTTCCAATAAATTGCATAGACCTGTGACATTTCCAAAGCAAAATGAAAGGACAGGAAAGTGCACTTGAAATTCAGTATGTGTTCTTAAAGTTCTATTAGTTACTCCTGGCACTCATTTTCAGTTCAGGGTTGGAAGGGCTTTAGAACAATTAAAACAAAACTCAGCTGAATTATTCTCCAGGCTTGCAATCAAACCTTTAATCCAAGTTCAGGTCAGCTGAATTTTCATCATATTACAACCTGGAAAAGAAATCCCTGAATTCAACACAGAAAGTTTTAGTATTCACAATATTCCCAGGAGTGGGATTGAGAAGGGGTGAATTAGGGTGGTTGTAGTCCCAATACACCTTCCATTCCTATGGTGTAATATCCTTGGAGACATGATTTACAAGCAGCTGAGTTTCTCTGCAACCCTGTTACAATTTCAACTTCAAAGTTATCTCTGTTTTATTCTTCGAATACAAGATGTTCTCATTACTGATATATCAGCAACCTCCACATATATTTTGTGGTACTGAGTGTTCTGCAAGAATACACAGTGATGGATTGATTGTGGATAGAAAGAAGGAAGAGAAAGAGAAATGTAGGAAAGGAAGGAAACAGGGAAGGCAGGGAGGAAGGAAAGAAGGAAGCAGGTATGCAGGTGGGAAGCTAGTTAATTAAAAATACTGACAGTAAGAAACAGTTTCTCATGCTTCATTCTGCAAAACACCTGAAGTTTACATGTAAATTTTCTTTCATTCCATCAGCACTAGGTACAGGCTCAGGTGCCTTATGTGTCCACTTTGCAGGACAGTGGAACAAAGGATAACTGCTGTATTATCCAGGAGTTGTCCTCTCTGTTTTACTGTCCTTCTAATACACCAAAGCATGGCTGTGAATTCCAGTGTCTGAAATCACATGACAGTAGTGATCATTTCCACATCTGGAGCATTTCTGGAGTTCTACAGGTGCTTGCATTTAAATTTGAGCACACAGACCAGATCGGATGTTTACAAGAGAGCACTAGTGAGAGCTGAGGGCATGGATGACTGCTCATGTGAGAAGCACATGGAGAGAACGTGCTGCTTTGGCTGGGTGAACATTTGGCTGATTCATATTTACTACATTTGGCTTTAGATCCCTCTCCTCCATTTCTTTAAATGTTGGAAATTTTCTATGGAAAAGGCATTCTGTGGAGGCATTCACAGTTACAGGAAAACACTGGGAAAAGCAAATATCTTTCATGGTCATGGAATTGATCCAGTTGGAAGGGACTTTAAATACCATCTAATTCCATTCCACCTAACATGGGATGGGATACTTTCCACCACACCAGTTTGCTCAAAATCCCATCCAGCCTGGCTTTGAGCACATCCGGGGTGGATTATCTACAACTTCTCTAGGCAAGTGTGCTGCCTAACCACTTTAACAGCAAAGAATTTCTTCCTCATGTCTAATCCCAAACAGTCTTCTTTCTGTTTAAAGTCATTTCCACTTGTCCTATCACAGGATAATAGAAGAATAGAATTATACACTAACATGAGTTGGAAGAGATCCACAAGACCATTGAGTCCAACTCCTGGCCCTGCACTGGAGACCCCAACAATCCCACCATTTGCCTGAGGTTATTGTCCAAGTGCTTCTTGAACTCTGTCAGGCTTGGGGCTGTGACCACCCCCCTGGGGAGCCTGTTCCAGTGCCCAACCACCCTCTGGGTGAAGAACCTTTCCCTAATATGCACCCTAGACTTCCTCTGTCGCAACTTCAGGCCATTTCCTTCATTCTTGTCACTGGCCACCACAGAAAAGGTGTCAGTGTCTGCCCCTCTTCTTCCTCTCATGAGGAAGCTGTAACTTCATTGAGGTCTCCCCTCAGCCTCCTCTTCCTCAGGCTGAACAGACCAAGTGACCTCAACTGCTCTTTATAGGGCTTCTCCTCCAGACCCTCCACCACCTTCATAGCCCCCCCTTTGGATACTCTCTATGAGCTCTATGTCTCTCTTATATTGTGGCTTCCAAAATTGCACACAGGACTCGTGGTAAAGTACCTTGAGGTAAGCATGTAGTGAGCACTCATTACCTGTCCTTGCAAAAGGTCCCTCTCCAGATTTCTGGACAAGGATGTTATGTGAGGCAGTGGTCAATTGATGAGAGAAGAGCAAGTGATGTCATTGAGGTAAATGACATCATTTATTCTCCACACATCCACCAATGATCTAACCTCATTGTGGAAGGCCACCAGGCCTGTCAGACATAATTTGCCCTTAGTGAAGGACAAATCTGTTAATTTGTTGATTATGTTAAAACAGTCATGTCAAATAGTAAGTGAAATATTATCTTTATGGAAACCAAACATTGTTATTGAGCTTGTTGAAGGGTTGGAAAGGAAAACTGGAATTATCTTGGCTTTCTTAGATGTACAGGGGTTTATTATTCTATTATTTTCCTTTTTTTAAAATTTATATTGGAATAGTATCAGCACCATTTCTCTTACTAAATGAATTTTAAAACAAGAAAGGGAATTTCTCAAAGACTAAATAGATACATCAGGAAAAAACAATCTATTTATGATTGCATGGTTTATTTCTTTTTGTTATATCTTTGTGAGTTGTTTTGGTTTTTTGGTTTGTATTTTTTTTTTTCATTTTGAAATTAAAATTGTCCCTACAATCTATGCATGACACTGATTACATAATTTATCAAAAATTTTGGCAAAAGTGGACTAACAGCAAAGGTAGAATATCTTTCCCTGTGTAACAATTTCAATTTTTTCAATTCAATCTAGAGTATAAAGGTTTTCTTTATGTACTTTTAAAAATCCTATGAAAATTAAACTTAGTGAAAATAAAATGTTGGAAAAACCAATACACTTTCAAAATATTTTTTAGGTTTTTTCACCAGTAGCATTAATATTTTCTTAGCACTAATCCAAGTCTCCAGGCAAAAAAAAAGAGGGTCTCGACCCCCTCTAAAAGCAGCCCTGGAAGAGACGTTGGTCTCTTTGTACCAGATTCTGATTTTGGTTCTTTTATGGGCATGAAAAGGTACTGCAATTCTCTTTTAAAGATGCAGCAAATTTCCCTTTTGAGTCTGGTTGGCTGTGGACAGAGTTGTGTGCAGACGCACATTTTCCTGACATTGTCTGTCCTTTCCGTGATCCTACTCAGCACACCACAGTGCACCTGCGTGTGGTGGTGTCCTGCTGCAGCCTGCAATGGTTTCTATTCCCAGTTTTAGGTGCTGGAGACCAGGATCCCTGCAGCAGATAAAAAGGGTCATTCTTATTGGGTTAGACATGTAGGAAGCTCTCTCCCGTTTCTGTTTCCATTTCCATTTCCATCTCCATTTCCCTTTTCCATTTCCTATCTGCTCCTCTATGTATGTTAAAAGTAAATATAATTTTTAATATAGAGAGAAGCAGTTCACAAGCTACAGGAGTAATAAATTCTTAAAGGATGGAAATATTTTTTGCTCATATGTACAAATGTAGAAGAAGAGCTGGAGACCATGGTGCAACAGCAAAGCTATGATGTATTTGCCATCATGGAAATGTGGTGGGATGACTCACATAGCTGGAGTGCTGCATTGGATGGTTACAAGCTCTTCAGAAGAGACAGAAAAGAGAGAAGAGGTGAAGAGGGGGCCTTTATATTAGGGAGACATTTGATGCCATGGGTATCGAAACTAATGACAATGAAGTTAAATGCCTGTAGGTAAGAATTAAGGGGAAGGCCAACAAGGCTGACATCTTACTGGGAGTCTGTTATCGTCCACCTAACCAGGAAGAAGAGGTGGACAACTTATTCCATAAACAGCTGGAGAATGTTTCAGGATCACCAGCCCTTGTTCTTGTAGGTGACTTCAACCTACCAGACATCTTCTGGGAACTTAATACAGCAGAAAAAAAGCAGTCCAGGAAGTTCTTAGAGTGTGTGGAGGACAACTTTTTTGTCACAGCTGATATGTGAGCCAGGAGAGGGACTATGTTAGACCTGTTGTTTGCAAATAGAAATGGGGAAATGGGCTGGTGGGAGATATGGTGGTTGCTTGGGGCACAGTGATCATGGAATTATAGAGCTCTTGACATTTGGTGAAACTAGGAAGATCATAAATAAGACACTTACACTGAACTTCCAGAGGGCAGACTTCAGACTATTTAGGAGTTTAATGCAGAGAGTTCCTTGAAAAGCAGTCCTTAAAAACAAAGGAGTCCAGGAAAGCTGGGCATGCTTCAAAACAGAGATCTTGAGGGCACAGGAACAGACTGCCCCTGTGTGCTGAAAGATGAGTCAACAAGGCAAATTTCCAGCCTGGATGGGCAGTGATGTTTCGAAGGAACTTAGGAATAAAAAGAGGATGTATCATCTTTGGAAGGAAGGTCAGGTCTCTCAGGAAGTATTTAAGGGGGTTGCAAGGGCATATAGAAAAAATTTAGAGAGGCCAAAACTCAGTTCAAACTTAATTTGGCAACATTTGTAAAGAATAATAAAAAATGTTTTTACAAATATGTTAATGGTAAAAGGAAGGGTAAGACCAACCTCTCTTATTGGATGAGGGAGGGAGCTTAGTAACTGCAGATAAGGAGAAGGCAGAAGTGCTTAACGCCTTCTTTGCCTCAGTCTTTAGTGTGAAGATAGCTCATCCTCAGGACAACTGTCCTCTTGGGTTGGTAGATGGT
>VXBB01024939.1:68272-112198 GCA_013399915.1 Illadopsis cleaveri
TGGCATCCTGGCCTGGATCAGGAATGGTGTGGCCAGCAGGAGCAGGGAGGTCATTCTTCCCCTGTACTCAGCACTGGTAAGGCCACACCTTGAGTGCTGTGTCCAGTTCTGGGCCCCCCAGTTTAGGAAGGACGTTGAGATGCTTGAGCGCTTCCAGAGGAGGCAACAAGGCTGGTGAGGGGCTTGGAACACAAACCCTGTAAGGAACTACTGAGGGAGCTGGGGTTGTTTAGCCTGGAGAAAAGGAGACTCAGAGGTGACCTTATCACTCTCTATAACTTCCTGAAAGATGACTGTAGTCAGGTGGGGGGTTGGTCTCTTTCTCCAGGCAGCAACTGACAGAATGAAAGGTCTCAAGCTGCACCAAGGGAAATATAGGTTGAATATTAGGAAAAGAGTGATAAAGTACTGGAACTGTCTGCTCAGGGAGATGGTGGAGTCACAATCCAGATCCCTGGATGTGTTTAAAAAAAGACTGAATGTGGCACTCAATGCCATGGTCTAGTTGAGTTATTAGGGCTGAATTGGACTCAATGATCTTGGAGGTCTTTTCCAACCTACACATTCTGTGATTCTGTGAAATGCCTTCTATCTTTCTTTGTATTGGGGAATAGAAATGTCGCCAGTCTCTTTGCTCATTTAAAAGACCATTCAATGAGCTACACTAAACCTCTGCATAGTACAGGCCATGGAGTGGCACCCAGAGGCTCCTGATTGAGCCTTGTGCTTCTGTATGAGCAAAGCAGAGGAAATAAAATGTATCCACATTTCCCTTCTGCTTCCAGAATGTTCACTGGGATTTGTGAGCCACAAGAGGGGCCAATTGTGCTGTGCTCCCACCTCCATGGATGGAAACTCCACGTCCTTGTGGCCTGGGAATCTCTGTTTAGAACAGCTGAGCTATCACTTAACTTTCAAAGCATGCTCTCTTTGCTACCTTATTTGAAAACACAAACCAAACCAAGGTATCCTTATTTTAGCTTTCTACACATCAAGGCCAAATCACCCATAGTATTTGTTTAAGAGTCTTGAGGATGGAGGCAGTGCCCAAAGGCTGCTGAGAGCAAGTCCAAGTATACCAATAACTTGTTATCTGTGAAGATATGAAATCATATGGGAAGGGCAGAGAATGCAAGGAGAGAGATGAGTTTGAAAGTAATAATACCTTTGGGTAATGTTTAATTATATTTATACTATGCATAATTTATAATAGCTTTTCTAATATAGTGAAGATATTCAGTCAGAACTATTGTTACTCCCTCATGGAAAGCACAAAATTATAATCATGTTCATATTTCATTAATAGAAATAGTATGCAACAAAATTCTTTCTCGGATGGAGGTTTTTTTGACATTCAAGGAGATTGTCATTCAAGACTAAAAAGCCAATAATACACAACATAAAATTTATATGCACATGCCACTGAAAATACATAAAATTTACAGATTCCACAGCTTCTTCATTATTTCTGTACAGAAAAAAAAAAGGTGATTTTAAAGTATATTAAGAAATAACTAAATTTGTGATGCGTTGGCTATATGTAGATAAATTTTTATGAAATAGAGCTAATGTGTTTCTAAAAAGACCTCTCACTGTTTGCATTACCTGGCAAATGACATTAACCACTTCCATTTGGAAATTCTCTTCATAGTCTCTGCAGAAATAATAAGAAATCTAGGACTGAAAATGAACAACTTTCCAGACACATGGTGGGTTTGTAATAATAAGATTCCATGCATGACTAGCTTTTGTTTTCTGTTTTACATATGACATAATCAACTAATATTTTCCACTTATGATAATGGAACACACCTTGGGAGATAAATTCTATAAGACTGAAAAATAAAATTAAACTGAAAGGGAGGAGCAGATGAGTCAGGAAATTTGTAATGGTGTATGAATCAATGTTCTGCATACATCAGGTAAAATTACTACATAAGGCAAATACACAGCGATGGAGGTGAGCCTAGACAAGTGCTCTCTCTCTGCCTGAGTGGAAGGGAAGAGTCCACTGCCTTACACTCAGCCTTCTCTGCAGTGATTCACACCAGCTTTCTAAGGGCACCAGCAGACACACAGCCACTTCAAAGCCTTCATTCACCTTGTGTGACACTGGTTAACAACTGATTGACTACCTGTAAGTAATAACAGAAAGTTTGCAGGCAGCCTGCAGCATGGTTCCAAGAAACGTGAACTGTCCATTTATTTCAGCTGTCTGGGAACATGTGTCAACACTGGGGATGATTTCATTTCCTGACGAGAAAAGTGGATTTCCAATTTGCACGAATTACTGTAAGCAAACATGTCATTCTGAATGACCATTAGGAGACTCTATCACCACATATTTTTTCCATTTCAAAACAGAAGGGAAAAAGACCATCAACTTTTTCAAGCACAAGAAAGGAGAAATGCAGTTTTAAGAATTCATTGGATGGAAATAGCAACATTGTCATATTTGTACTGTGTGAGCAGTAAGCAGTGTATTGCCTCAGTGACCCATGAGGTCAGAGCTTTTTTTTTTTTAATTTGTCATTGGAAATAACACCTTCTAGTTTCCACCAAACCTGACTGTGGCCAGAGAGAGAGAAACTTGCTCAGTGAAATGCACAGACTGCATCTGAACACTCTTGGAGTATATCATGTTCACATCACAAATTGTTCAGGCCGCAGGTAAATAATCTCCATAAAATGTGGGTCACAGAGGGGGGATGTGGAATAGGCAGACCTGCTAGTGGTATCCTTACTCATCCACATTTTTGTCTTCATCTGAGGCAACATATTGAAAATAATTCAAGTGCCAGTATGAAAAGACTTTGAGAGATAACCTCCGGTAATGTATTTGTTATCTCTTACCTTCCTTTCCCATCTTTATAGAAGGATAATGCTTACTAAATCATTTCAGTTCATAGTCCAGCAGTCAAAAGATGCAGCTTAAAACACCAAAGAAGGAAAATTTTTACTGAGGCCTCAGAGAGTGAACTGCAGTGGCTGGAACTTAGGCATTCCCTCAATTGCTCCAATTTTGGAGTTGGATAGTTTCCTTCCTCAGAAGGGCAGGCTCTGGGGCTGAGGGGAGTCTCTTATGGAGACTGCCTTCTTAGCACAAATCAGAGTCCTGAGCCTCTAAAATAACTGCTAATATATCTTCGTTCCTTTCCACTCAAGGACACAGGAGGAATCACAAAAGGAGCGACATGGACCCAAAACCTTATAAGGAAGATTAAGAAAAACCTGTTAAATGAGTCAAATTATTAAATAGTTAAAAATAAAGCAACTGGCAAAATCAATTATGAAAAAAACACATTCTACAAATCAAGTTTGGAGCGGAACTAGGAGGCACAAACAAAACGGAAAAGGATGAACAGAAGGGAGACCAAAAGTTTTCTGACATGATTGAATGGTAACTTCCAAATAGCAGAATGAGTCAATCAAAAATCATTTATTATATGACCCTAATGAAGCCAATAAACAGAAAGATAAGTAAACAGCTGTTAAGTAACAAGAAAATTAGGAAGGCCAAGATGGATTTCAAAGAATAAATAGCTAATGGTGTGAAAACAAATAAAAATCAGGATATATGAAAGAGATCAATAATTGCGCTGAATCATCAGGGGCTGACGATGTCTATGAAGGAGTATAAGCATACGGATGAGAGGCTTAGCAGTTTTTTTATAGAAGTTTCATGAAGAAGGCTTCTGGGTGAATATTTACCTTGAACTTGTCACTTTCTGGCATGGAGAAGGAAACATTTTTAGATCTTGAAATATCAGGGAAAGAAATAGTAACTTACAGAATGATAAAATTCATCAGATCCAAATCAGATACACCTGAAAATTCTGAGAGTAAGGGAGGGGAAAAATAATCTACAAAAATATGCATTTTGTCTTCAAAATATCTATTCTTCTAAAACAGAAGGTAGTAAATGTCATATGTAAACAACTGCAGCCAAAATAACAAATGTCTAGAGGGTATCTCAAGGGAGGAACCATCCAGCCTAACCCTTATAAGAAAATTACGTCATCCTACTCCCTTGGAGATTTTTTGTATGTCATTAGTGTAGTGGATAAAGGAAATACCACCTAACAACATATATATTAAGACTCATCACTTAGCATTTTGAAAGGTCTTTGATAAATATTTTGAGAGCAGGAACAAGCAGAATCTACAGGGGAAGAACAGGGCTGAGTGCCACTCAGTGCCGCGGCTTTGACTGACTAATGTCAGGGTGAGCCTCAGGGTTTCCTCCTTTCTGCTGGTGGAATCTGCTGCAGTTTGTGACCACTGGGGCTGACACACTAGAGCAGGTGAGACTGCACATGCTTTGTGCACATGAATGTCACACCTGCATTAGGACTGCTGCAGGGACATTTCCAGCTGTGTCCAGAACACATTGCACTCTCTGGGCTTATTCAGCATTTTCCTTCAAGAGTCCAAATATCCCTGGGAACCAGCAAAGACACTGTTCTGACTGACAGATATTGAGATCTGTGGGATCTGGGTACTCTGTGTGGTGGGAGATAACACAGTTGAATGAGTTATTCCTGGTAGCAAAGAGCAGCACACTGTTGTACCTGCAGCCCCTTTACCCATTGCCTCTAACAAACGAGCTGATCTCACTTGTCTGCAGTGAGATCTGTTTGTTCATTCTCCAGCCTCTTTATGCATAATTGCAATCCCACAGAGACTGGATGTTTTACTAAAGACATTAAATGTGACCAGCAATCTCCATTAGTATAAGAGACCACACAGAGCTCCAAAGTGCCTTACATTAAGGCATTACTCCATTAAGGGCATTACTCCAATAGCTGAGGTTAAACTTCTCTGATTTGTTTGCTTACAGAATGGCATCAACAGAGAGGGACATGATTTCCAGGTCCTGGGAGAAAACCCTCCTCTGTTCTGTGTTGCCTCTACAGGGCAGGGTCCCTTCCCCAACCTGGGACAGTGGTGTTTGATTTCCCGTGCCCAGCTGGGACAGCAGGGCTCCTCATAAACCTTGTGGTACAGGAGTCAGGGTCACTCTGAGACTTGAGAGCATGTCTTAAATGGCAGCATCCCTGTGTTTAGGCAGATGGATCATGTTTAATAAACTTAATTTGTTAAGTATATCAATAAATCTTTTAGTTATCAGAATGTGGATGTTAAACCTCCCTTTAGGTATCCAAATTTGAAAATTTTACTTTAACAGAATTTGTGGATTGTATCAGTCATTATTCAGTTTATGTTTGGCAGATCAAAAGAGTTCTCACAGTGTTACTTTAAAAATTAACCTGGAATTTTTTTGGATCTTATATATAGTTATTTAAAACAAGGCTAATATTTATTTTTCACAGTCCTAACAGACTTGCAGTTCCCAAGTCTTTTTCTCACAATGGAAATAGAAAAGGTTAACTCATGTTGTTTAGTAAAGATTTTGTTCAACAGTGGAAAGATCACAGCTAATAAATAACAGTTTGTAAAATTATGTTTCTGGTAACATTGGAACCTGCCTGAAAACGAGCTACTAAAAGTTTGGTAAGATTGGGTGGGCAGTTTAATCCTTGATATGTAGGACAGACTTCAGCTCTACACACCACTTAACTTTAGCTTTATGCTAAACTTATGCAGACCATTATATATATATATGACTTAAAAATAACTAAAATTCCTGATTCAGTCAGTGGAAAGACAGTAATTTTGAAGCAAAATTTCTGTGTTCACTTTCAGACTCCTCCTTTTTGTGTGAAGTGTGTGGTACCGTGTTTCTTTAATTGCCTGTGCAAGCATTAGAGATAACCAGGTCATGTGTAGAAGTTTAGGTCAGCTGAGCCTCATCCATACAAATAAGAGTAGTCACACCTCCTCACATTGGGGATCAAACTCAGTGGTCCACTCTAGGAAATCCTCCTGCCTTCAGGCTCTATAGACAAAGAGAGAAGAGTCATCTATTCCCACAGGTAGTGCAGAGCTATAGCCCAAAAGGTATGTATTGTCCAGTAATGTGGGAAATGGATTTGTAGACATGGACACAGTACCAAGCGTCCAATCATCTCCATAGACCTTTTCACTTCCAGGGAAAGATGTTCTACCTTAGGCACCCAGGTACAAGTGCCTACAGTCAGATGGTGGGACTTCTTCCAGAGGTGGAAATTTAAAACCAAAGATCATTTCTTCATTTCTTCCTTATTTTTACCCCCAGAGAGGTCACCTCTTTTTTTTTTTTTTTTTTTTTCNCTTTTTTTTCCCCCAAGAAGGGGCCCCTTTTTTTTTTTTTTTTTTTTTTTTTTTTTTTACTAGGTGAAGTTTTCCTGGGATATTTGATGCAGATATTTTATAAGTATTTCAACCTGTTTGAGTTTAATTATTATGAAATAGTAAAGTAGAACTTTTAATAATATATGAATGGAGTTTAATTTAAGCGGTGTTATGTCTGTGCTTGTACCATTTTTAAAAACTTTTTAATTTTTTCTCTCTTTTCTAATGTGTAATTTAAAGGTCCATGAAGCTAGCATTGGAAACAACAGGACTTTGGGAAAGAAACCTGCAGTACATGTGCACTGCACTGATAGTTTCTTGCCTGCAGCAGCAATTGTTTTCCAAAGTACATCTCCTGTCTTACAATTTTCTTACCTGCAGTAGCAAAATAGTCATTTAGAAAAACTAAAAAACCAAACAAACCACCACAAATCTCATTTATTTGGTTCTGACAATCTCATCTGCTTAGGTCACACACTGCCACTGGCCATTGTTCACGTCCTTGTTAAATCATTGGAACACAAATCTTAATGTTGTGTGGTATTGCCTGTGCTGGAAAAATTAATTTAAAACATTGAAGAAGACAGTTCCTCTGTGCAGTAAAGGTGTAAGCAGCAGGTGTATATATGTGAGAAGGTTCAGGGAATGAATGTGTATGGTTTGAGTCCAAGATCTCATTTGATATCAAATAACAAGTTTTAAATAAAGCAAAGTAAATCATCTCTGGACAGTTTTATTTTCTAAAGGTTCTGACATAGGTCAATGGTCTACTGTATACATTTCTTCCCTCCAAAGACAGAGTTTATATCTGCAATAAGTTACTATATACATTGATTTATAATTTTTTTTATTACTGTGTTTCTCACTACTTAAATTGTTACCCTGAAAATAGCATTTTAGTAGAAATAAATAACAGATGCCCTTTGGCCAAACTGTTTGCAAAGTACACTAGTGTGCCAACCTAGTGTGCCCTTCACTAGAGAAATATAGCAAAAAGTCTTTGGAAATATTATATGGATTCTTATTCTGTTGGGTATATATAATCACATTTTCTTAGTTTTTCTTTCTTTTGCATTTAATTCCATTTTTAATATTCGCTGCCAGGATTAAGATGAGGCCACTTTCTCCCAAATTGGAAATTTCATCCTTTTTGTACACTGCTATTAGATTTCACAGATTTTATTAAAGTTTTCATTAAGGAATATGCAGTAATGAAAGTGTGAAGGATTCAGATGATCAGCTCACTGGAGTGAGCTGTGATTCACTCCAGGGGGTGACTGTGACTTTGGAAATTTCACTTTGGGAAGTGTAATTTGTTTCCCTGAAAAGGGAACTTGGATGATCAGTGATGCCAGATGGGGCATCAACACTGGAAGCTCACTGGGCAATGATCAGATCAGTAAAAAGGGTGAAGTTTATGCAAGCCTCTGGTCACAAATAGTATTTCCAGGGTGTGATGCTGAGGCTGATATGGTTTTACCTCTACTGAAAGAGCCCAGATGGGGAGAGGGAGTGTATTCATGGCAAGCTGATAGATGACGCTAAAAGGAAGAAACCCTGTTTGGGCTCCCCAGACACTGACAAAGAGCAGCAAGTTGAGCAGAATGCCAGCAAGACGGTCAGGAGGCTGGAGATGTGGATGGGATATAGTCCTTCTGTAACCAGCAAATGGCATATCTCTTTTCTGTTGCTGTAAATAACTGCCTGAGAAAGCTTTACTTTCATAATTTCTCAAAAAACCCCAAAAAAACCAAAAAACCCAAAACCACAAAAAAACCCCCCAACCAACCAACAAAAACACAAGAGGAAAAGAATGAATACCCCGTGAGAAGAAGAAACCCAAATGCCCTGTAAGGAGGTTGTTCTCACAAAGGAGGTATATAGTTCAGCATGGTAAATATACCTGCCATGGCCTGTTAATTCCCCATTCATATTACAGGCCATGAATCCAGCAGAGCTGTGAGTGTTCCACCTCTCTCTCAGGATATTCAGAAGCTTGGGCAGGGGCATTCAGCTTATGATGACCTGAGAATCTGCAATGTGCTCTTGCACTGAGAGGTTACACCTGAGACAGCCTAACCAACACTACTGACATATGGCACGTTGCTAAAAGCTATTCAGTGTCTTTTTTGGCATCACACACATGAGATCAGGAAGATATCACTCAATTGTGTCTATCTTCAAGCCAGGATGAAGAGTTGCTTTCACAGAACTGTTGCAGTATTTATTGACATTTTCTGTAGAAGGTAGTGTAGCTAAATAATCTCTCTTACACATACTGAAATTTAGCCTCACAGAAGGGTGAAACTGTGCTGTTTTTACTCTTTCCTATATTGAGTTGCATCACTAAGTACATTTTTATAGATCTATTTTTATACAGTAAAATCCTCTCAAAAGTACCTAATGTTGTGTCTTAACAGAAACTCATGGTGGGACAAGCAGACAGAAAAAGTAAAACTGGAAACCAAGCCCAAAAGCCCTTAGCAATTTATGTTTCTAAACAAGAATGAAAACATAATAATTTCTTATATATCAATATAATATTCTGTATAGCTGATGTTTATTTTGCTTGAGCATTAATGTCTATACATGATCTGGGGCATTGGAGTCCTAAGCCCAAAAAGTCTATGCCCTGAACCACCTATAGACTTCTAGTTACAAACAATTTTTCCCTTGATATGATTTAAACCTATCAGTCCTGACAGTAGAAGCAATTAAATTAGAATAACTTTCTCCCTTCCTTGTCTGTACAAAAATAACTTTAATGCAGACTGATGAATGCTTGAGGGTACAAAGTAAAGCACTTAGAAATAAGGAAACACCAGTCAATATGGCCCTGGGAATGATGATTTGTGTATAAGCATTACAACACCATATTTAAATATCTGATCATGAATTATTTTGCCTCTCTGTCCTTGAATTGAGCCAAACTCATACAGGAGAATAATTTGTTGGGCTTATTGCAAGAACCTCCTTTGCTTCCTGCAACAGAAAGACAGTTTCAGTAGGATCACATATAGAACTGAAGAACTGGATTTTCCACTTCCCTGTGCTATGGATTTCATGTGATCCTGGACAAAACCAATTCAGAAGACATTGTTCTCTGAGCTCCTCTTTTTACTGGGAAGGAGTCAAACAGCAAACCCCAGAGTCTAATTTATACAAATGCTGAGTACTCACAGCTGCTACTAAAATCAATTTAGCAGAGAAATTAATAAAATCATCTAAAAATCTCAGAGGAGGAAGGCATTAAATGTGTCCCTTGGACTGATAGTCAGAAGGCAGATGAGTCAAGAGTATCTGCAACACCATCGCTGGGGCTCAGTGCTTGCTGTGCCAGTCCCTTTGAACTATAAACACCTGACCACAGCACAGCAGAGGTGTCTGGGATCCAGGAATCTGAGATAACCTGATCTGCAGAAGAGCCTCAACAGAGCAGCAGGAATTATTTTGTGGGTCCCTCCTCTTTCCACAACAACTTTCTTCTGTATTATAACAATTGAGTTCTAACCTTTGCCTCTGCCCATTTGAATGACCACTTGATAGCAGACCAGGGCCAAGCTGGTCTTCAGATGTGCAGACCAATACTCTTGCATCAGGACAAGGAAATAAATATTCATGAGAGTTTCCACATTGCTATGAGATCATCTGAGCTTCTGCTGTGGTGTAGCCTCCAGAAAGAGAAGTTTAAAACTACAGAGAGGTAGCTGAACTCCAGAGCTGAGAACCACTCTGCTACACTGGTCTCGACTGTGGATAGATTTAAAACAGTGTGAGCAAGAGAGTACTCAGGGTTAGAGTAAATGCCTGGAAGCAATAAAATCTTATCTTTCTGCTGAAAAATTATCTCTCTGGTAGGACTCATTTTAAAGCCTTGTTGGCATAAAAATAAAGGGTAATTGCTATATTTTATCTCTTTTTTAAACCCACTTTCTGATTTTCATAATAATGCATGTTCAGTTTGGAATTTAACTGTCATCTGACTGGTTAATTATAAAATAACCATTAAAAGCCCAGCAAGCACTTATGCATTTTTGTCCTCTCTGACTCTATGGGAGTTGTCAGACAATAAACTTACAGAATTTTGATCTTTAGCTTTATCTTTACTATTTTATATTTGCTTCTTCCTGGGTTTTATTCACCTTTCTCCTTCAAATGCAAAATTCAAGTGGATCTCTCCAGAAATGAGTGAGGCTATACTGCTTTTACCTTGTTGACAATGAAAAGTATGCCCTCTCCTAAGAATTCTATGATATAACTCCAACAGCTACTATGAAAGAAGTCTCTTGAGAAAGTTTTGCAGTTTCTAAAATCCCTTATTGCATATCCTAGAATTGCTAATGTACCAAACAGTTGTTGCTCACATGGGATGTATGATTTCATTTCACTATCTTCTCTTCCTCCCCACAGACCAGAACTCAAGGGTGTGGATTTTTGCAAAAGAGTTTGACAAAAGATTCAGTTCACCATGGCTCCTAAAAAAGCATTTAAATGTTGAGGTTCATACAATTAATTGGTTTTCTGAGCTATGAGCTACAAATGAAGGAGACTCCTGAATCTGTGAACAGAAAGAATCCCTGTAGGACAAAACAGTTTTTAGTAACAGGGAAATTAAGCTGGCACTCCAAAACTGAGGATTAAAAAAGAGCAGGCAAGGAACCTAAGAGTACCTTTTGGGGAGATCTGGACCTGATGCCACATGTGGCTTAAAGAGTGTAGGTGCATGTATGTGTGTGTTGGCATGTGTGTGAATCCATCTCTGCAGGCTCCTCCTGTGTCATGCCCAGGAGAGACCCTCTCTTGCACGTGGCCCCACTGACCAACCCCATCCCTTCCCAGCCTTCCTGCCAGGATGGAATGAGAAGAGCAGCTGAACCCTCCCTAGCACTTATCTTAGCACATTGTTAAGCTCCGACATGAATAACCTGTCTTCCTTACAGCTGAGGATGATTTTGCCCACCCTTTTTTCGTATTTACATTCCCAGGATCTTGAACACAATAGCATTTCCTTTGATTACTCACAGCTGCCTAATCAGCCTTGACATTACTAGTCCTACTTTCCTTTTCTACCAAAGGAAAATGAACAATCAGCCTCTCCCTGCATCATAGGTCAAACATCAGAGACTACAGCTTTACCTGATTTTCAGATAATAGTTCTCCTCTTATCTGACTCCCCACTTCTTCAGACTGTCGCAGAGCTCTGTAGCCCTGAGGATACAAATACTTAAAGTAAAGCAAGCCACAATATCTCTTTCAGACTAGTTCTCAATTAGTTCCAAATTCAGGTCAAGGAGAAGCCCAGACCTGTGCAGAAGCACAGTGGTTCTGAAAAACCACTGAAAAAAAAAGTAACAGTTACTATCCTAACCTCTCATTTCATCCTTGCTGCTTCAAAAAAGTTTGGCTGCTTTAATATAAAATTGAATTAGAAATTTTGATGTGAGACTAAAGAACATTTTTCCAGTAAGAACTCAGAGAGGTTTATCCAGCTTGGTCCTCAGCTGTTATTTTATCAATTAACTGAGTTGATTTCAGCTTCATTCAACTGCTTTCTGCCAGCTGGGGGTAGGACATGGTCCTCATCTGCTCTTCTTTGATTCATAA
The DNA here is from genome assembly GCA_013399915.1 of Illadopsis cleaveri. Classification (NCBI taxonomy): domain Eukaryota; kingdom Metazoa; phylum Chordata; class Aves; order Passeriformes; family Timaliidae; genus Illadopsis; species Illadopsis cleaveri. The sequence continues at coordinate 80,111 of VXBB01024939.1, forward strand.
ATAAATGAATAACTATACAACAAATTAATCCCATGCCTCTGGATCTGAGACCAGTAACCAGACACTAGGAAGATACCACCTGAGGATGAGGAGGGAACACAGAGGAGGCCACCAGATGATTAGAGATGGAGCACCCTACCATAAGGACAGGCTGAGGGAATTGGGGTTGTTCAGCCTGGGGAAGAGAAGGCTTCAGGGTGACCTCATTGAGGGATTGCAACCTGGAGGGATCCTACAAGGAAGACAGAGACAATTTACAACAGGATGTGTTGACAGGATGAAGGGGAATGGGCTCATACTGAAAGAAAATAAGTTTAGATTGGACATTGGGAACAAATTCTCCCCTGTGAAGGTGGTGAGGCACTGGAATAGGTTGCCTAGAGAGGTCGTGGATGCCCCATCCCTGGCAATGTTCAAGGTCAGGTTGGAAGGAGCTCTGAGCAGCCAGGTCTGGTGAAAGGTGTCTCTGTCCACAGCAGACAGAGGTGGCTGGAACTAGATGATGTCCAAGGTCCCTTGCAACCCAAGCCATTCTATGATTTAAAAATGAGTTAGTATTGGTATTGACTGACATTTTCAACGAACAAATGTGGGTTAATTTCATGAAACCATGGTCAGATAAATTTATATGTGAGCAAAGGCCAACCTTCAGGTCCCACTTTCCTACTGTAATAGACCATGGTGACACAAACAGAAGCTGTAAACTCAGTACTGGCACACAGAAGGGAAAAATATCAAATCCAAGCTATTTGAACTGAGGAGAAACACTGGCAAAAAAAATTGCTGTTAAATAAAGATGCACAGGCAGTGTCACTGAGCACTTATGTATTCCTTTTTAAAAGTAACTCCAGGTATCAGAGTGCAGCCTTTATGACAGGCAGATCTTGATAATCCTTTACTATCCTTTAGCTCAGTGCTGGGTTAAAGGTGCAATAGAGCTGGAAGGGGAGCAGCTGGAACACACAGCCAAAAATAGAAAGTGTCTACAAGCTGTCAAGGGTGAGATTGCAGCACACACAGCCACATGCCTTCAGCCAGGGAAGAGGGATGTGCTTTTGGCAGCGTGGGCAGAGGACAGGCTCCTCTCAGGGATCCTTTGTGCTGACCTGAACCCTCAGCACAGCAGTATTGCCATGGAGGAGGAGCCTGGAGGCAGAAACCTACAGGAAAGTACAAATCTCTGTGGGTAAGGGAAGAAGTGCATGTTTCAGTTTTGCTCTGCCACAAAGAACCTAGAAGAATCTTGCCCAGATGAAAAGGTCATTCTCCCCACTCCTGAGATTCAGAAGCATAGACCAAGTAAAACTGGTCACTGCTAGGATGTGTGTCTTCCTCCTGTGCCTCCCATGGTGACTGTACGGACTGCATGTTCTCATCCTGGAGGTGACTGGGTCTTTTCTTGTGCTCTCACTCCAAATCTCTACTTCTGCCTCTGAAAAACAAACTGCTGTTTATCTTGATGGATTATCATATGGCTATACTCATTATTCTACCAAAATACCTCCTGATTCTGAGCAGGCAGGTGCTAAAAAAAAAAAGAAAAAGTTTAGAAGAAGATATGCTGCATTCTCAGGAGCCAAGTACTCTCTGAACCAGGAGCTTTTGCTTAAGCCATACCTGCTGAGATTTTCTGTCTCAGGAATCTTGGGTTTTGCACAGCACAGGCTTTACTTTTGGTAAGAAATAAATAGGCTTCAGGGAGTGGGGGATGCCTCAGCATCTGCTGTCTGTGGCTGTGAATTAACTTCTTGATGGTGTTTTTGATAGGTTTGGCACATTCACAGTCTGGGAACAAAGCAATGGCTACTGGCCACAGCATATGTGCTCATTTATCCTGAATTTTCTCATCTGTAAATGGGCATCTGCTCATTCAGCCTGGGAGTCTGATATCACTGTTCTATCCTCCATGCAGGAAATGGACACACTTTCCGTCTGCTTGGACTCCCTGACCACCAGTGCTCAGACTGCCATTTGCAATGGAGGTATCAACATTTAGCACTGCTAAACCAGTGCAAGGACAAGGCAAATGGCAGTTTTCTCTGCAAATTCAAATGGATAGACAAACAGAAATTCAGAGATGACTGATAAAACAAAGATGGACTCTAATTTTAGCTGTTGATGAAGCACTATCACACCTAACTCCCTGTGCAGCTGTAACCCTATCAGACAAGATTTACAGTGGTATCTAGACCTCTAAAGATAAAGAGGTGTCAAGGGAGAGCTATTAAAGCATCCAAATGAGTTTCCCCTTTACCTTCTGTAAGATTTAGTGTTTTACCTGAATGGATAATTTTTGCAGATCTTCCAGACATCTTTAAGAGTCCAGAGTCCTGCAGGAAGGTCCCATTTTAAAATCAGCCGCAGTGTCCAGGCCTGTGCACTGCAGCAAGTCTCTTCTTTCAGGAGTGCTGACACCCATGGGCATATTTCTGTGGATCCCTCTATGCAGCTGGCAGATAACTCATGGCTTTCAAAGTGCTCCTTGTAGGTACCAGTGGTACATGCGTCATCTCATACTTCATTGCATCTAAAATAGCCAGATGGTGTGAGTATTGCCCTCTATCCCAGCCAAAATGTCTACCTTGTTAGCCCTGTTGGTTAGGGATAGGTCACATACATCACATCTAACATACATTTCAACCCACTGAAAGCTAAATAGCCTTTTAAAGTTTGTCTAACTTTCCTCTGAAGTGACAGAAAAATATATAATTCAGAAAAGCAATTTATCCCTACTTCACTCCTTAGGTGGCCTGGGTCACCCACCAGATAGTTACTTGTCTCCAACTAGTAAAGGGGACAAAATATAATGGTCTTAGAGTGAGTCAGGCTTTTTAGACATCGATTTCCTTGTATTCAGGCATTAGATTATTTTACAAAAAAGATCAAGCTTATCGACACAGAGACACTCTAGCTGAAGAAAGGCCACACACTTGTCAAGGTTCTTTTTTGGTTTGTTTTCCCAGTCTTAGCAGTTATATTTATAAAATGTTATTCATCTCATGTTTGTACACCATAACATCTGGACTATGCATTTACAATAGCTGGCTAAGAGCTAAACAAGGGCTGGTATAGAACAGGTTTCTTGTGTCAAATTACAGTGAGCTTCAGGTTGCAAGACAGGCTGTGACTGTGACGGGTTGATCTTGGATACCCACCCAGCTGCTCCATCACCCTTCCTCTGTAGGACAGGTGAAAAAATAAACTGGAAAGGCTCATGGTTTGAGATATATTGAGGGAGATTCATTTGCCAGTTACCATCAAGGGCAGAACAGACTTGACTCGGAGAAAAGTAATTTAATTTATTGTCACTTTCAATAGATTCAACTAGTGAGAAAAAAAGCAAAATTAAAACACTGTCCCCCAGCCCTTGTTTCCAGGCCTACCTTCCCCTTCCCCCCCTGATTTTTCTCCTCCAAAGAGTACAGGGACTGGGGATGCTGACAGTTGTGTGGAGACAGGACCTGACTTCCACTACTCAGGACCCTTGCCTGCTGCCCCCAGCCCCCAGCCCATCCATGAATGTTCAGGGAAGGTGAACAGCTCCCCAGGGCAGAGCTCCCTTTGAGCATTGATGCTTGCCATGTCCACTTGGTTCTTCACTCCTGCCTGGAGTTCCTCTGTTTGCAGATGACAAACAGTTTGAGTTTTCTCAGTGCCTGAAATGACATCACTGTCTGTACTGGTGTCAGGGGCAGTTTTCTGCCCCTTTGGCTTGGTTACTCAACACAGAATTCCATGAGGAGCAAGATATATTCCTTTGGTTTTGGGCCTTGGACAAGGGCCACAAGCAAATGTAGCCAGTGGTACAGACAGTGTTTAAAAAAAAAAAACAAAAAAGAGTTAAAAAGAGAGGTTGAAAGCAGTTGTCCACAAAGAGAGATGTCACTGAGGGTCCAATTGCTCCTGGAGATGTCACTCAGCTCACATGGCCAAATGAAGAATGAAAGGTCCTCCACCACACCACACCTTCCCCAGGCTGGCCCTGACCTAACTCCTGTTTATTTATATGAATGTCTGATATTACTCAGGCTCCCTGGGTACATCCCACCTGAAGTGAAGAATTATCCTCTGTCTGAGTCTTCCTAATCACTATTCCACAGCAATCAGTTAGGAGGTGACTAACAAGCAATTAGGCCTTCAGGAGAGTGGATAAACACTCCAAACACTAAGATCTGGCCGCATGTAAATATGTTTTGCAATCAAGAATAAAATCAAACAGCAAAAAGTTCTGAAACCAGAATTTGTCCTCAAGAAGAACAGTGCAAGACAGATGAATGTGGCCTTTGCTGACACATAGAACGGTGTCATCTCTGCTCAGAGACTCTTTCCAGGAATGTCAGTAATTTACTGAAAGAGTAAAGTTGCTCATGGAGCAGACAAGATTTTAAAAAACAGAAGACTCTCAGCCCCCTAGCAACACCTAGAGGGGAGTCAGCTTAAACTGGGCCCAGCAGAGCTGAAAAGCTAAATGAAAACTGTGGTGGCTGTCTAGCCTCCACTTCTGCTTGAAAAGTGACCAGGTACCTCTATCTAAATAAGCTTGCTTTGGCATATTTGCGAAGATATGAAGTCCAAGTTTTCAGTTTTCCTTGGCTTTGTCAGATCAACCCATCCATCAAGAGCTTTGCAGTGTGATGGAAGTGAAAATCATATTCCTACTTCTCAGAGACAGGCAAAAGGGCTTAGATGGGTATCTTATTTGAAAAACAAAAACAAAAACCAAAACAAAAACAAAAACCAAAACAAAAACAAAAACCAAAACAAAAACAAAAACCAAAACAAAAACAAAAACCAAAACAAAAACAAAAACCAAAACAAAAACAAAAACCAAAACAAAAACAAAAACCAAAACAAAAACAAAAACCAAAACAAAAACAAAAACCAAAACAAAAACAAAAACAAAAACAAAAAAACCCAAAAATACAAAAAAAGCGCCCCTAAACAACAGGCCTGAGTGTAAATTATTTAATTATTTGTAAACTAAACTAAATTCTGCCAACTAACGTAAACTGGAAAAATCAATGAAAACAAAATTTAAACTGTTATTCTTTCTGAGTCTGGGTATTTTTCATAGCATTTGATATTTTGCAGTTGACAGTGGCATTTCAGCATACAATAGACTTACTTTTATCTGGGGGAAAATAAAAAAATCCAGGTAATTTTTTAATGATGATTATTATTATGTTGACTTGATGAATGAACTAAGGATGGAATCTCTTGCATATTGTTATAGTTTTCATTCTTTCACTCTCTAGTATTTTTTGGTTGGTTGGTTGGTCAGTTTTTTATCATAATGTGCAACTCCAGGGAAGGAAACACACTTGGTCTAAAGCTCCCAGCTGCCTCAGTCCTTTGTGTGCTTTGAGTGAGGCAAATTGTCATCTGGGTAAATGCCACACAATCCAACCCTTATTTCACTGCACTCAGCAGTAAAGGATTAGGCCCAGGAGGAGTGAACACCCTAGAAATGAGATGCTTCATCAGTTCTTTGCAATAGACACTTCATATTTTGGGATGTGTCCTTTAGTGACCTCCTGAGGTTGTCAGGGCTATGGAAGCAGCTGTCCCTACAGGGTTCTTTGTTGTCTCAGAGGTCTCTCCTCTTAAATTAACAGATAGGGACACAGAATGAAACCGGAAAGAAAGTTCAGCTATTTGTAAATTGTGAGTTTGTTTTTGCTTTGTTTTCTTCTGTGTTGTTTTGTTATTGTAGTGGATGGCTGAGAAGCCTGGTCCTTCTGGCAGCAAATCATGTACTGAAAGCCAATAGCATAAAAAAACAAGATGCAAAGTGACTGTCAGGGAGGTTTAGGCAATGTGTCAGCCAGAGAAATGGAGAGTTTTTTCAAGCATGAGAAAAGTTCTTGCACAAAGAAGATCCCAAATGAAAGAGAGCGAGAAAGAAAGGCTTTGAGACTAAGAAATTATTTTTTTCTGAACCTTCTAAAGAGATAAAACAAAGACAGTTCTGGATTTGTTACTGATATGAAATGGAAATGGTCTCTACTCACAATGTGTTTGGAAAGTACAGGTAATACTGGATTCCCTGTAGCAGCAACTTCGGTTGTAGCCAGTGGTATAATAAAAACTTGTCTTTGTACCAAAAAATTCACAATAACTGGAGTCGCTGCTTGGAGTTTTCATCTTGTCCTATTATTAGGGAATGAGATTTGCCAAAAGCCTCACAGAAAATTGCAAAAGGATAGTGTAAGTGGAGAATCTCAGTTTGGAAGGTTCAAAAGATCCAGAGCCATGTCAGCAGGGCTTTGTAGTGAGATATTCTGTTTGATTGCTTACTGCAGAAAACTGAGGCCTGAAATCCAGGAAGACTTTAAATTCAATTGTAAGATTAATGGGTACAGAGACTCCAACCCCAGATTTCACTGCAGAAGCATCAGAGTCTTAACCTCCACAAATCAGAGAGAGATACAAGTGCATAGGCTTTGTCTTTCTCCTCATCCAGGATAGGTAATGCATCTGCAATGTGGGTGCAAGATTAGCAGTTTTTGATTCCAAGTCTCAAAGTATTTCGTATTTCCTGAAGCCCTAATACCCAGGATTATGTTTTTATTTTCTTTTTGTAATAAAAAGGACCTTCTGAGCACAGAAGAGTGCTGTATATTTCTAATATCAGAAGAATTAAAACTTCAGTGCTATTATTTTTTCTTCAGTTTTAAAATACTTTGCTGCTTAAATGAGTCTTGTATTTTCCCACTTCAGCCTCCTGACTCCTGAAGATCAGGTAGAAGGATAGGAAAAGTGGGATTCATCATTCAGGGCAGCTACAGAGCACTAAAAGAGGAGTAGGTTAGTCCAGTGCTTGCCCCACTCCTACTCTTCATTTCTTTCCTTCCCAGCAAAGTGTCAGGGATCACTTATTTCTGCTCCCACCAACCCTCTTCTCTAAACCAAAGGCTCTCTCAGTGTAGAGGGTTGAGATTTAATCTTCTTCCCTCCCTTCAGCTAACTGTGAGCTCTGACAGTCCAGACAGTTTCCTCATTGGAAAAGGCACTTAGCCTTGCACTCTGACTCTTTACCCATCTAGAAGATAAATCAGTGGACTCCAGTGTGAGCAGTGATTGTGTTGGTATTGCTATTAATAGTATTTTACTGTCAGACTATCAGGCAGATGTCTCTTCTCCCATTATTTTTGGTCCTGAAACACATAGGCCACTTAAATTAGAAGAACCAAAATGATTGCTAAAACAAGGGAAAATAAATAAAAAATCAAGGGATTCTTGCTGGCTTTGACTCAGCTTTGTGATATTACATTCCTGCTCCTTTTTGTTCACTAGAAATACAGGAGCAAACTTAATTTCCCAAATGTGTCTTATGGCATTAAGATATTCCTGAACTTTTTGGGCCAGTGAATGTATTCAACCCTCAATTTCCCAAATGTGTCTTATGGCATTAAGATATTCCTGAACTTTTTGGGCCAGTGAATGTATTCAACCCTCAATTTCCCAAATGTGTCTTATGGCATTAAGATATTCCTGAACTTTTTGGGCCAGTGAATGTATTCAACCCTCGTCTGTTGCTGATGACACAGAGAGAAATAGGTAAGCATTTCTAATTGCATTAATCTACTGCATTATCCATCTTAGAGTGGGGGATAATAATACAAATCTGGAGACTTGCTAGAAAGTGTGTATAATGCAGTCATGTAAATGTAAATCTTGTCTTTCTTTCATGTATTTCATGCAATGTTGATGGTAAACATCAGTTATGAATCATTAATTTTTATGAACACTCAATTTTATTATGAGACTACATTTATTTTGCCTCCAGCCTGGATGGTTTCAGGTTTTGTGTTTTTTTATTGGACTAGAAATGTATAGCTTAAAATTGAGTCTGAAAGAAGAACTTGAACTAAAGAAGAACTTGAATTATTTTTGAGCACTTCAAATACATGGACCACAATTTCCTGAGCTTTAAACTTCACTAAGTTCATACATTTCCCAACTCCCTCGATAAAGAATGGAAACAAAAAGCCCCAGATTCCTCCTGGCTTACTGCAGGCATAAGCAAGAGATGCCCACTTCAGGAAGCTGTCAGTCTAAATCTCCCATGTATCCTGGAAAAGACAATCATCTCCATGAAAGCAGAGTCATCTATCCACCTTACACACGATGGATTCCACCCGACTCCTTGAGGGAAAATGGATTCCTCTCAGCTCCTGCCTTACATTGAATCATTCAGCTAGGTTTCCACTGCATGTAATGAATTTGGGCCAAGGAAAGTGGAGTTTGTTGGACACAACAAGAAGCATCCATAGGCTATCGCTACTTTCCTAATAAAGATGAGGCACACCAATGGCCACCAGACCCAGACTATATGTTTTGTTGTATTCTTCAGACCAGCATAATTTTGGTCTGGGGCATCTAGAACTTCCCCTAGGAGCTAGCATAGGGCAGAAACTCTCAGTGAGTAGTCTGTGTACAGTCATCCTTTGGAGAGCAAGAAAAGTTAACAGTATGGACAGGGGCTGTTCTGTGCCAATCAGCCAGAGTACTAAAGGATGATTTTAGACACAGGTATTTTACTAGAATTGATGTAACTGGGGCTTGGATTAGCCCCAGCTACCTCCAGATTTCCCCTAACCAATGCCAGATGCAGATATTTTCAAGCTTCTCTTTTGTTAAAATCTTCCTGTGGATAAATTTTCAAGCTTCTCTTTTGTTAAAATCTTACTGTGGATAAATCAATGCAATAACAGCATCTCATTTAAAAAATGTGGGCAGCACTTTGAGAGATTTCCATTGCCATGTCACCGGGTTATGATCTGCTTGTGATTTAAATGTTCTGATTGTTTTTCTTTAAACCAAACAATTTATGTCTCCCTTTGTGACCTTGCCAAAGTAAACATGCCAGGGAAGAGGAAGGGTCACAGTTTGACAGACCAGCTTGCATGGCCATAGGAAACAGCTCTCAAACAGACAAACTTGACTTACAGAATTGTTTGATTTTAATCAAATGGAACTCTGCACTAGAAAACAGATCTTGATACTTAATATAATATTTAAATTAGAAAGGAAAATAATAAAGAAGGCCCGGGACTGTTCTTCAGGGAATAGGATTACCAACCCATCACCACTGAACAGATACAATGAAATCTTTTTTCCTGAATTACTATAAAAATATCAAGGAAATTCTACCACTCCTTCATCCTATATGAAAGTCAATCAATGAATATAAGTCAATATGACTACTGCTGATGAGCTCAGTGTAAATGTAGGTATGAATATTTGGGATGCTTAAGAAATCTAGGAAAGATCATGGGTCAAGCATTAAAAACTCTTGGGTTTTTTTAAAATTACATCTCATGCCACAATGTGGGTGGTCTACAGCTTAGAAATGGAAGATCAAATTCCAAGACCACTCAAACCCTCACATCAGGTAGACCTTTATCTCTGAAAATTGTATCTTAATTAAGAATAACTTGAAACATATGGATCCAAAATTACAGATTGTTTTTGAAAATAATGGCTTTACATTGCCCAATTATCCCATGTAACATAAGGATGAAAGTTAGCAGCTTCCTGTTCTGTTACTCAGATATGTAGGTCCCAACTCTTTCCCCAAATTGCTATCAGTGGTTATATCTCATACTCAGATTGTTGGATTTTTTTGTGCTTTCTCTCAAGATTATTCAGTAACTTTCACTAGCATCATCACTTAAACACAAACATAGACAGTTTCCTCTAATTTCTGAAACAACACAAGTTTCTCTGACATTTAAAAGAAAAATACAATTGAAATTCCTTTTTTGATATTGACAAATGCAGACAGTTCTGTAGTTCTTTCATTTATTGCCCCCCCAAAATATCAGTTGACCTTTTCAGGCAATTACAATTAAAACATCATTACTATTGTTTTATTTTGAATAACATTCTTGTAACTACAACTGTCTACATTTCTGTAGAAGGCTTTGTTTTCTTTAGAACTTGTTTATTTTTTTCAAGAATATCAATTCAAATAATAAAAACATGCTACTTTTTTTTTCTGTAAATCTTTCTATTTTGTTGATTTTGTAAAGAACCGTCTCAGCAGCAGCTCAAATATCAGAGCGTTCCAAGCAGACCTCATTTCATATGTAAATTAATTTGTCTGATCTTCATTTATTCCAAGTTATTTTTTAATAAAAATCTTGGGAAGAACTGAAATTGAATCTTAATGTCTCATCTCTAGGCTTCACATAGCTTTTATGTCTTTCAAGCAGCCTACGAACCAAGCAAAATATAATCACGTGTTTGATTTGCATTCTGAATTACATAGTATTCTTACCACTGTAGTAAGATTTTCCTGTATTTTGCATAACGATACTACAACAGAAAATTACATAACAGAGAAGCAGTTTTTGAGAATTAGGAGCAGAACAAAGTTTTTTTCCCAATCCAGTTCTGTGCTGTAACCACAACACCACAATTATGTCTTCTCCTTTTTATTTTTTCTAGGACCAGTGGTCCCTCTTTGGAAGGATGGAGGGAATGCGAGGCTGACTGGCAAATAACTTCAAAACATTTAGGGTGGAGGAGAAAATGCAATCTGAACCTCCCTGGTTCTGTGCCAAACTCTCTAATCATTCAACTGGTACGTAAAGGGAGACAAAGAGGACTATGATGGGCAGCACAGTCAGTTCACTAGGAAACAAAACTGAAGAAACCTCCTCTTCTGAGAATCCCACTTGGGTTGAGGTTTTGCTACTTGGAAAGGTGTCTGTAGAGTTCAGGAACCTGCAGGCTTTGTTCCACAGGCTTAGGGACTTTATAACCTTAAATTCTATCACTATTTTATGGTCTTGCAAAACACACTTAGGCATTTCCAAAGATACTGGGGAATATAACAGCTTCTGTCCCTAGGACTGTGCACTTTTAGACAGAAACATCCTTTTATTTATCTGTCAGTTTTGTCTGATTCAACTGAGTGTCTCAGTGTTGCTGCAAGGGCATGTGTGCAAAACCTCACACAGCACTGGCCTTTGGCATCTCCTGAGGAAAGGAAAGTTCTTTCCCTTTCCCAGAGACATTCAGTTGAAGTTTTGCTGTGCTGAGGCAGTGCCAGCTCAGCTCATCCTCAGGAGCCGCCTACTGTTCTTGGCAATATGGGTTTAAGAAGTGTCTCCCTCTGGTTTGGCAATATTTTCCACTTGCTTTAGAAAAAATTTGTACATATGTACAGGGATTTAGGTTTCAAAAGACAACATCTAAGTGTACAAAGATCTGTCTGAGGTCTGAATTTCCTCTTGAACTCAGTTCAGAATGTCTTAGTTTCCATAGCCAAAACTCTACCAGGTTTCAGATTAAATTATTGAATGACCCTTTGTGCATTTCAGTACTAAATGGGAAGAGTACTTTGGGATAAGAACACAATCATAGAAAACCTTCAGTCAGAAAGGACTCCTGGAAATGTCTAGTGCCACTCCTCTGCTCAAGTCAAAGCTAGCTTCCAATTTGGGTGAGGCAGCTCAGATCCTTATTTAGGGTTCAGTCAAGATCTGAACATCCCCAAGACTGGAGGTTCCACCATCTCTGTGAACATTTCTTCCAGTGTTTAACTACTGTCATGATGATTTTTGGGTTTTTATGCTCTTATGTTCCTTATATCCTAACTGAAGAACAAGGAGTTTCCAATGATCAGGAAGACAAGTGGCATTCATGGGAAGGGGTTGGTTAGAGAAATTAGATAAATGGAGTGCAGAGAAAAGGCTTGAAACGCTGCTTGATAATGGAAACAGCCATTTGTATTAACACTCTGGGATCCTAAGAGAAATGTCAAAACAAGAATGAGAGCTGTGGATGATTCAGGGAATAATCCTGCCCCTCAGTATCCTCTGAGCCATTTTTTTCAGATGAAAAGCTTGATCACAAGGTGAGCTTTGCAAAGCTTTCATACCTCTTGCTCTCACAATACTGCTCCAATTATCAGAATCTTAATTACCAAAACAAACTACAGGGGAAAAAAACATTCAGTATCCCATTTTTAGCAGCAGGCAGCTGCAGCTGGGCATGATTATAATAACAATGATTAGTTGCCCGTGGAAATTTCAATGATGTTTGTGAATAAACTTCCCCAAGTTTACATTTGAAGATTATTAAAAACAATAGGGTCAGTTCCTTAGTGGGGTCAGGCAGTTAGAGGTTCCTTACAGGTGTCTTCCCAGAATCTCATCATCCATGTTTTTAAAAAGCAATCATTTCATTGCTTCTCATTGTCTGTCTAAAGCTGTGGGCTCACATGAGCTCTTCAAACATAGCCAAATGATCTTCACTTTTCTACTTAATCTCTTTATGGCACATGGATTTCATTTAGTATTTCAGGGAGAGCATTTCCAACAGACATCCAAACACAGCTGAAATGTTATTGAAATCTTTCCCTCCTGCAACACAGAGAATAACTATCTGTCCAGCACATCAGTGTCATTTAGATTACTGGTGAGACACTTCAAACTGCTAGGTCTGTGGAGAAGCTCACATTAATTTGTAATGCAGAGAACTTTAGGGGGATTATTTTAATGTGGTACAACCAATTAATTAACAATCGAATGACCTTAGGAATTCACATCACACCAGGATAATTGATTCCATGAGATCAAGCCTCTGAAGGGGTATTAAAGCACAGCTCAGATGTACTGAGTGACAGCAGAAATGTAGAGGCATCAGCACAAACTGTTCCACAGGTGAAAATTGCATCAGCACAGATGCTAATGTGGAGTCACACCTGGATCATTAAAGTAATCCCAAAGGCTGTGTGAGTATGCATTTCAGTAGCAGATTTGCTTGCTTTGGACCATCTTATGACTGGCTCTAAAAGGAGTATTTTTGGAATAGCTCTTACACTAAAGCTATCCCAAAATAAAAATCTCCATCATGAAGTAAACCATACTCTGTATGACACCCCTTAAGTCCCTTTTAAACACCTCTGTCAGGCAATCAGCACCCTTTTTTGTTTTTCTGTCAAGGTCTAGCTGCTTTGTATCTTGATCTCACTCTCTCAGCCACATTTCCACCTCCAAGAGACTCCTCTGGGAAGCTTTTGACCAGCTGCTGTGGAAAAAGGAGCTTTGTCAGAATGAAGGATTGCTTATTTACTCAAACAGCTGCCAGAGGAAAGAGTTAGCCCAAGAGCAAAGCATCATCAAGTCTAACTAAAGTTCACAATCTCCTCAAAACTTTTAGATGCTCCTTGTTCACTCAAAGAGCCAGGTTCATTTCCTGAAGCTTCCTCATCCTCTTTTGCTTCTCTTGGGTTCACTCCTGAAACACCTCCCTTAAACAGCTCTTTTCCTGCCTCACTTACTCCCCTATGCCAGCTCTGGCTTTCCCCAAAACGGTCCATAGAAATGGTTTGTAAAATGTTCTTTTAGTTTTTGATCTTGGACCCGCGAATTGTAGAAAAGCCCAACATGTCTGTGTACTTGGCTGCAGACAGATAAATAGGCACTTCCCCTAAGCCTTCTTTGTTCTTTCAAGGCCTTCTGATATTTTCTTTGAAGATATTTTTTATCTGCCCTCGTTTCATTTCTGACTGCTTTTACCAACAACCCTTTGTCTTTGTTCCTTGAAGCTATATAAACAATACCAAGTAGGTAAATTGAAGGATATAGACAATAGTTAAAAATTAACCAGACAGCTCCATCATCTGTGAACTCTTTCACGAAACACTATTCTGAAAGCTGGCTCTGGGCTGAAATAATTATGGTACTTTGAAAACAAAGTAATTATTTCCAATTAAATCACTTTTATAGTGCAATTAGAGTGCCATATGGAAGAGTTTTTGTCTTCAAAACAGCTAGAAGACATCTGAAGGATTGCAAAGAGGCAGGTTCATTCCCCCTATGGAGGCAGGAATAAATTTTCTCAGGGACAAGCCTAGGTCACAATATAAGAAAGATATAAAGCTATTAGAGAGCAGTCAAAGAAGATCTGCAAAGATGGTGAAGGGTCTGGAGGGGAAGCCAAAGGAGTTGCAGCTGAGGTCACTTAGATTGTCTAACCTGGAGAAGAGACTGAGGGGAGACCTCGTTGCAGCTACAACTTCCCCATCATGGGAAGAGGATGGGCAGACACTGATCTGTTCTCTGTGGTGACCAGTGACAGGACCCAAGGGAATGGCCTGAAGCTGTGTCAGGGGAGGTTTAGATTGGATACTAGAAAAAGGTTTTTCAGCCAGAGGATGTCTGGGGACTGCAACAGGCTCACGAAGGAAGTGATCGCAGCCCCAAGCCTGACAGAGTTCAAGCATTTGGACAATGTTCTCAGGAACATGCAAGGTGTGATACCTGGGATGATTCTGGCAGGGCCAGGAGCTGGACTCGATGATCTTAGTGGGTCCTTCCAAGTCAGGATAGTATATGATTCTGTGATTCATCTGTTCACTGGCTTTTCCAGCCTCAGGTAGCAGTGCAACTGGGAGGAATTAAATCTGGTTCAAATACATTAGCACTCCATTTAAGCTCCTCTGAGAGAAAAGTCACAACTTTCATTTCAATGTTCCCAACTTCCAGACTGCTTTAAGACACTAATGATACAAAACAACCTGACATATGCTTCTGACTGGTAAAAGGTGAGTAGGAGCCTGACAATTATGTCATTCTACAATTGAAGAGGTTAAGAATAGAAATCCCGAAAAAAGGGAAACTGACATGCACAAACCGACTAAGTTTTACTGTCCTTTTCTAAGAAGAATGGGAGGAAAAATCCACCAATTCTGCCACAAATAGGTAAGAGTGAAGGAAGGAGAAATAATGAAAAAGCACTAGCTCCCCACACCCAAATTAGCTAATTTCCAAGCTAATAATTCCCAAGTTTCATGCTTTGCTGCAGATGTTGGCTGTGGTGGAGGATCCCAGCAGCCAGGTCTGGTGCAAGGAGTTTGGAGGGGCAGCTGAGAATGTTAGGAGATGGTCCATGATGGGAAGGGGTTATTTCACATCAAAGCAGCTCTGTCCTGCCATGCACCTGTTTCAGTCCAATTAGTCTGCTGTGCCTTGCATTTCCCAGGTAAGTATCTGAGGTTCTTCTAGACTTATTTTTATCTTTCAGTATCTGAGCTGAACAGACCATTAAAACTAATGATCTAAAATATGGACTACAGCTGCTTCTATATCTTATTACGCGTTCATTGCAGAAGTTACAAAAGGTTTTCCCTGCCCTTTTGGATGAAACCTTGTTAACTATGCCAGTGTAAAGCTTACTGCTGTATGGGGTTTGCATGGCCAAGCTTTGGTAGTGTGGGGTCACCGGCGTGGCCTCTGTGAGAAGTTGCCAGAAGCTTCCTTCGTGTCCGGCAGAGCCAATCTCTGGTGACTCCAAAGATGGAGGTGCTGTTGGTCAAGGCTGGGACAATTAGAAAGGGCAGTAATGCCTTTGTGATAACATGTTGAAGAAGAAAGATAAACAAAATTTATTGCGCAGCTGTAATTGTGGCCAGAGAAGAGTGGGACAAGAACAAGTGAGAGGAACAACTCTGCAGACACCAAGATCATGAGGAAGGAGGGGGTGGAGGTTCCCCAGATGCCGGAGCTGAGATTCCTCTGTGTCCCTGGTGCAGCCCATGGTGAGGCAGCTGTGCCCCTGCAGTGCCCTGGAGATCCATGGGGATGCAGAGATCCACCCACCACCCACGGAGGAGACCCACACTGGAGCAGAGGGATGCCTGAGAGGAGGCTGTAACCCTGTGGGAGGCTCATGGAGAGAAGAGCCCAGGCTAGTGCAGCCTGTCCTTCAGGACTGCACCTCATGCAAGAGTGACCCACACTTCAGGAGTTTGAGGAGAACTCCTGCCTGTGGGATGGACTCATGTTGCAGCAGGTCGCAGGGAGATGTTTTTGTGAGATGGAGCCGTGTTGGAAAAGTTCATGGAGAGCTGTCTCCTATGGGGGAGGACCCCACAGGGCAGCAGGGGAATGACTCCTCTCCCTGCGCAGGGGGAGAAACAACCTGTGATGAACTGACCATAGCCCCCATTCCCTGTCTCCTTGCACTGCTGAGGAAGGAGGTAGAGCTGGGAGGGAGGGAGGGGTGAGGAAAAGGTGTTTTGAAGATTTTATTTTACTTCTCATTATCCTGCTCTGATTTTCTTAGCAATAAGTTCAATTAATATCCCTAATTTCAAGCCTGTTTTGCCAATGACAGTATTTAGTGTCCTTATCCTCCTTGTCCTTATCTGAACTCATGACCCTTTTGTAATATTTTCTCTCCCTTGTCCACCTGCAGATGGGAGTGAGAGAGAAGCTTTGGTGGGTGCCTGGCATCCATCTACAATTGTCCAGTGCATATACAGTTGACTTGTTTGCACCTATGTGCATTGAGCATGTGGCATCAGACATGATGATCTGGGGAAAGAACTTCATCAAAAGTAAATCCCACAGTCTGTGATCAATTTTTACCCCTACTTCAGTGTGCTAAGCTGTTAAAAACTGCTTTTGGACATTCTCTAGTCTTGCTCCACTGACATTATACACTTTCAAATTATTCTTTCAAATTTTTCTTTTTTATTCATAGTCATCTTTCAAGGTTTATCATGAAGAGATTTTAAAATTACAAGCTACATTAATGCAGTTGTCTCCTCAATAGAACATGTAGAACCTCTTATGGCATACTTTATAGTTCTTAACAAGACTTTGTTCTTTTTCCTTCTATCTCAAATGAGTTTTAACAAAGAGAACCTAAAACTAGTCATGGTCCACTAAACTTTCATCAAGGGAAGAACAAATGAGAGCTTTGCATTTTTTTTTTTTTAAGGCATTTAACTTTGGCATAATTGTTCTACCATGGATTAGACTGGATTATTAATTCCATTTTACCCTCTCTGATGTTAAAATTTTCAAAGGATCCTGTCTTAAACAAGATCATTCCAAGTGCTAGATGAGAAACTTGCATCAAAACAACTTAGTAGAAGCAAATTTGGGCTACTGAGGTATTTTTTTTTATTTTGTCTGATTTCTGAAGAACATTCCAGCTTTTTATGGAAAATGGAGCACAAGTCAAAACACTTCCCTTGGTTCTGAAGGGCTGCTGTAGTAACTCATGATGATTATAGTTTAAGTGCACTGTTCTCCTTCCTGGACAAGTTTATGTGTCAGCATCCATAGTCAAGAAGGTACTGCCAATGTAACACAGCTGTTTCTGAAGATGAGGATTAGGACCATAGCACCAAAACAAGCATGAGGTTAAAATACATAACTGACAAGGAATTAAGAAGTCTGGATCAAAGATTTTTCAAGATAAACACTGTTTTCTTTCTCACCTGCTGCACATGTTCCTATAAAATCACTGTCCTTTCCTGAGTTCAGGGCTTGATTCTTCCATGCAGTGAAAGAAGAGGTAAAAGGAAGAATATGAATTATCTGAAAAAATCATTATTAGATAAAGTCTTCCAGAGCTGAGCATGACAAACAAAAAATAAAAGAAAATGTTATTGTATCATCCTGGAAAGTTCTCATCTCTACATTGAGTTTTTAAGACAGGTTCTCCATGGTATCTAAAATGAACCTAGATAGTGGCAATATGCCCCTGAGTTGGATGCTATGAACTGTCCATCTCTCTATGTCTGCAATAGCCATTGCCAACATGACTGTCTGACAGGGATGCCTGGGCCCAGCTTAGTGGTCCTATAGACTCTCACCTGGCCACCAGTGCTTCAGGGATGTGCACATGGTCTCCAGCCAACTTCAAGTGGATGTCTCAGGTATGTCTCTGTGTGGTCAAACCCCATGGCCTCCTCTCAGGTAGATTTTTTAAGCTTTTGGTCCTTAACAGCTTTAATGGAGCTCAACTACCATGTGTAAACATGGAAGAAGGCTTAGGTGTTGTAATCCTCAATCAGTTTTCATCCTGAGTGGATGAATTTCAGAGCCCTGGGAGCATCATTAGGTATAAATGTCATTTACCAGAATTCGTTGGTGACTCCACCTGTGTCCTCTGCCCATGGGCCCAGGTTTTCAGCTCAGTCCTGGAGCTTCAGTCCCTGTCTGTGCCCTGTTGTAGGAGCACCAGTCTCTGGGTCTGACTCCTGGATGGACCTTTAACCTACACTGTAGGTAAACTCTATCCTGGATGGATCCAGCTCCTCAGATGTGTTCTGAACTTGTCCCTAGCCCTGGCTCTAGGGCTCTCTATTGGATGAATCTAGTGGCCCAATCTTGTTTGGGCCCAATCTTTTTGTAGCCCAATCTCCAGTCCCATTCCTTGCTCCATCATCTTCTGCCCACAACTAAAACCCCTCCAGGGACCCTGGCCATGGTTCACAATTTGCCATGGCTTGTACTGCAAGCAGACTCTGTTACCAGTGCCCAAATCTGTCTATCTTGTCAAGACCCTGTGGAGTTCTGCCCCATTAGAGGTGGCACTGTCTGCATAAGGATGGCACCCGAGTCCTTCAACAGAAAAGACTCAATTTTTTGAGACCACAGAAACCCAGGAACAACAGAACTGAAGGAAAAAAATGATTTAGCACCTGTGAGCCAGCATATCTTTACAACTGCTCAGTGCTGACGTCCTCTTGTGCTGTTCATATGACATGAGAGAAGAAAAAATTTTTCCACAACACAGCAGCATATAATAGTAAACTTAAATATTCCAGTGTGAGAAAAAAGGAAAGGCTTTAGAAGACTACCTGGAAGGAGGGTAAATGGACAATTAAGCAGTTATTGACACACACATACTGGAATATGTGTTATTTTGTTCTGAGATGGAATAAGAGTTACTCTATATGGGAGAAGAGAAAAAAAGATAAAGACTGACACAGAGCAAAAATACCTATAGATTGGTCTCTAAGAAATAGACTCATGATAATGTCTGTCAGCTAGACAGAAATATGTAGACAGTGCATCATTTTAGTCATCAAAAACAGGGCAAAATGGAACAAGAAGTCAATTATGTGTAGGCAGAGAGAAGAGGAGGTTACTTAATAACAAAACTTTCCTTTCAATATTATTCAGAGATAGGAAAAAAAATTGAAAAAAATTGAAAATCTGACATGTAGAAGTTTCTAAGTTATCTAAGTTTCTGCTAAGTTTCATTGTCTTCAGGAGGATGTGTGTTGGATTGGGTTTGTATTTGGCAACTGGAAACTCTTTCATTCAAAGAGAGGAAATAAGCAGCATGGATGTTTTTTGATTGTGGCTGAGTCAGAAATTTTCTAGATTTCAGTCAAAACAGACCTGTTGAAGGCACTGCAAGATTTAATTCCAAAGTGGTATAAGTTTGGAGACATATTCATCCCATCTCTCTGCCAGTCTGAGGTTCTGCCTTGGATGTTTGTGTAGGACTATGTTTCCCAGTTTTGGCAAGGAGACTGATAACAGGGCTTATCCCTGTGAGCACAGGCTGCACATCATTACTGAATAAAGAAAAAGAAATCAATAAGTAGCTGCAGAGAAATATTTGGATAGTTTGGGCTGAGCTATTGTCTCTGCCATTTAAAATTCATGGTATGCTTAATCATGGTATCCTTAATCCTATGCAGTAGTGAACTTTGTGGTAGCTAAACTGGTCCTTGTTTTTTCTGGGTTCCTCTGGCCACTAGAAGCTTGATTGAGGTAGAAGGCAGAGACCAGCGAATCATGGAGTATCTTGATTTGGAAGGAACCTACAAGCATCAAGAGTCTAATTCCCTTTTTTGCTCCAGCCCTGCAAAGCAAGTTGGAAGCTGTGCATAAGGAGTCCCTGATGAAGTTTCTACCATGATGGGTGACATGCCAGCATGTCACCACACATAAGTTGCCATCAGCAAGACACCTGGAAACAGACAGTCAAGTAAAGGATGTTTCTGACCAAACAGCCCATTCCCCAACACAGCTCCAAGCAGCTTTGACAGAACCCAGGAGGGAGAAAAGCAAGAAATCATTCCTGAGAACAAATTTATCCTAGCTATATGTCAACATACAAACAAGGATATAATCTTGCTCCTGCCTTCTTTGTGCAGCACTTCTTCACCCAAAACCTTCCTCCCTTTCTTCTGTGCTCCCAGGCCTTCACGAGAGCCAACAACCTTCCTTCTACAATTGCTCCTCTTAATGCAAAGGGGTCTCTTTCCCTGTTGGCAGTCTCATTGGTCTGAATAGAGAAACATCACCCTTTTCTTCCTCAAAAGTATGAGGCAGAAATGCAAAACATTGACTCCATTCTCCCTAGACACTCAGTTAATCTTCACAGCCCACTTCCCAGTACTTAAGACTAGCTTTTACTTGCAACCCATCAAGCTAGGGAGGAACTCAGGTCTCATTTGGACAAAGAGTATTTTGACGATTTCCTCTGCCTTGGCAGTTCAGATTCTAAGAACCAGCCCTCTTGAAATAAATGGGAGAATATAACTGTGACATAGATAATTATATATTCTCTTTTCTAATCTGCTGACTTGAAAATCTGCCTCTGGTGTTTTTAGGATTCCACAGCTCTGATGCATCCACCTACTAGACAATTCTACACATTTACTGGTCATCACTAAAGTTATTATTACTCTGCAATTGAATTATGCATTTACATAATCACCTTGTCATTGCAGTGAAATCAAGGCCCTAATACAATACAGCTCCAACCTTTCCAATTGTTGTGGGGACAGAAAACACCTCTGATGTCAAAGCTATATTTTAGGAAAGACAATGCAGGCATATATAATCCCTGTTGTTTTTACCAAGCTTAATGGCATGAACCATATGAATTCTTCTATATCTAGTCCATCCAGCATTCCTCTGACTGCACTGTACTTTTAGGGGAAAAAAACCGAAAAGGTCATTCTGTTTTTCTGAGGCAGCTTCTCTAATATAAATGGAAAATTTGTGAGGGTGCACAGCAGGTTTTCCTACATTCAAAGGACTCAGAGAGAGAAGTGGCCTCCAATAAGACATTATCAAAATCACCTTGGTAGTCCTTATTATCTGTGTGATGTGAATCAAGAGCTTAGGTGAATGGAGCCTGCATTTTAAGGGCCAGAGTGAATGACTGAGGTATTCACCCTCAGCTCCTGGTACTCACTTCTTCAGTGTGACACAGTCACCTGTAGCTGGAAAAGAGTGGATCGCTCTGTCTGGGTCTGTTTCATGCTCTTGTTACAGCAGATATTTGTATAAATGGTTTGTGTAAATGGTTCCACACTTAGTGGGTCAGACAAAGATTTTTCCAGCACTTGTGTGATGAGGAGGCCACAGCACTTCTAAAGATGTAGCTTCAAATCCCACTCTTCATCACACAGAATACAGACTAAGAGATTAATTTCCCTTATTTCAGAGGATTAACTGAACCGCTAGATCTCTGCTAGGAATATCTTTGAAACTATTTCTCATTTTGACAAGAAATGTCAATAAACCTTTTCTTGGTAGAGTTTTATGAGAAAAATAATCTTTTGTCCGACGTGACTGGCACTGTTCTTCTGTGCTATCTCCAGTTCCTGTCTTGGGCAGTACAGGTCATATTTTCTGATTCTTCCTCACTTATGAGCTACCTCTTTCAGTGGTTTAAACTACCTTTGAACAATCTTCCTCAAATTCCTCTCCTAGAAAAAGCACAGTTGAGTCTGTAGTTTTTCCTTTGGGCTTTTTTCTTCACTTCTTGTAGTGTGAAGTACACTACAAGATAATATGGCTGACTTTATTCTCTTGGGAAGCTCTTAACACTGGCTTCTCCCAAGGGACAAGGGTGTTCCCAATCTGACAGTGCCTCCATCCTCCTAGGTGCTATCACTGCTATTCTCTTCTTCTCCTTTTCTGGACTCAAACAAGAATCAATGCATGACTCAGGATCCCCTTGGAGTGAGAATTTCCCTGTGTGCTTGGTCCCACCACATCATCAGCTCCTGAAAAAGATGTGAAAAGAAGGTTACGCCTACTACACAATTCTGGGGTGAATTAGAAGTTAACAGTGAATTCACATCCTTGGTACGCTTCTGTGGGAAATGCCATTCAAAATGAAAAGCAGGAGGCAAAACAGAAGTTCTCTCCTAGATTAAGATTTACCCCAGTGGGTCATTCCCTGAGTGTTCTCAACCAGTGTAGAGTGAGGAGCAAGGCTGAAAGACTAATGTAAAAGTCACAGCCATTCCTTAATGTCAGACTTTAGAATATGAGGGAAAATTGATTTTTCTTCTTACTTTGCAAAGAGATAGTAAAACTCTTCTGTCTTTTAAGTGCCCTTTTCACTGGTTATGGGCACTGCCTGCATGGGAGACCTTTTCCACAGTGTCCAAGCAAACGAGTATCAGAGCATAGAGTGACAGTAATGGTGTCAATCATTCAAGGATATCAATGTCAGGACTTTACAATTTCAGGCACCTGGAGTTCAGCGTATCAATGATACCCCATGGCTGTATAAAAAAAAGTTGGGAGACAAGCTGATAAAATGAAATATATATGGACTCATTGGGTGAAAATAATGCTTCCCAGGAGAGTGCAGCAAAGTAAGATGCTTGCAAGGTTTTCTTTACTGAGAAAACCAGAGCAGGTGTCAGTGGAGCTCACTTGGGAACAAGTGAGTTCACAAGAGCAAAAGGATTCAGCACTGCCATTCAGCAGCCTTTGTTCTGCCATTTCTGAGAAGCCACTGCAGCAAATGAGAGGCAGTGAAAGGAGGTCCAGCTCAACGGTCATTCTTTCTGCTCTAAGATACAGCAAAAAAATACATTGAGACTCACACTGCACCCTGAAGGCTGAATTCTGCCTGCTGGGTACTAAATTCCTTCCAGGCAGGGAAGGGTGACTATGTTGGGTCTGGCCTTATGCCAAGCAGAACTGGAGAGAAGTGGTTGAACTTCTGCCAGCTTCTCTCTTTGCTGAGTCAAGAGAGACTCAATGAGATGAGAACATGGCCTTGTATGTTCACTTCATACAAAATACTGAGGTCTGCAAAAATATAAAGCATTATGAGAGAAAATGTGTACCACCTATGACTCCAAGCTATTGAAATAAAGAAAGGTGAATAGCTACATTTCAACTGTTGACAGTCCATCAAGG
Organism: Illadopsis cleaveri; assembly: GCA_013399915.1. Classification (NCBI taxonomy): domain Eukaryota; kingdom Metazoa; phylum Chordata; class Aves; order Passeriformes; family Timaliidae; genus Illadopsis; species Illadopsis cleaveri. Next base: position 103,057 of record VXBB01024939.1, read on the forward strand.
ATAAAAAATAATTTCTCCCTGTTCTGCAGAAATAGTTGAAATTGAGCTGCTAGAAGCTGATGTTTCTTTAAAAGGAAATTAACTTGTCCCCCCACACGCTATATGTACAATTTAAATTAACACAGAATAAATGAAGTTTTAAAATGCAAATGTGAAAATGAGTCAAGAATATATTATAAATAAAGTTTACATATGGTGATGACAAGTGTCATCACATCTAAGTAACATCTACCACACTCTTCAGAAAATCACTAATGCAATTTGAATGCCTTCTTTCTTTAGTGAAATATGCATCAGTCAGATAGAAATACCTAAATAGCTATATCCTCTGCAGCTATAAAACATTAATACTTGCTTTGTGTTGCTTTACTTCTTTACTATTCTTATAATACTGTTCTTTAATATTTTTTTAGGAGATGACATTCGAAAGCAGCACCTTAAAAAAAACCAAGTGTTTCTTTCAAATTTTCCTGCTGGTTACATCCCCTGCATCTCAGATCAACATCTCTCATAACTGTTTCTGGAAGATACAATATTTCTTGATATGCATGTCCCAAAACTGTTGCCCATCCACCAAAGCCACCATCAGCTCTTTAGTGCCTTTGAGGCTCCCAGGGCCTCTCTAACTGCTTTCCATGACTCTGGATTCTATCCCAGCCCATCTCAGGGACATCAATCCCGTCCCCAACAAGGTCATAAGATGCCTGTCCTCAGGTCCACAGGCTGATGTCCCAGCCTCAGTGCATCTCTGTCCCCACAGAAGTGCCTGATGGCCTGGGATGGAGCTGCACATCCCCACCAGGGGAGTGTCCCTGTACCCATCCCCCAGAGAGTCTCTGTCCCTTGCAGTCCTCAGCTACGACCTTACCAGTATTGAACAGAGTGGAAAAGATTATTCTGCAAGAATACCTTTCTGCTTATGCACCACGTTTGTTTTCCCTGCAACAACATGACATTGTTGGCTCAATTTCAGTAGCCCCCAGACCATTTCTTGCAGAACTGCTCTTTAAGCAGCTGTTCCTCATCATGTGCCAGTGTAACTGATTATTTCTGCTTATATGCAGTGCCTTCCACTTGCGCCTAGTGAATTGCATCTTCTGTTCTTTTCCTTGTTTTTCTTGCCCGTATCTTGAATTAGGCAATATTATTTTTAAATTTGGTTATGCCCTTCAACCACAGGTGCCACTGTTTGTCCTGGTATTTAGTAAGTACATGTATTCCGTCACACAGGCTTTTAACTCTGGTAGACATTTTAAAGCATAAATAATGCAGTACCGCTGAAGTTAAAAAAAGTCAAGGATCTATGAACACAGACAAAATGGTCCACCAGGATGTTTGTTAAGAGTGTCTGAATATAGCTGGCTAAAATATGGAAGCTGAATGACCACGAGCACATTTGCTGTTGGAGTGGTATTGGATAACTCTCTGCTCAAATCTGGAAAAAGGCCTCTGTTTTCTATCTTGAATTTGTGGCACTAAAGCTTCACCACTTTGACAGCCTCCTGCTTCTGTAAAAATGATGAAAGATACTATCTTTCCCCCTAAATGCTTAAATATTTCCTCACCATAATTCTTGAAGAGATCTCAGAAGAGGTCAAATTCTATATAAAGACCATTGCTTAACACAGTGGTTGCTGGTTCTTCACTATGTCTAAGTGGTGTGTCCCATCCTGGGCTGCAAAACCATTGGAACTGGAAATTTTTTTGTTAATATACACTTACCAGGAGAGTTATGCAATAAGGTTGTATTCACAAGTTGAATTTAAAGAAAAAATCGTATGCAAAAGCTTAGAGCAATCAAACACACTGGGCTTTCATTTCAGAGGCATCACTCACTTTATGATGTGAACCATATTGGAGTAACACTTGGGATCAACAGGCAACAGTACCCCAGTGTCCCTTTACTGCTAAAACAAAATGTCTGAGCTGTTGTATGCTGGAAACATCCACTGGAAATGTCTTGGTTAAAGAGATGTCAAAAAAAAAACTTAGAGCAGAGTGTAGTGCAATTTCCATCTTACAAAGCACTGGAAATTAAAATATTTTGTCTCCCATTACGATTCCAGAATAAATAACTTTGTGTACAAGCCACAACCATCCCCTTTGTAAATTTTTTGATAGTACCATTGTAAATAATATTAATCACAATAACATTAGTTTGATTCTCATATGGAACTGCTTAACTTGGATTTAGAGCCCTATAGGTGTCAGAGACATTCTTAGGCTTGTTTCCTTGAAAAGATATTTGTATGTTTTGAAGGTCCCTGTATTACCTGGCAATGAGATTATGTTTTCCTTGGCTCTAAGTAACCTCACAATGTTGAAAGCAGAGTACATTCAGGCTTTAAGATTGTCATTGCCTTTTCTTGTCATGAAAGAGAAGATGAAATTAATCTCACATGTAGGGTAGACCACCTACGGATCATTCTTAAATCTTCATCTTCACCAAAACCCTGCCATTGCTATCAAAAGGAGGTCAGATCTAATCTTCTACAGCAAATCCTGCAACACTAGAAAATGACAGGTTTTTGTGATTTAGAGAAATTCAATATCAAATAGATAGCTCAATCATGAATCTATTATCCTCCCCCTACGCCAAGGAAGATGTTAGTGAATGTTAAAACAAGATGATGGAATGGAGAAACAAGTACTCTGCTGAGCCCATACACATTAATTGTATCATTTCAGAGAATGACTAAAGATTGCCATGAGTCAACCATTCCTCCTAAACATTTTGTCTAAGCACACCTACCATCCCAGCTTGACTGGCAACGAGCAGATTAACATGTTATGATGGCAGCTCGGTTTGAAATAAATCACTATTAACAGCAGCACACCAGGCATCAATGCTCTCTCTGCCATACAAGCAGTCACTTAAGGTGTTATTTTGCATACTCTCCATTTCTTAATGCAAGAAACCTTCATAAAGAAGATAAGGGAGTGGGGGGCAAGACTTGTGTAGGGAAAACAACTGCCTAGGAACTCAGCTGAATTAAACCATGTGTTTATCTACAGGCCAGCAAACTGGAGTCCTACACATTCACATATGCAGAGAATCTGATGAAGCAGTTTCAAAAACATTGTCTTTCAAAAACCTGCCTGGCACCCTGTCAACTTTTGAGCTGCTTGAGAACTCAGCTCAAAGTCTGATTCTAAGATGACACAGTGAAAGTTTTTTTTGGCCCAGACTCCCAGCATTTTTGTAGTTTTACTATCCTTGAACCCCAATACACCTGAAAATCCAAGTGGCAGTCCCAGGGCTTCCAGCTTCCCTGGTTCATGAAACAGGGATGCAAAGAAAGGAGTTCTCAAGAGCCTAATAATTGGATTCATATTTTATTTTAAAACTGAACAGAATTCTTTTCCCCAGACAGAATAAGGAGGAGAAGAAACAAAAGGAATTTCCTTTCCCTTGGAAATACGAAGGTTTCAGGTTTTGTTCCTGTTCCAAGGTTTAATACATGAACATTAGCACATGCATACACAACCCTAGCAGACTTTCCCTTCTTTGAAGTGGCTGACGGGGGGATTTCCTCTTAGGATATATCTTATACTGCAGTAACTGCAGGATACTGATCTGGATGGATTTTAAATCTCATACAATATAACATTTCCCTGTTTGAATCCTAATTAGATTTATTATATACATCCACAGGAAACAACTCTATCCTGTAGCAAGAAAAACCCTTTGAGATCTAAATGTTAAACCATCTAAAGCAAGCTAATAATTATTTTTTCTATTTAAAAAGTCATACAGAATAGTCTTATATGTGCTTTTTCATGGTTTTAGTTTCTTTCAAATGTGTCAAATTCAAGTCTCCTTTCTAGTAATAATTTCAGTTGTAGTTTCACCAATCAGGCTATCACTTGTAGCACTTGTTGTTTCAAGAAAATCAAGAATAAAATGTTTGTATATGGATTGTCTTCTGTGGACTATAAAGATTTCACTTTACAGGTGAATTTAATATTCATTTCCTTTTAACTTCTGTGGCATTTAACATGTAAGTCAAAGGTCTTATGTATTAAAAGGAAAAAAAAAATCCTCCTTCAAAGAAAGCCCATAAAGTGTAAAGAAGCATCTACTGCTTTGTAAAAAGTGTGATTCATTCAGCAGTGCAGGTGCTTCAGGGGTTGAACAGCATTACAGGAGAGTGATGGTGTGCACAGGACAGAGAGATGAGCCAGGAAACTGCTATTCTCTAAAACCTGGTTGGGAAAGGTTTTTGGTTCCTTTTCCTCAGAAAGAACTGAGAGAAAATTCTGCATGGTCCAGAGGGCAACGTGAAGGACAGCAGTTCTGTTCTGGGAAATGTTTTATTTTTCAAATTCTTGAAACTGCACTTGATTCTGACTTAGGATAAAGGCTCTCCTTTCCTAAAAAGAAAGAACAGTACTTTCTAGTCTTTATTTTTTCCTTTGCTCCATCAAGTTTCTTCTCTGGTTCTGAAAGAAAAACCAAACCAAAACCCAACCAACCAAAAAACAGAAACACCCAAAAATACTACCATCCACAGCAAAAGAACCATTTGAAAAGAATTGAATTGAAAGAATAATTTGAAAATAAAAGAAAAATCACCATCTTAAAAATGTGGATTTCTTGTAAGATCTAAAAATTTCCATTGTTTTTACAATTGTCTATATATACAGAGGTCTTTTTTAGTACAAAACAGCTATTCCTGGTCAGCAGCAGTGCTCAAAAAGCCTTGAGTAAAAGATTTGCAGTGGTCACAGCTGCTAATGCTTTTTCAAAGACGGAGCAATAGCTGGGTGGGTGAGGAAGGAGTGCACCTGGAAGAGAGAGGAGGAAAACACAGCTCCAACCACTGGTTAAAGGGTGTATTATTCATCTCAAATGCCTTATTTCTCTTCATAGAATCTCCATGCTTAGACCATTTTCTGAACTTTTTTATGTGGATATGTGTATCTATTAATGGCAGGAGAGATAAGAAATTTATTTGCATGTGAGGGAACTGCTGCTTCACAACATGGAGAAGCAAAAAAATTGACATATCTTGCTGCCTCTTTATATTCTGACAATTTTTTCTATTTTTGGTCTTTTATTTTTTTTTCCCCCCTGCTTTTTGGAATCACTAGGGTATGTAAGCTAGCTTCATTGCTAACATTCATTTTACCATACTGAAAAAAAAATTATCTGCAAAACACAGCAAATGTTGATTATTTCCATCATCTGCTGAGCTGTATGTCCTCGCCCTCTTTCCTCTTTCTCTCTGATGTTTCAGTCCATGAGGCTTTGCATTTCTTTTACCAGGGCTTTCATTAATTAGTCTGAATACTTTTACTAACCAGTGTTACAATTTTTAATCCATTCTCTTATGCCTTGTGCTTGCTTTTGTACAGACATCATGTTGGCATCTGCATTCATCTGAGGAAAGTGATAGACAGGGTTTTTGAAAGAAGACTCAATCAGTGCCAGAAGTTGTTTTTTTTCTGGGTTGTTTTTTTGTTTGTTTGTTTGGGGTTTTTTGTTTTGTTTTTTGTTGTTGTTGTTGTTGTTTGTTTGGGGTTTTTTGGGTTTTTTTTAGTATTAGAACACTTGAACTGTTGAATTGTTGCCAAGGAGAAGAGGAAAAAAAAAAAAAAAAGAACGAGGGAGCTATAGGAACAAAAACCCAAACCACCAAACAGGTAAGGAGACAATTCTAAGCTAAGTTGCTCATGTTCTGTCATTTCTGTCATTACTCAAGTTTCACATTTCAGATACAGTGGCTTTCTGTCAATTATTTGCTTTTCCTTTTTTAAATTGTCATTTTTTCAAATATTTATTTAAATAAAAAATATGCATATTGACACAAGTGTTCCTTCACAATGTCTTGGAGATTAAGCCATCTTTATTGGAGAACCCTAGAGAGCTTTGCAGAGCATGGTGCCATGTTTGCAATCCTGAGGACATAAATAGTCCCACTAAAGTGAATGAGATCATTATTTGCATGATTAAATATCATAACATTAAATTGTACATAAATGCTACTGCTGTGGGTAGAGAGGGGGAAGGAGGAGAGGAGTGTGACATAAACTTTCAGGTGACAGAAGAGGAATGAATTTTGCCTGATTTTTCATCCTTCAAAAGCCTTCTAGTGACAGCATTATTTTTAAATGGCTTTTAGTGATTTTGTGACACTGCCAAGTCATTTAGCTCTATTAAAAAAAATCCAACAGCAGCAAAAACTGAATAATACACAGTATTAATCTAGTGCCAACTGAGTTTGGGACTTACAGGACTCTGTGTGTGTGTGTGAAATTACCTTGTTGGACCCCCAACTCATCCAGCCTTCATTGGCAACGAGGGCTTTGGCAGGATCACCCCTCTCCTGCTCCCCAGGGTGGTCAGGCTTCTTCCTTGCTCTGCAGAGCCAGGAGCATTGCTGCAGTGAGTGCCAATGCTCAGATCTTGTACCCTTCTTGGTAACTCTCCACAAAGGTGCCTAGTGCTTCAGTGGCTGACTCAGAAATACACGCAAGAAATGAGCACACCGACCGTCACCTAAATGCTCTGCAGTGCTTTGCCATCACCACTGAACAGAGAGTAGGCTCACCAAACACACAGATGGCACAGAGCTGGGGAGAGCTGCTGGCATGGAGGAGGACAGGTTTAGTTTTCAACATGTTCTATTTCAAATTTGGCATGCAGGGTGGAAAAAACAATGCATTCCAGTGAGGGCAAATGTAAGCTACTTCATGTAGGCTGTTCTGCACGTATGGAGCAAGTGACACCTGCCCGGGCCTTGAGGACAGCAAAGTTTCAGTAGGTCATCAGTTCTGGATAAGCCTGTGAAGGGAGGACAACAGATATGTCCCAAGATGTATAAATAGGAGTGCAGATCACAAAACATAGTCCTAGATATAAGACAACTTTCCACTGTAGAACAAAGTTGAGCTGTATGAATTTCACAGAGTGGGAAGAAAGAAAGATGATAAAATCATGAAACAAGAATATATTATCAAGAACAAACAAAAAAGATCAGAGATCTGAAAAATATGACCCACAAGGGGAAAAATGACAGAAATTATGTTATTTAGCCTAAGCAATGAGAAGAGGAAGAGGGAGTGGATAGAAGAGACATTCATTAAATATGTATAGACTACTGCCAGGATAATCTGTTCTCTCTGTTCATGGTGGACAGGACAAGAACTGATGTGTTTAGTGAATGCTGCAGGGAATGTTCAGGTTAGATATGAAAATGATAAGGATGGAAAAGCATAAAAATAGACTGCTTGGGGACGTACAGAGCTTCTATCACAGGAAAAATGATGAAAGGAGAGTTCACTCTGCCATGAGGCAAAGGAAACTGCCAGCACTGTGATTCAGTGCATACAGCAACATTAGAGAACTGGGCTGTCCCTATCTTGGTTTTATCTTACCTCTTTTGAATGTGTGTCTCCTTAAACAGCATTATATATTTGTTTCCTTTTCCTTTTATTTATCATTATTTGTGTTGAGCAATCTGAATGAGAAAGATGCTTTCATTCTGTGCTCTTGGGTAATAGCACTAACAATTATAATTTCTTTCATTAAAGAAATATATGTTTTTGCATAAGATCTCTCCTCTTATAGTATCATTTTCATCTTGAAGTAATGCTACAGTTTCCATGGGCTTTATCTAGGAGCAAGGATATGTGTCTCTATTACTATTGTGAAACCTGTATTAACCCTTTCCAGGTTAGCAGGGTCATGCTGAACCACAGGAAAGACACATCTCTGTTCACAATAATGGCACTCTTTCCTTATCTGGGCTCTGGAGAACAAGAATTTCCTCTGCTTATATCTGTACAAAACCTGCATCACACATGGGACACAGACTTGGCATGAGTTCCCAAACCTATTGTAGTGTAAATACAGAAACAATCAGTGAAATCCTTCCTAAATCTCCATGTCTTCCTGACAATAATAATAATAATAAAAAGTGAATTAAGCAATGACAGCTGGAGGGGTGTTCATGGAGGCTCAGACCCACTGGAAGTCAAGCATCACATGCCATTTTTAAGCACCCCAACTCCCAAAAAACCTGCCTCCTATTGGGGTAGCACAACTCCCTTCCAAGCAGGGCCTCTGTCCACGCTGCTGCTGTTACAATATGCAGCTGCATATTTATCTCAATAGTTCAGTAGGCATCACTCTTGTCTTTTGAAACACAGAGAAAACACCTCTCCCTTAATTTGCTATACTGTAATGCAGACTATATCTGCTTCAGCTCCAAAACTGGAGGTTTCAGCCTTTCCCCCAGGAGTGGGTTCAGACATTTTAACAAGGTTTACTTTGGGCAGAGGAGGAATGGGAGAGATAAAGATAGATACCTCTTCCTCTCTGGGCTGTGCCACCACGCACAATGCATCCAGGGTTCCTGGCATAGAGTGATTCCACAACCAGAGGAGCAAAAACAATTTCATCTGCCAGCACGGGGAGTGAGGAATGGCTTTATATCCAGGCTCTGTGCATGGGACAGTTTCTGTTATTTCTCCAGCATCTTTAATTTAAATGTTGTCAGGACAGCATCATCAAACACTCACTTAACACAGGGTGGTCAGAGCCACAGTCCTGGCAGTGGCATCACCTTTCTGAGAGGGTCTGAACCTGCTCAGGCAGAGGTGGAGGGGCTCGTAGGGTTGCCCCACTCTGAGCAAGTGTGTTCTCTCCAAGCAAAGCCTGAGGATCTTCCTTGTGGCGGGGCGGAGGGATGCCCGGCTGCAGCATCAGCTCTCACTGAGCGCTGTGGAGGGATGTACCTGTCAGGCAAGGCGGGACAGTCTGGGGCAGCTAGAGAAGAGCAACTCAGAGAAACCTAAGCGACGCTTGAAGGAGTCTCGTGGGACCAGGGGACCTGCTCTGCGGCATCCCCCGCCCGCTGTCCCCCTCCCAGAGCCGAGGCTGCGGCTGCTTTAACCGGGCCGGGGGAGTGCTGGCAGCCCCGCCGACGTGGCGGGCATCAGCTGACCGCGCCGGGCTCTGCCTCCTCCCGGGCCGCCCGCCCGCAGCTCCACTCCGGCGGCGGCGGCAGCTCCGTCGTGCTCGTCCCGCGGCTCCCGGGACGTCACCCGCCGCCAGCTCCCCGCGGCCCCGCAGGCACTGCCCTCCCTGCGCTTTGCCCTCGCCCCTTCCTCCTGCTCCTCCTCCTCCTCTTCCCTG
>VXBB01024939.1:119915-134990 GCA_013399915.1 Illadopsis cleaveri
AAAAAAAGCTTTTATATTAATGCTTGGGTTGATGGAAACTCCAAACCTGAAAATCCTTACTCAGCTCCTGCCTGGCACTTCATTCCTATAGGCACTTTACCAACCTCGTGTTAACACAATGTACCATTATACCGGGCAATGGTCAGCGCGGTTGGTGGGGAATGGGCTGAAAGGCAGCACCCACTGGGTGGTGGCACATGGCTCTTTTTCAATGTGGCAGCCTGTGACAAGTGGGGTCCCCAAGGGATCAATATTGGGCTCAACACTGCTTAGTATCTTAATAAGTGATCTGAAAGATGAGATCAAGTGTACCCTTACAAAGTTTGTCCTTGGTCCCAAACTGAGTAAGAAAAGGAGAAGCCATCCTGAAGGAAGATCTGGATTCTCTGGAAGAGTGGGCTAGCAGGAATCCTATGAAGTTCAACAAGGACAAGTGTAAGGTATTGCATCTGAAAAAACATAATCCAGGATTGCAGCACAGGCTGGAATCTGCCTGGCTGGGAATCAGGTTTGTGGAAAGGGATCTGAGGGCCCTGGTGGACAACAAATTCAGAATGAGTGACCAGTGTGCAGCTGGGGCAGAGAAAGTCAGCAGGAGGCTGGGCTGCATTGACAAGGACATCCCCAGCAGAGATCAAGAAGTCATTATCTCACTTTATTCCAGGCAAGCACTTGCCTGGCCTGGAATACTGTGTTCAGATTTGGTCCCAGCTATACAAAAAAGATGTGGACTGGCTGGACAGAGTCCAAGGACACTCCACAAAGATGAGCAAAGAAGGGGGAAGCCTGACCTATGGGGAAAGGCTGAGAGAACTGGGCATGTTCAGCCTTGAACAAAGGAGGCTTAGGGGAGACATTTTCACCCTTTAATATTTAAAGGATGGCAACAAAAATCAGACTCCTTTTTCCCAAGGAGTCTTATGGAAAAGGTGTGGGGTAATGTGTAAAAGTAACTCTTGGGGAGATTATGATTGGACACAAGATGAAAAATATTTGCAATGAGAAAAATCTCTCCAGGGAAGTGGCGGATTGACTGACATTGGGCACTTTTAGGATACGTATGGACAGAGTGCTGGGCCATCTTGTCTAGACTGTACTTTTGCCAAGAAAGACTGGACCTGGAAAGATGATCCTGGAGGTCCCTTCCAACCTTGCATTCAATGTGTCTGTGATTATATGATCACATTTCCCTAAGTGTAGCCTTCTTGCATTTAACTGTACTTCTGTTTCCATGCATCCCATGAAGTGGCTCAATAACTCTATGTTTAAGTTACCAGGCAGCCTACCCTATCCAGCATCCAAACACTGTTCTACTTGGAACACATTTTGCAGTTGTACTACACACACAGCACCTGTCCAATGTCAAAGTCAGTAGAGAAGATTACTGTGCTCTTCCTCTGTGTAACAAATGTGTTAATGAAAATATTCCTGGGATGTGGTAAACCAAGGTTTGAATCCTTTTTTCCCCAGAGGATAGAAGTCTGTCTCTCTTAACTTCACCAGCGAGTTTCCAAAACAAAACTTCCCCCATTCCTAGAACAACTGTTCTTCAGTTAAGAGAAAAGTTTAAAATTAAATGTGAAAAAAGAAAAATTTAAAAAGTAATAATCCTGACTCTGTAACTAACTGATTATGGAATTCATCACTGGAGGTGTCCTTGCACAACATTTTAGTGTTTTATATAATGTTGTTAAATCATTCCCTCGAGTACAGATCCCAACCAGCGGACTGTAAAGTCTGATCTCCACTCTGACATGATGAATCTTGAACCTCTTTTTCAGAGTGCTGAAAAGCCCAAGTATATAGGGGAAAACATAAGAGTGATTCTCTAAATCCTAGGGAAAACCAAGGTTTTAGACATACTCCCTGCCTTTCATAGTTCCGGAGTCTTTTTGCATACTCTGTAAGAGTACGGTGGCATTCAGCATAGGCTTCTGAATTAAGCTGTAGTTGTTGTGTGTCTGAAAATGAGTTGCTCAAGGACCTTGCTTTGTGGCTTATGAGCCATTTTTTCTTCATCTTGCCTTTCTTACAAAGACAAGTTCTGTCACTTGCTCTGTTCTTGGTGCAGTGCAGGTTGTACCTATCATGAGTGCAGAAGGGACTGTAGAGTTTCAGTCTGATCCAAGGAGGGAGATGAATGCAAATCACTGGGTTAGTGCTGCTGTGAATCTTGAGCATTTTTTTAGCAGCCTCAATCATTCAAACCAGGGGTGGAAGAGACTTGGCTCATCAAAAGTGATCAAGCACAAAAAGTCCTGAGGATCTGGCATTTCTTGAAACTAAAGATTTTTCTAAGGGATATCATTAAGATCTGACTTACTCACAGGCTTCCAACAGCTTCATTTAGATCCTTGATTTAAAGCCCATGGAATGTAATATAAAGAATCCCATACATATTAGGATTTTTAGGTGAACCATGGAGATGACTTCTCAGGACTGTCTTTAGGGAAAGTTTTGCTCTGAATACACAGTTCTTCTGAAAGAGAAGATAAATGTAGACATCCAACTCCTCCAGGAATCTCTGAATGAGCTCTGTCATGCTTATCTCTCCAAACAGCCAGGTCTGCTGACAGAGATACCAGTGTGGTGCTGCTTAACCTAGAACAAAAACATCAGGAGCTGTACACAAGATGAAGTGCAAAGCCAGGCAGCCATTGGCTGTCAGAGGAGTGTCTCGTCATACGAGTTGTGTTTATTAGCAACTATTTTAAGAAGTGCTGTTATTTCATTTGCCAGCTTCTTCTGCTGCAAGGTTTCATGTAGTTAGCCCTAGAGAGAGGAAGGCTTCAGAGTTCGTTAGTTAACCATTGCTACAGTGTGAGAAGCAGCCAAAGTATATCAGTACTAAAAAAAAAATCAAAACTAACACAAGCCAATTTTTTTCCACAATCACAACAAATAATTATACTTATTCCAAATAGTCTGATGTTGGTTTTATAATTTGATATGATGCATTAGTTTTAATCTAGATAATGGTATCCCCAGTATAAATGAAATAATGTCTGAGTTCAATAAGCTAATTTTTATTAGATTATATTTATTTTTTATTTTTCAATTCTGATTTAATCATTACTTTGTAGTTTTGTACTTTCCTCTATCTTTACTTTCCTTTTTAGAAATTTTATTTTTCCCTTAAAAATAAAATGCAGATATTCTTCTTTAATGAAATTAATGGAAGCATTCAGTAATGTCAGAATCTTAATTTTGAAATTCAGTTTGTTTCTTTGGGTGGATCCAATCTTCAGGCACTTTACTATTTCTCCTTTGATCAAACTCTCCTGCTTCATTTACCTTAGAACTACTCAGAGATGGAGCTATCTATTCTGTATTCCTTGCATTAGTTCTGCCACAGTAGAAGGCTCATTCATAAATCCATAACTATCACCACAGTGAAAAGCAGAAATAATAAAAAACCAGGAAGATGAATCAGCACAGAAAAACTAAATGATATTACAGGGTGTAGAAGAGGTTATATAATTCTGTAGCTAGGATTTTAGGTAAAGAAATTACTTAGATCTCAAGGAAGTTATTCAAATAATGGCACAAGAACTAGATGTACACATTCTTTTATCCTATGATCCTCCTGTCATATGGGAAAGTACCTTCAATGCTTATTAATATTAATAAGCTTCATAAGCATACTAGCCAGGGTTATAATTGACATAGAAATCATCCCACGTGGGTTCAGTATAATCTGATGTGCAGATATGCATGTTCTTTTAGTGGAAGGAGTAATATTCACCACAGATTTCAGCTAGGGATTGGGAATGAGGATCATACCCATTCCATCACTAAATTAATCACTAGTCTGTGGTGACCCGCACACATCTTTATGCATTTCAGAGCTTTATTTGATTTGAAATTTTGTCTTCCTCAGCTGCTGTAATAAGTGACTAATATGTTCAATTGCTTTGAGATTTTTGTGTAAAACGTCCCAACATCTTCTATGATGCATCAAAAGAGGAATACTGCGTTGGTTTCTTTCAGCCATGCATATTTTTGTTGAAATATGAATCCATCGAATATAGTGGGAATGCATGTATTTAACTTCATTCTTTCTTTAAAGATCTGGTTCCACATCATTATCCTCAGAGTTGGAAGGTATGTCATATAAGGAGAAGTTAAGAACTCTGGTTTTGTCTAGTTTGGAGAAGGGGAGGCTAAGGTATGACCTTGTTGCTCTCTAACAGCTTCCTGAGGAAAGGAAGGGGAGAGAGATGTGCTCAGCTCTTCTCCCTGGGATCCATTGACAGGACATGTGGGAATGGTTCAAAGCTGGACCAGGGAACTCAGAGAATGGACATTAGGATCCACTTCTCTACCCAGAGGGTGTTCAAACACTGGAACAGGCTCCCTGGAGAGGTGATCAATGCCCCAAGTTTGTCAGCATCTAAGAGACATTTGGACAATATCCTTAATAACGTGCTTTAACATTTGATGGCCCCTGAAGTGGTCAGGCAGTTGGACTAGAAGGCTGTTGTAGGTCCCAAGAAACTGAAATATTCTATTCTATTCTATTCTATTCTATTCTATTCTATTCTATTCTATTCTATTCTATTCTATTCTATTCTATTCTACTTCAGCCTGATCATCAGTAACTCTAACATCCACCTGTACTGAGAAGATGTAAAAGTAGATGTCATACATGTGGAAAAGGACCTGGGGGTGTTGTCAACAGCTGCCTGAACATGAGCCCGTGTGTGCCCAGGTGGTCAATGAGGTCAATGGCACCTGGCCTGTGTCAGCAATAGTGCGGCCAGCAGGACCAGGGCAGTGATTATCCCTCTGTGCTGGGCACTGGGGAGGCCACACCTCAAATCCTGTGTCCAGTTTTAGGCCCCTCACCGTAAAAAAGACACTGATGTGCTGGAGTGTGTCCAGAGCAGGGCAACGGAGCTGGGGAAGGGTGTGGAGCACAAGTCTGATGAGGAGCAGCTGAGGGAGCTGGGGGTGTTCAGCCTGGAGCTGAGGAACTGGGGGCACCTCATCACTCTCTAGAACTGCCTGAAAGGAGGCTGTAGCCAGGTGGGGGATGATCTCTTTTCCCAAGTAACAAGAGACTGAACAAGAGGATGTGGCCTCAAATTTCTCCCGGAGAGGTTTAGGTTAGATAATGAGAAAAAATTCTTCATCAAAAGGATTGTCAAGCCTGGAACAGGCTGTGCACGGGAGTGCACAGGAGTCTCACTGACCCTGAAGAGATTTAAAAGTCATGTAGATGTGGCACTTAGGACATGGTTTAGTGACAGACTTAGCAGTGCTGGATTAACGTTGGACTTGATGGTCTTAGAGGTCTTTTCCAACCTAACTGATTCTATGATTNTAGATAATGAGAAAAAATTCTTCATCAAAAGGATTGTCAAGCCTGGAACAGGCTGTGCACGGGAGTGGTGGTGTCACTGACCCTGAAGAGATTTAAAAGTCATGTAGATGTGGCACTTAGGACATGGTTTAGTGACAGACTTAGCAGTGCTGGATTAACGTTGGACTTGATGGTCTTAGAGGTCTTTTCCAACCTAACTGATTCTATGATTCTTTATAGTAACTTATTCTTGAAACATTAAGGGTGTAGTGTACCTCAAAGAGGAGATTTACAGTAGATTCCTCCAGGATCTGAAGGTCATTGAGAGAAGCCAAAAAATGCTTTTTTGAGAATTAAGCAGAAGTGAAGCCATATCAAACTTGCCTAAGGGCTGTACAAATTTTCCAAGTTGCTGTAAAACTTTTTTGACATTTCAAAATGTAGCCAAATGCCACTCTGACTGATGCTATGACAATTTACATGTTCTCTGCAATCCTGAGAGTAATTGCAGTTTGCTAACAACAATAGGAAGAATTTATTATATGTATTTAATTTGTGCTAATGGAATTGCTCTTGTCTGCTGTGTTCCATTAGTCACCTGAGAGGCTGTAAGAAATGCCAGAAGTATACATGAAGTGCTTCCATTTTCTATGTGGTGGTACAGGATGGTAGGCCTCCATTAATCTTCTTATAATCTCAATAGCTCTTCATGCTTAGAAATTATTTTTTCAATGACTTATTACTTTCTTCCTTGTAAAAATGTACTTGTGTCTGATTATTCTTAAGATACATTTTCTGATGACAGCCACTCTTCTTTGCTAATACTGCATGGTAGATTATCTAACACAAGCGTTCAGTTACTTCAAATCTCATCAACAATCAAAACAATAAAATCTAAAACCTTTAAGTACAGAACTCTCCAAAGCATTGTGACTCTGGAGAACAGGTGTCAAAGAATGCACCTTAACATGTCAATTATTTTAAACTCAAGAAAAACTCTCATATACATAGAGATTGGTACAAGTTTAAATTGTTCAATGTCCCTTAGACTTTGCACAAAGATTGTGAAGGTAGTTGCTCCTTTCCTCTTCAAGAAGTCAACAGAACTGTGCTGGCCAGATTGCTTTCCATGACACAACATGCTAACTTCCACACTGAGTTTACAAATATCTAAGTCTATCCAAGTGAATTTATTAAAGAAGGCTTCTGATAGTGTACAAGAAGGAAGAGGATTTGAGATCACTTCTGGTTTTCTTCTGCAATGCAAAGCTTCTGTAATTTAACTTGACACAGTTAATTTTTTTTAATCTAAAAGCAATATATATCTAGTAAGATTTCACATATTTAAATTTCTAAAGATTCAGACCACTTAATAGATTTGCATATATTTTTATTATAAGATGTAAATATTCAGCAAAAGCAATGCTGTGAAATTTCATGCTTTATTCCTTTTTTTGTGACTTGCTTTCAGGCTTAGTAATTACATTTGCAAGTCAAAATAATATTTACTATGTCCCTAAAGTTTGTGTGTATCTGAAGATGGTTTATAGGTGCAATTTAAAAATGGAAAATATGCACACCATTAATTAAGAGATGTTATTTCTAATTACTGTCATTAAACTATAATCTGGAAATCAAAGTGTCATATTCTGGCTAACAGCAATATGGATTTAGCATCTGCAGATTTTAAGCTTAGTTCCCTTTACTACAGAATGATAGTTCAAGGAATCACAGACAAGGAAAAAAAGAGAATGCTAGAGCGTCCTACACATAAGGAAATCATTAAAAATCCAAACCATAAACACATACATACACAGAAAAAACCCCAGATTTTCTTACAGACTTTGTATAAAACTTGTCTCCAAAACATGGAAGAATAGGTGGTCACAGAAATTATTCCTAGGATAATGAACTGGCCTAAAGCCCATTTTTCAAAGTGATCTAGGAACTTAAAAATATAGCAAGATAGTGAGGGACAGCTTCAACACTCCACAATCTCTTTAAATCACTTAAGTGGTTTTAAGAATGTCTTGTGGGACTCACTAACTCCCACTAAACTCAACAGAGTTTAATAGTCCTATGTGCAGACAACACAAAACTGGGAGGAGTGACTGATACACCAAATGACTCTGGTGCCTCCCAGGGGGACCTCAGTGGGCTGGAGAAATGGACTGACCAGGACCATCATGGAGTCACAGAATCACAGTATCCTTGAGGTTGGAGAAGGTCTATGAGATCCTTGAGTCCAGCTCTTAATCCAGTGCCGCTGTTTTCACCACTACACCATGACCCCAAGTGCCACATCCACTTGCCTTCTCAGCAGTCCCAGTGATGGTGGCTCCACCACTTCCCCACGGCCTGTTCCAATGCCTGATCACCCTTTCAGTAACAACATTTTTACTAATATTCAATCTAAATCTCTCTGGAAGAACTTGAGACTATTTCCTGTTGTCCTGCCGTTTACTACCTAGAGAAGAGACTGACCCACACCTGTCTACACCCTCCTGTCAGGGAGCTGTAAAGAGTGACAGGGTGCCCCATGAACTTCCTTTCCTTCAGAATGAGCCCCCAGAGCTCCCTCAGCTGCTCCTCATCAGAATTGTGCTCCAGCCTCTACCCCAGCTTTATTCAGCAGAAGGGAAATGCAACATTCTGCACCTAGGAAGGAGTAACCCCGTGCACTACAACAGACTGGCAGCCGAGCAGCTGGAAAGCAGCTCCTGCAGAGAAGGCCCTGGAGAACCTGGTGGACACCAAACTGACCAGGAACCAAGAGGCTGAAGGCCAATGGGCTCCTGTGCTGCCTTAGGCAGAACATCCTCACTGGGTTGAGGAAGTCAGTCTTTCCCCTCTGGTCCTGGTGAAACACATCTGGAGTGCCAGGCCCAGTGCAGGACTGCCCAGCACAGGAGACACATGGACATACTGCAGGTAGGCCAGAGAAGGGCTGTGAAGAGCTGCCAAATGAGAAAAGGCTGAGAGAGCTGGGACTGTTCAGGCTAGACATGAGAAGGAACAGGGGTGTGTGGGGGGTAGTAATCTGATAATTATCTATAAATAGATTACTCTAAAGTAAGGAGATAAAGACAAACTTTTCTCAGCAGTGCCCAGAGATGGGATTATAGTCGATATGCATGAAATGAAATGCAGTAAATTCCACTTAAACATAAAGAATTACCTTTTTTTGTCATAAATGTGAATGAGCACTATGACAGGATGCCTAGAGGTGTTGTGAAGTATTCATTCTTCGGAATATTCAAAATCTGACTGGACAAGACCCTAAGCAACTTGCAGGTGATCCTGCTTTGAGGAAGATCTGACAATATGGTCTCCAAAAGTCCTTTCCAAACTCATTGACTCTGCAATAGCGGTACAGGTATTGTTTCAAGAATACAGATACAAAGATCTACTGAGGATCTGGAGGGCAGAACTAACATGGAAATCCAGACTAGACATGGTTACATGGCCATGTCCAAGGCACATCTCCTGTGAGGTGAGACCTGGTTTACATGCTGTGCCTTCTGCACTCACTTCAGTCTATTCTAGCCTCCAGTCATGGGAGGGACTTGCCTGCAGGCCTGTATCATAGAATCATGCAATCATTTAGGCTGACAAAGGCATTTTGGATCATCAAGTTTAACCATAAACCTAAAACCACAGAGTCCACCATGTCATAAGCTCTCATTTCTTCATGGGTGTTGTTCTATGGGCTTATCACCATCACATGGTTCAAAGCTCAAAGTAGCAACTTTCCCTTCCCCATCCCCATCTAGAGAATCAAGCACTGCCTGAGCACAAGCTTACAGCAAACATCAGGCACATGCTCACTCCATGATGCTTTTGAGGAACAATTCTGTCTCCACTTCCTAGACCTCTGTGGTCTGTGCAACATTGCAGGTGGAAGAATTTGAACAGTATTAGTAACACGTGGCTTTCTTTCTATGAGCAAAAAAAGTTCCTCTACCAGTACCAACCATTCAGTTTCCCATGGTCAGATTGCTACATTACTGTTCAGATATGGGATATGAGTGTATGTGTGTGTACTGTGGTATCCCTGAGACTTTCTCAACAGTTTTAAGTTTCAAAGAAAGCTGGAGGCAGGTTTACCCTCAGGCACTTGGTCTATCGAAGTTAGAGCAGAGTTGTGAGCAACAGATACTAACCTTTAAAAAAAAATAAAAGTAGAAACTAACCTTCTCCCAAGAAAGCACTGATGATCTTTAAACATACTGTTTTCAGCTGCACTAGATCCTGCTTATTTTCACAACTTCTGCAGGATAGAGGATTACTCTAGAGTAAAGGAAAATGAAGAGACAGCTGCGACAACCTTCTAATATGGAAGGGGTTGCTACAGAGAGGAAGAAATCAATTGTTCTGTTTCATCTATGAGCAATCATGAGATGATAGGTTAAGTTATTCTAAGGAATAGTTGCATTGAATAATAGAAGAAACTCTGAAAAAACAACCTAAAAACAATATCTTAAATAATCTCATTTTGCTTGGAAGGCTTTACCTTGAGGTATAATTAAACAGTTTAGAGTGGCAATTTTTAGGAGTGAATTAGGTAATATCCAGGACCCCGGAGCATGGGTTAAGTGACTTATTGAGGTCCTCTCATGCCCTACTTTCTATAATTAAATGATACTTGCTCCTAATTTTGACTATGATGCAAAGTGTTCTCACCCCCAGTTTCAAAAGAAGTAAACCATTTCATATATATAATGATTTCTGCCCTGAGGCTTATGGATTAGTCTGAATTATTTTCATTTATGTAGCCTGAAATGCCGCAGCTTCAGGTATTTATATTTGTGGTTTGCTACAGATGTAGCAAATACATATTATTATTAGCCAATAATATTGTTGATGGTGCAAAAAAATGTCAGAATTTGATTGTCTTTTCCAATAGAGTAACAACTGGTGGAGAGAATGTGTTGCCAATTAAGTCATGTTGAGGACAAAAAAACCAGAGAAAAGTGAATCTGTCAATTGAATAGGGGCTAATTTTACCCAATGAAAAGCATTTTTTAAGTCATCTACAGCTCATTTTACTTCACCTTTAATCTTCCTTATCTTATGTCTGATGATTAATAAATAAATCACTGGTCTGATTTATTTTATTTTCATGTATATATATACATACATATATTCAGAGGAGCAGTGTTATTTTAAATTCTGTCCATTGTATAAATGTGCATATACCACTTAATTACAAAGAGTAAGAATTTTCCTGGTTGTTCCTGCTCTAAGCAAATATTTCAGTAATTGTGTACATTAAAAAGATATGTCTCAGAAATTTGGGACTACAGCTGACTTTAGGACTATTCCTAGACATGTGGTGCACATGAAAAATGGAAAAAATATAGGAATACAGAAGTAACTATAGAGATTAATTAATGCTTCCTGAGTGTCTGGGGCATCATTAACAGGGGAAAGAGTCTTGTCTCTAACTTTGCTCTGGGAATGCTCATGGAACACCTTGTCTCTTGCCAAGTTTTCCATCTGTGACACCCACAACAGGTTCATTGGACCTGAGGATGCTTTCTGTCACTGCAGTAACAGAGCTCCTTCCCTAGGGCTGAGCATCCCATTCTGCCACAAACAGGGAATTGAGCTTTTACTTTGGAACAGACAAAATATTTCCTTTCTTCTCCAATAATGTGAACAGCCTTAGTAGCAGACAGTTTTAACTCAGGGAACCTGGTGGCTAATGCTCTCTTCAAGGGCAATAAATTCTGACCTTGGCAGTGCATTTTAATCAAGTTTCTCATGTTGTGAAGGGCGATTCAGTCTTTTAGCAAAATGCCTTCTTTTACAGACTACAAAATCAGTAGCAGCCATTCAGGGTAATTATACAGACAACTTTAATGAAATATTTTCAGACAACCATTTCTACTCCTGCCAGACACAGGAATCTCTTTGAAAAATGAATACTTTGCAAATTATGCTGGATTTTTTGTTCAAGGTAGACGATGGTATTAAACACAAAGGTAAAATACAGTTACTCTTGTTCTTTTTTGTGGAAGTCAGGTGCTAGGTAATGGTAGAACATCCCATGTTTTTCATCATTATAATAATTTTGAAGATGTGCACATTGACAGTGTATGGATTAGGATGCATTTTTACTATCCAAATGCAGTGGTATTGCTCTGTTCCTAAGCTACAACCTCACAATTGCAAGTCCTGCAGATCACTGGTGTTTTGTCATCCAGCAAAGAGTTTTTTTTGAATACTGAGGTCAGCAGGAGCTGACACCTCCCAGAGGAGGGATTTTGCAGCTCTGAGTGGCAATGATTCTTCCATTTCAGTTTTCCAGTTGAACTGGAAGCTGAGGACTGCCACATGCTTCCCACATACTGCTGGTGTGGTCTAAATCTTAAATATCTCTTTGTAGCCATATTTCCCCTTTTGGGGGCCATCAGAAATGTATCAGCCTAAGAAAGGCACTTCTTTTCCTAAAAGCCTGAGTTTTTCAGAAATGCAGCAGTTGCATTGTTTTGCTACTTACTAGGGAAATATAAAAGATGTGAGGGTGGAGTTTGTTTGTTTTTTTTCAAATTCTGCCAGGAACTGAAAATTTTAACATAGAAACACATGCTTGTAAAAAATTAGCACTTCGTAAAACTGTTCTAGTTCTCCATATTTGTGTTACTTGTCTCCAGACATTGTTCTCTAATATTTGTATTTTTAATATCATCTTGTGAGGTATTTAGTCACAGTATTCTACTTTTATAATTAATATTTGTATTTTTAATATCATCTTGTGAATTATTTAGGTGCAGTGTTCTATTTTACAATTAATATTTTTCTTCTTAAAAGTAATAACTGGCATGATTTAGAGTCTTTGTCTTTTTTTTATAAACTCCTTCCGTAAAATACTATATAGGAACATGTCAGAAGGCAAGAAAAACCAAAATGCCTGGGAAAAGTAATTTATGATACTATTACACAGTGTATTTATTGGAAAAATATGTTAGGCTTGTACTCATATAATGATTAATTATGTTGACTAACAAATGGATGTGAATATTCATGAGGATGACAGCACGGAGAAGTCATTTGAACTTGTTCTTGTTTTTACCTAGAATTTAATGTAGGTTACACGTGTAGTTACTGTACAGTGTCAGCCTTGAGATATCAGCTTTAGATCAACAACTAGTGAGTTCATAATGCTCTCTACAGACATGGCTTTAATTGCTTTCAGCACCACACTATCTAAACAAAAAGAATATAGCTTGAACAATGGAGCTTGGCTGGGGGCTTATTTTACTTTAAGAACAGAAAATCTCTTTTTTTTCAGTTTGAAACAATCTCACCAATGCTAACTGGCTGAGTGGCAGAATTTGTGCAGTAAGAACTGATTTCATCTTTGTAGGGAAACCAAAATATTCAAATTGTTATCAGGAAGGAGCCATAAGTGATTCCTTAGGAAATCTAAAATTCTTTGTTCCACTCATGTTCTGATATCTAACAGATCAAGATTGTTGGAAGACACTGCTTAAAAAACCATCAGGGCCGGGATGAATATCTCCATCAAACAGACGGAGATCTGGATCAAGCATTAAACTCAATGAAGTGTCTCACCCTGTCATTAACTGTAACCTTTCTCCTTCAACCCTTCCATAATTTAACTATTAGGACTATCTGGCTTTCAAAAAACCAGTTGGAAGATCAGTTTATAAAACTGATTGTCTTTGGTTTTCTTTTTTAAAGCTCAGAAGTAATGTTCTCTTCCCTGCCCAAAATTCCAGTAAGAAATCAGCTTTATCAGCTAATTCTTGGCTGAAATTATGGGATGGTTTTTGTGCCACAGTATCATCAGCCTTGGTATTCATATGCTAGTATGTCCAAAACCACACCTAGTTTCTTTTCAAGCTTTTGGTCTGCTGAGTGCTCCTATGAGCACAATATTTATGTATCCTGACTGCAGTGATATTGACTTAAGTATTAAATCTATGAGCTAAATACTCACTAAGACCAAACATTGCTTTGCCCAAGAAAGTTTCCTTTTGAAGACAATCAGGTTCTGTGTAAGCAGGTAAAGACTGCCCTTGCTCCTGAGTGGGTGCCTTTACACAACTCAAACTGCAAAAATGTCCACATCATTCATGGCTGTGCATTGTATCAAACCTTGTACACAGCCCTCCTGATGCAAATCATCTGAGGGGCTTCTCTTATTAGTTTAGGTCCATCAAGATTTAACAGTCTTTAGCAGCATTCCTTGTATCAGCAGGATTCATTATTCAACATCAGAGACAGAGGTTATTTTGCTTTGCGTCATTTATTTAATATTCCATGAACAGTCCAGTTTCTGTTTCTCGTGCTTATACAGGCAGGGAAAACAAAGGCATGCCTTGTATTGTCAGGCAAGGAAAATTTGGCTCACAGTAAACATCAGGGTTTGATATTAATCCCATCCTTGTTTTAAACCAGAATAAGCCACTGCCTTCAAAGGAATTAGTCCTAAATCACACCACTGTCAGTGCAAAATTAATCCTGCACTATATGTCTCCTCTGCTAGCAAAGTGTCAGGAGAAGCCTAATCCTTCATTATTTGTCTCTGGTATATTCTGTCAGCCAAGGGCTGAATCAACTCTTTCCCACAGCACTCTCTGTACTTTTGATGTCAGTTTGACTTCTTCTAGCTCACCACACTGAAGCGTTCACCATGACTAATAGCAGAACAACACCCACAGGTTTCACAAAGGAAAATGTTTGTCCTCGCCTAACTCTCTGAGATAAAGTTTTAATCCAGCAGGTCTGGAATGTTGTAACTTCTCATGGCTTTTGTCTGGTACATTTCCACTTGCTCCCCATATCCTTTGCCTATTTTCTGTCCAGGATATCCCCTAAATGATGATTTTAAAAACTTGAGATAAAGAAGACTTCAAAGAAAACATCAAATAACATTAGATATCAATAAAATTCCTGTTTAACCTTGAGTGACTCATGTCTACTGCTGTGCCTGAGATGTGTTCAGTTCAGCCCTGGAGGACAAAGTCTCCTGGCCCGTATTACAAATCTGCAGCCAACCTAAAGTTTTCCTTGCAAGTTTATCCATATCTCCATGGGTTCTCCATTTCCTGAAGTCTCCCAAGGTCTGAGCACTGGTACTCACTGTGGTTAAGGATGCTTGAAATCCTGTGTACACTGAAGTCAGACTACAACTACTTCTTTTATTATCCCCAAGATTTCTCTGAAGTAAGTGTAGGTCTCATGTTTACAGCTCAACAGGGACAGCTAAGAAAAGAGGTGTTTGGGGCTTTTTTTGATTGTTTTGGGGTTTTTCAAGATTTTGCTAGGAAAGGACTCTAAAAATGGAATGATTGAGTTCTGTCTTTTCCTGGTTTTCAGTTCATCACAGTTGGCAACAAAAGGAGATATCAAAGGAAAAAAAATAAATAAAGACAGGAATGTCAATTGCTTTTACAGGAGTTTTTTGGTCACTTTTCAAAAAATAATTTTAAATGGAAGCAGAGTAGCCATGATGGGGAATTTGGAGAGAGAAGATATTTTCCATATTATTTCTGGTCTAGCAAAGCTAACACCTGATCTGAGAACTCTTAAGTTGATTCTTGTTTTCTCACTCGTCAATCAGCAGTAAATTCAATGGGCAAACTCCATTGCCAGGGACACCTACACAAAATGGCAGACACTTATAGGTGAAACTGTAGGGAAAAAGGTAGTCTTGAGACTGGCCTGCTGTAAAAAGTGCTAATAATAAAGTGAAAAAAACCTTTTGTTTTCCATCACTGTTTTGGCTCTTTTTTCTT
>VXBB01024939.1:134996-156683 GCA_013399915.1 Illadopsis cleaveri
ACATTTTTTTTTTCCCCTCTTTTTTTTTTTTTTTTTTTTTTTTTTTTTTTTTTTTTTTTTTTTTTTTTTTTTTTTTTTTAATAGTTTTAGAAAAGAACAGCTGTAAGGGATGGTTTGCTTGCCAGCAGGTATCACTGATTAACATACACAGGTAATTAGTAGAGCTTCCCATCAGAATATAAGCAGGTTTTGAAGGGCAAGGCTTGTTTGGAAAAAAACACTCAACACTGTGATATCCCTCATGTGTTTTTCATTACCAGTATTCTCAGTATTATTTCAGTTAAACCAATTCACTTTTTAATAGGTATTAGTCTCACTCTGACACAGACTAGAGTGGATTTTATAAGGTTGTCTATTTCTTGATAAAGAGTTCAAGAGTAATTTAAGATCATTACATTTTGCTATTATTTTATTTTTTTTCCATTGTAATACCAAAAGGGAAAAAATGATTTGTAGAATATTACTTCTTTCTTTGTCCTATGACCATAGCTTGGTAGAGGAAAATACATGCAAACTTACCTAACGTAACTATGAAGAATAAAGAAAAGCTTCTCATGTGCAGTCTGTTGTTAGAGCTCTGTAGAATGCACTAAGGCAGGGTCACCTGCACCCAGATTATGACAATTGCCAGTTCCAGTGGGAAGAGACATGGAGTATGTCCTGCAGGTAATTTCTGGGACATTAATACAATTCATCAGATGAAAAGAGCAATGAGGTATGCCAGAAAAGCTGAACAGCTGTCACCCCTACAAATGTAATTATTGGTCACCCTGTTTTGACATCGTACTTTGGATGAGAGCCATTATCCAGAGCAAAAACAACTGTGCAGAACAACACCCCAAAAACACTTAGCAGAAGTACACACTATATAATTCACTTCTCCTTAAAATGTAGTGAAACTCTTTCCAATGCAGTAAAACAGCTATGATGTGGGGTTTTTACTTCCATTACTCCTAATCAGTTGCATACTCTAATAAGGGATCTACTAGGATTTCTTCTGCTTTGGCTATCTGACATTGACTTAGGTAAAGCTATTGTAATAATTTGAAGAAAATTTCCAGAAGTGACTTTCACTTTAGGCATCCTAGTTTTATGTTGTCCAGGATCATCCTAAACTCAGTGATGGACTCAGACTTTTGCAGATGAGGTGTCAGCGGGAATTTTTTGCCAGTGAGATGATCTTTTAATGCTTGGTCCTCAAATACTGGTACATTTCTCCTGGGAGACAGTTATTTACAACTCAGATATCCATGCATGTAATGTAAGGGGAAATTTTAATGTTTTGTAAGGGTTGCTTCAAAAAAGCCCATAGGTTTTTTTTTTAATTCTCAATATCCAGGAAGTCATGGGTGTACTTCCCCATTTCAGATTAATTTCTTGTAAATCTTTGTTTAGATGTTGTAACTTTCAGATGGAGTAATTTATTTCTCAAGCAGCTTTAAATGGAATGTGGCTCTTTTTGAACATAATTTCTTGGATATTTGTTTTGAACAGTAAATATGCAGCTTGTAAGGGAGGACAATTTCTGCATAGAATCATAGAATATCCTGAGTTGGAAGGGAGCCTCGAGGACCTTTGAAGTGCAGCTTATTGCCTTGTACAGGACAACTCCAACAGTCACATCATGTGCCTGAGAATATTGTCCAAATGCTCATTGAGCTCTGTCAGGCTTGAGGCTGTGACCACTTCTCTGGAGAGCCTGTCCCAGGGCACAAACACCCTCTGGGTGAAGAACCTTTTCTGAATATCCAACCTAAGCCTTCCCTGATACAACTTGAGGCCATTCCCTTGAGTGCTGTCACTGGTCAGGAGAGTGATGAGATCAGTGCCTGACACTCCACCTCCCCTCATGAGGAAACTGCAGCCTGTGATAACATCTCCCCTCAGTCTTCTCAAGTAATTTCAGCTGCTCCTCATATGTCTTCCTCTCTAGGTCCTTCACCATCTTCACAGCCTCCCTTTGAACATTTTCCTATGGCTTTATATCTTTTTAATACCTCTGGGGCCCAAAACAGTACACAGGACTGCAGGTGAGGCTGCCCCAGTGCAGAGCAGAGCAGGACAATCCCCCTCCTTGCCCAGCTGGTGATGCTGTCCCTGATGCCCCCCAGGACACTCCTGGCCCTCCTGGCTGCCACAGCCCTTCTGACTCACATTCAGCTTGCCATCACCCAGGACCCCCAGGTCCCTTTCCACAGCCCTGTCCCAGGTACAGAATCCAGTACTTGTTTTTGTTAAACTTAATACATAAACTTTAATATGTCCAGGTCGATTTTCAGGGTCTCTCTGCCTTCAGGGGATTAACAGCTCCTGCCAGTTTATTGTAACTGGCAATAGAAAAGTATAGGGAAAATTTTGGAATCAGACAGAGCTTCATGGGTCTGAAATATAGAAGTTCAGGAAGAGAAACAGCTGCAGGATCTACTCCTGGTTAGACAGTACAGGTAATTTAAAGTATTCGTGTAGTACATGTGCTGTGGTTTCAAGGTCACATATATTTGGGAAAGAGAAGAGATTCCTGTCTGAGCCCTCTATGTTTACTTATAAACACACCAAACGAGGTGATGCTTTTTGGCGATGAAATAATTACATCTGGAAGATTTGGCTTTAGAGTTCTCCTTGTAATTACCCTGCAATACAGCTGTCTCAAAGTAGAGGGAAAAGGTACCTAACACACAGAAAATACTGAATGGAGAAAGTTATTCATGTCAAACAAGATAAGACTGTTGTTTCTAAATGGGAACATTTCAGGTATCTGGAGGTGACAGCATCCTGAATACAAAATGATGACAGAAGGACACTGTGCTGCTCAGATCACATCTGGAGATGTGATCTCCAGATTTCATTTCATAGTTCAGGATCAGTTTCTAGATAAGTGGCAGAGAGTTCAGCCAAATACCTTATAGCTATTGCAAAGCTGTTCTTGGCCATCATAGTCTGTGCTTGTCTGACTTTGCCATAAATAAGCATTATGCTTTTCTCCATCCCCATCTTCTGAGGGGTATGGTATATTTCTAGCTTTCAGTAAAGTATGTGTATGTAGATCAGATAAAAGAGTAACACTCACTGTAGCTGTGAGTAGGAGCTAAACACCTGTTGTACTTATGCATTGGAAAATAGAGAGGATTAGGGACAGGTGAGTTTTCTGGAAAGTTGTGGCAGCAGTTTGGGCACCTTTGTGGGCCAGACTGGTTTCCAATAAAAGTTAGCAAAGAAGCACCCACAAACGAAAACAACAAAACTCCCTCTCATCACTGCCAGCGGAATTCAGCAGTTAGACCCAGGAGAAGTCAAAATGAGTGAACCTGGGGAATAAGAATACTCTTTACAAGGTGATTTAACAATAAGGCAGCAATGATTTCCATCTAATGAGTTGGCAGCAGTGCCAGCTATGAATGTTCACATGCTTCCTCTTCCTGTGGAGGCTGTGCTGTGAACTTAATCAGACTATTGCTCTAGATACAAAAATCACTGCCAACACCAAATGTTTATTGTTTAAGTTGGCTAAGTTCCCTGATATAGTTCACAGTATGGTCCCACAAATAATTGATCTGGCACAACAAAGGGGAAGCTGTACTAAGGGATCAAGGTGGGCATGAGGCAGTACAGAGAAACAGGTACTTACTAGTTTCTCTGCCAAGAGTTTTGATTCATAA
Organism: Illadopsis cleaveri; assembly: GCA_013399915.1. Classification (NCBI taxonomy): domain Eukaryota; kingdom Metazoa; phylum Chordata; class Aves; order Passeriformes; family Timaliidae; genus Illadopsis; species Illadopsis cleaveri. The sequence goes on from VXBB01024939.1 coordinate 138,653, forward strand.
AATCATACTCTCAGTGGGAGATAGAGGCTTGCTGCAGCCCAGCCGTGACAGAGCAGTAGAGTCTGTGCTGCCAGATGTTCCTATTTTAGAGAAAGTAGAGCATTTTGGTCTTCTTGTGCAATTCTCAGTCCATTCCTGGTGATAAGTTCTTATATGAACCTCTTATTTTCCCTCAAATAACCCAAGCAAGACGGTGATCAAGAAGGGAGAGACTGTTTTCTGAGATATTTTAATTACAGAAAACAACCTTGTGGTGAACTTCTATTTCGTTAAACAACTAATTAAGAATTAAAATGCTTCTCCAGACTTAATTATCCAATAATATTTACCGTAGCAACCAGTTCTTTACGTGGCACAGGCTGAAAACACGCCTTAAGAAGTACAAGTTTACTCTCCCAGTTTTTCCAAAACAGACAAGAAATACTCTAATCTGTTGCTAAAGCCCTGAGAATATCTAGCTGGAGATTACATTGAAAACCATTTCTTCTCACATGTGTTTGAGTGACATCAGCCCCGACACTGTCTGTTTCTATGTGGCAGAACAAAATTGCCTGCTGAAGAGGTTAATAATAGCTTTATTTCTGCTAAACATTCTAGAGCGTATTTTTGCACTTGAGGTAGTAACACACAAGTTCACTGTACTTCTGGATTTCAGAATGATTTCTAAACTTAGTCATCTTTCTCTCCTCTGCCTCCACTGTGCTTTCCATGTGGATATATGCTGTTGTTGTCTCAACTTCATGATGAAGATTGTCTGCGTCAGTTACAATCTTTTAGGGCCATCTATCAATCAACATATTTCCAATCCATTTGGTTTGTTGAATGTTCATAAATATTCACTTTTCCTCAGGTTATGTGTTCTTTGGAAGTGCTGAACTCAGTCAATCACTATACACTCCATAAACATCTGCTAGTGACTGGCCTTATGGCTCTAAATTTCCTGATGGACAACTGCATATTTCAAAAAGGGACATCATGGTAAAACTAAAACACAGTTCAGTTATGATTTTTGACGTCTTGAAACATCCAACATTTGCTAAACCTTATTTAACTTGCTTCCAGTCATTCATAAGCTTACAGGATTCTGTGTAAACTCCTAAGGAAGGCCAACTCAATTAGGTGCCCTTAGTAGAAGAAATGCCTAAAAAATGTTGTTATGCTTAGTCCAGTATCTCACCTGTACCCTTCTGAACTTCCTGCTTCCTAACTAGATTCAACTCTGCCTTGAAAAATGTCTGTAGCTGATTACCTACCACTTCACAACAGACTTGGGAGTTACTTCACCATCTTTTCAATGAATTTTTCTGTTTTCTTGCATTTCTATACTGTACCTGCTTTGGTTATCACTTCTTCCTGATGAGCAATGTCTGGTGCCTTTTAATTGTTTCTTTGAAACCTGATGATTCTCAAATCAACTCAAAATATTTTCATGGTTTCAGCTATCTTGGCAAAGCCTTTTTTATATGAGTGGCAGATAAAAATGATGTTATTTCAATCAATGTGTTGTGTCAAATTTAAACTCACCTCATGTCTGACTTTCATCCTCTCCTTTCATATTCTTTGGTTTTTGCTAGTTTTCATAATGATTTTGCAAAAGGTTCTGGGGTGCCTGTACGGAGGACACTTTATAAATGACAATTTATTTGAAACATGATTTCTATGTCAACTAAGTTCTTAATCACCTCCTACAAGAAATGAAGAGCAGAGTTTTGAAGTAAGAATTTTAATGGCTGCTTCTTCTTGGGCCCCTGACTTCCAAAAGGACATTGAGCATGTTCAAAGGAGGGCAATGAAACTGGTGAAGGGTCTGGAAAATATGTCCTGTGAGGAGTGGCTGAGGGAACAGGGGTTGCTTCACCTGGAGAAGAGGGCAGCCAGGGGGACCTCATTGATTTCTGCCACTACATAAGAGGAGGTTTCGGTGAGGTGATAGCCAGTCTCTTGTGCCATGTCTCAAAGTGAAAAGACTAAAGGAAATGGTCTTAAATTGTGCCAGGACCAAATATTAGAAACAAAATTCTCTCTGAGAGAGTAGTCAGGCATCGGAACAAGTTGACCAAGGAGGTAGTTGAGTCTGGAATTTTTCAAGAGGCATCTAGATGTGGAACCTTGGGGTGTTATTTAAGGGTGATTATGGTGCTGCTGGGTTGATGCTTGGAATGGATTACCTTGAAGATCTCTTCCAACCTTGATGACTCTGTGATTCTGTGATTCTACTTCCTCGTGATCTTGCCAAGTAACTTCCTTTAGCTCTGTTCATCCTATTATGTGATTATGTGTAACTGCAAGTTCAGCAGGGACAGTGATGATCCTTTCACAGAGATATTCCCAAGCAGTGTGGCGAAGGGTACCTTCTTTGCTTTTATTAAATATTCAAGTAGCAAATCTCCTCAGAGCCCTATTTAAAGTCAAAATATATCACTCATGGCTTTTTAAAACCTTTTACTGTGCTACTAATGTTGTGAAAGCATTTTCTTTTTTCAAATTATGCCTCAGCTTCCCTACTGTGTGAGCATTGATTATTTTCAGGTCAGTAAAAAAGATATGAAACTCTGTACATCTTCAAAAACAATCTGTCCTGGCTTGTAGCCTTGATAGGTTAGGGAAAATCCTCCGAAATTCTGGAATTGGCTCCAGTAAGCTCTGGAAAAAAGGAGCATCAATAAGAGACTCAAATCTTATATTTAAGACTAGAGTATTTTTTATTATTTTATTAACAAGAGCCCCTGATTAGTATGCTTTGCAAGTCATAGTGCTTTACTATTTGGAACAGTTTCAATCAGACTACTATGTGTCAGAAAAGCTGATTCTGCCCCTGCATAAGCTGTTGTTTTACCTGTAACACGTTTTCCATTATTCCCTTCCTCCAAATCAAATTATGTATTCATGAAATCTAATTGAAAGCCAAATTCTAGTGCATCTGCTCTAAGGAGATCTGCTGAAGTGAGTGGAACAAGTCCTGAGCATTAGCAGAGATGGGTGAATGAACTGGGCTTATGAGGAAATTGCAAATGAATTTGCAAACAATGGTGATGACTTCGTCACTGCTTTCACTGTTGAAATCCACTTTTCAAATGCTCTGGAGGGATTTTCTTTTTTTTTTTCACCCTCTACTCTTACTTTCCTAATGTATGTGAAAATACAGTCCAGGTCAACATTAAAAGTCAGTCCAAAAGGTCTGAAAATTTGATTCCTCCAACCTCCTACAGCTGATTTCAGTTGTCCTGTTGAACAATTCAGTTCTGAGCTAGTTTCAATCTCATGTCAGCTCATCACACACCTCTTGGTAGCTTGCACCAGAAAGGAGTTATCTCATAGATAAATTACTACCTTCTCTGATTTATCTTGGAGCAAAGGCAGAGAGTGTCTGGGGGAAGCTGGCTGGGCCAGGGCATCTCTCCAGTAAAACCGGGTTTGGTAGATAACAGGAAAAAAGCAGTAAGAGCAAAGGGAGAATACTGATACATACAAAGTGACTAAAGGGTCTCAAATTCCTCCCTTTTAAAAAGTAAAAGTAAGAGGTTATGTTTTAAGTCAGTAAAATCAGGAATGGTGAAGAGGAAATTAATTGGAAATGATTACTCACTGTTTATAAATATCATGCAGCACTCAAAGAAATGATAAAACTGTGAATTAAAGGAAAAAAAAAGGAAATTTTTATCACAAAGGATCTAATTAAATTGTAAAAAAATCTTTATTATTGAGTGACATAGGAGCCAAATATACTATTAACTTGAGAAAAGCATCAGGAAAAGTTGTGCAGGTGCACTGGGAATACCACCTCCAGCTTAAAGGATCCTGGAAGACAGGGAGATGCAAGGATCATGCTAATCATGCCCTATTTCTCACAAGCCTTGTCTAGACATCTACTTCTGGAAAAGGTTAAACAAAACTTCATCTGGAGCCAGGATATGCATTATTATTTAATCATGGCATATAAATTGCAAATTAATTCCCTGTACTATAGTAGAACAATACTCTAGATTCAGAAATATGGGAATATATAAAGCTGAAGTTTCAGCCAGATACTTTTGGTCTGATATCAGATCTCACTTTTAAACCCACATGACTGTGGAGAGCAAGACCTGCAGATCTGAGTCAAAGCATGAGATTAGGAAGTCTTCTGTTAGGACAAACAACATTTGGTTTTTTAGGAAAACTGATTATTAGATGATAGTAAGAAAATACAATGTCTACTCCAAAATGTCCTGCAACCACAGATTGCTGGAGTGTTCAAGACTGTTATGACGATGCAATCACTTAATGCTCACTGTACTTTTGTACACACTATTTACTGTTTTATCCTTCTACTCCTGCCTGAGAACTTTCTGTTTTCTACTACTAGAGAGAGTATCTTGAATGATGAACATTTGATCTGCCTTGTTGTGGCTGTTCTGGTGTTGCTATGACCCTGTGGGTATCACCCATAGCTATCATAGCCTTTGAAATCTCAACCAATAACAAGGATGAGATATTGGATAAAGGTACTGAGGCTGCAGAACTTTGTCTTCTCTCTCGTACAGTCAAATATTGCCAGTTTCTTACTCTTCCCAGCCAATCCTCACTGCAATAGTGTTGATGTGCCCTGCCTTACAAACGTGCAGAGCACAAAGAGAGGTCAATGACAGACAAATAATCCACTGAAATTTACACTGTCCAATGATCCACTCCCATTTGGCTCTCTTAGCTTCATATGGAAGAGAAAGAAGCTGTGATGCAGCTGCTACATGGAAAACCAGTTCAGCTCTTACGTAGATTTCAGCAAATAAAAAGTCTGTGTACACAGACACTGGCTGTGCAAGAATTTGGTTATCTTTTCAGCTTCTCCTGTTGAATGGTTCAGAATTCAGATTGTGCAAATTTGTGCTTTGGCATCAGCTGAAAATGAATGTATTTAATTTGTTCAATAATAATACAATAACTATTATTACTGATATTAATTCTTAGCTGACTGACATTCCTTGTTTTCCTTGATATAGCTTGCTTCCCAAACTAAAGCCATGGAACAAATCACAAAGTTGCTCTTGTAGAAGACGCAGTGGCAAAAAAAATTGCTAATTACATTTGTAATCATTCCTGGCTAGAGGTCTGTGAGTCAATTTTTGGAAATATAATTTGTGGTTCAACCAGAGTTTAATGGCCCCAAATACTGCATATCTCATCCTCAAGGCAGAGACAATTTAAAAAGTTGATGTCTCTACTTAAAATCCAAGACATTCCTTTATGTAAACTTTCCTAACTGTTATTTTTGCAGCCTACAAAGCTGTCTTTGTCTCTCTTTCATTTTTTTCAACAGATATTTTTGCTTCTCCTGTCTAATTAAATCCTTTTTGTTGTTCATTGCAGATTGCAGCTCAGGCAGTGTTATTTATGTGTATGAACACTGCAGGAATCTTCATTAGCTACCTATCAGACAGAGCACAGCGTCAAGCCTTCCTGGAGACCAGAAGATGTGTGGAAGCCAGACTGAGACTGGAGACAGAAAACCAGCGACAGGTATGGTCACCAGCAAAAACTTTCTTATTTTTGTACTAACTGGTATTGATAATTGGACAAGAACAGGCTTTTCTAGCCTTGCTGGCTCCAGTGTGATACCCTCTGATTTGTGCAGGTTAGGTGAGTTTTATGCTGTGTTGCTGTGTATTGAGTTGATACAAAATCTAAAAGATTTCCCGTAGGAAACAGGATGAATAGAGTGGCTGTTCATCCTCCCTTCCCACAGAGGAGGCCATCAAATGAAGCAGCAACTGGCAGGTGTTTAAAAATGCTTCTTTACACAAGAGGGGTTATGCTGGGGAAATTCATGTTTCAGGGTGTTGTAGATATTAAAAGTTGCACTAGTCAACTGAAAGATATTCCAGAACCATCTGGATGCAATCCTGTGCCATGTGCTCTGGGATGGCTCTTCCTGAGCAGGGAGGCTGGACCAGATGTGGTCCCTTCCAATCTGACTGCTTCTGTGAATCTGTCAAAACTAACCAAGTTCATAGAAGTGAACTCTATCTAGGCAGAGAAAATACTAAAGCATCCCTTCAGGCCCACAGATGGATTTTTGCAGCTGGGAGGCCATTGCAGCAAAGTATCACTGTTCTGTTTCTCTGTTCTTAAACTCGTTTTGAAAAATCAACTTTTGGCTACTGTGTGCAATAGCAAAGAGGGTGAGGTGCACTTTTGACCTGAACAGGTATGATTGATCTTAGGTAATGATCTTCTCTGACCCAAAATAAGTATTGAATAAAAAGAAGTTTACTGCTTATTATTTTGCACCAAGGGAGCAGCATCCATATCAAATATGTTACATTGCTGTATCATCCTGAGATGAATTTAGCCTTTCATTTTGCCCTGCTGTATAACTATGTATATGACTTCTCAAATTTATTTCATTTGCCCCCTGAAAGTCATGCTCTTATACAGAGTTCTAGGAAGATGTCCTATTCTGGCCTTCATTGACTAATGACTCAGTACACATGACTGTGTTGAGTAATGCCAGGTATCTCTGCCAGAACATCTCTGAAGCCATTGCTGACTGAAAAGACTTTGAGGGATATTATCCAGGATGCTCTGTTCTTTTTTTAACTGCAGGATCACATTTTCATGCCTTTTGGGGATTTTGAGATGTTTGGGTTCTTTCCTTTTTATTTTTGCCTAATTTTTCATAGCCCATGATTTTGTAAGCTTTACTTTGACCATAGGTTTCTAGAGTTCATTGTAAAAAACTTTATAACACTAACAAATATTCTCTTGTTCTCTTGTTCTATGTTATACTGAGATTTTCTCATTCGAATTATTTTATCCTCACATATACAATGAAGTTAGTACAAAGACAAATATTTTGAGAAATCAAATGTAGCTGAAATTGTATTGTCTATTAGGAAAAATGAAAACAGATTATTTCCATTTGGGTGGGCTTCCTTTTTTTTTTTTTTTTTTTGAGAGGTGGGAAGTACTGGTTGGATCTGAAATATTTGTTTTTGTTTAGTCAGGTTGAACTGTGAATTTTGTCTTGGCTCTGTGCTTTGTAAGGTTTCAGGGCTGTGTTGTTCCCCGAGGGCAGAACTTCCTGGAGTGTTACCTCACTGCAGCTGAGATTCACCTATAACCAAACAAAGTAGGGTGTCACAGGCATCATATGACTGGAAATGCATAAGGGGAAATGTCCTTGAGCCAAGGAAAATGCCCACAGGGGAAAAATACAGACAACAGGATACCAAATGAAAGATCTCTTCTAAAACTTAATTTCATAATAAGCTAACTCAAAATTTTGAAACAAAGCATTTTGAAATATTCCTGATTAATTTTCTTGTGACTTTATAATTTTGTTATTATGCACACCGCGATATATAAAAATGTTTAATAAACTTTTCAGCTTTTCATTTGTATTTGGAACAGCAACATTAAAAAAATATTCCAATACTAGAACATCTTGAGGAATGGAGAGCTTGTTTCCCCCAACATTCTATTTTTTCCATTTGTTTCTGAGGTAGCATCTCATTTAAGCAATTTTTAAACCTATCTACTTTAAGAAGACTGACAAGGTCACATTTTAGGTGACCACTTTTTTTAGCAGCTTGTTCATGGTCACTTAATGAGTACACAAGCAGTAATTCAATGACTGCTAACATTTTTCTCTCTTGAGGACAAATATTTCATGATACATGGAATCTGTAGTTCAGATGAATGTAAAAAAAAAATTATTAGCTGCTAATGCATATCACATTTTAAAAAATAATGATTAAAGAGTACTAAATTATTTCCATTACTTTCATTTCCTATGAAGGGGGGAAAAAGGTGGAAAAAGAGTGTGCAGGATAATAGTTGTGATGTGGCTTCTGGAAACTTCTAGAAATACTGTTGCGGAGAAAATTTTTCAGAGAAAATAGAGGAATAATTATTTCTATAAATCTTCCAGACAATAATTCCAGGAATTCCAAATTTATTCCACTTCAATTTATTTCCCTTTCACTTCCCAGAAACTGTTTAAACTAAAGGGTACTTACAGAAAGTGCAAGTTTTTTGTTGCTTTCAGTGGTGGTACTGCTACTTTTTATAGTAGTGGATGACTTAAATTAAATCACTTGAGGCTTCTTTCATCCCCACACGTCTTCTGCTTCTTAAACTGAAAGTAATAGAAAATTAAAATGTATTGACATGTCAGATGTATGGCATGTCACATGAAGTGTGACAGCTTGCTAGAAATGAGCTGTAAGGCCTGCTTTTAATTTACTTTGTTTAAATCAGAGGACCAGTAAAATTAAAGTAAGAACAAAACAACATGAGTTTTAAACTACAATGAGTGGTATGCTTGTCCATAAACAATTACAGAATGAGGCTTCAATTTTATATAATCATGGAAGTTACAAAAATGCTTCAGATATACTTCTATTCATTACTGTGTATTGTTAAAACCAAGAAATTAAATTTCTGCTCTCCCAAAATGACCCTTCCAATTTCTCAATATCCCTTGTATTCATAGTCTCTAATCTTCTGTCATTCTAATAATGATAAATGGTACTGCTGTCATTATGCAGTATTGTGCAATGCCCAAAACAGCCAGTCATGGAATGCCACCCAATTGTGAGCCAAACATTTTATAATCTGTTTTAGAGAAAAGGAAGAGGTACCATTAGAAATTTGGAGCTGTGCAAGGAAACAATAATACTGACAAGGAAGGATCTCTCGTTGTCAGAGGTTTTTAGGGACCCTCTAACGAGTATTTGTGGGTTTTCTGGAATACAAATATAAAATTTCTACTGTGTCAGCTTCTGTTGCTGGTGAAAAACAAGAGATTTTTCTGTATTTCCAGATACATTTCATATATATGAGCTGACGGGTTTTTTTCAGTGAAAGCAGTTTCATTCATTCACTTGAAACCACTGCATAAGGAGCAATGAAAATAGGAGGTGAAATAACTGAAATCCCACTATGGATGAAAAATCTTTTTTGTTGTTCTTCGGACCTGAAATTTGGATGTCATGTGTTTTCCAGATGTCATTATTTTCCAGCAGTGTCTCCCTTTGTGGGTTTTCAGGGTTCAAGAATTCCTTGCATTATTTCACTTTTGCTGTGAAGTTTTCCAGTTTGACAGTCAAAGCCATTTTGTTGTTCAGAAATGTCTGGACCTATGGTCTCTGTAAATCTGAATTAACTCCATAGGCTTATTTTCCACTGAAAATATCTTAAGATGCAATTCAGCTTTTACACCAATTGCAATTCATCCAGTAACTGCACAGGAAGGAAGAGAATGCAGTGCAGACCTGGATGATGCAAAAGACTTTATTGAGCCTGGTTAATCCAGGGCAACCTGACTCCAGTTTTGAAGTGTCTCAGTTTCCAATGTCTGTTTCCAAAAGTCTATACACAATAAAGCTCCTACATCTTTTTTCATTCTGCTTCTCCCGTGCCTGTTTACTCTCAACAAGACTTGTAGACAAAATTTTCAGAAGTGTTTCAGAAATTCAGAACTTTCAGTTGTATTTTTTATATCATCAAGGATCTGATTTTCTATTGTTATCCTTTTGTTTTTAAGCACCTGGGGTAGTTGAAAGTACCTATTAGCATTTTTAATTGAAATGAATTTCCTAATTCTAATTACCCGATTATGAAAATGAACAGCAGTGTGGCTACAAAGGACAATTACTCCAGCAGTCATTGCTAATGATGTTTATGCACTCACCTGTATGGTATTATCTGTGTGACATCATTTGGAAGTCCCAGCACCCTGTGAAACCGAGAGAACATCTGTGTCTACTAATTTCCTAATTTTCATTAAAAAATTAGAATTTTTATGAAAATCTAAAACATTTCAGAGCTTGACATAGTTAAAGGAGTTAATGAGTACCAGAAAGACTCTATCATCAAAAGATGAAAATATCAGAGAAGGAAGCTGCAGGAGGCAGCACAGACAAATGTGTTGTAAAAACAGCCTCTGTTTAGCAGTTATTGATAAAATGAATTTAAATATTTTCTAATGAATTGTAGTTAGTGGCCTATTCTTAAGAAATGTATTTACATCAAACAACAAAATATGGCCGCCAAAAATGTTGTCTGATTTTGTTCTCAAAACATTGTAATTATGAATATAAAACAGATATATGGCTCTCAGTTTTCATAAATCCATTTTATTCCAACAACATAACTTTCTACTACCCATTTGAAATTTTGGTTTAATATTTTCATTTGATATCTGTGTGTTTCAAAATGTTGACAACCAGTGCTATACTTTGCTAATGAACACTTCAAAGACACTGTCTTTGTTATTAGCTTGATTTTGTTGTAAGGACACAGCAGGTAATTCTGCTTTCATCATATCTGGGCAATGAAAATAGATAGTCTAACTCACTTTACTACTTAGCTACTAAAAACCCTTCAAAAATAATGAGTATGTAATTTCCCTCATTGTGAAAATGCTGTGAAATTTCCTTAATGAAGAGAAGAAACATGCACTAAATTTCTTTTTCATTTTTATTTCTCAGGATACAAAATCCCTAAGTTTTAAATGAATGACATATTAAATCCAGACACATATTGAAAGGATGACTTTATGAAGAATAGCATTCAATATATAACAGCTGTCCTAACCTGCTCTTTCTCCAATCTTTACTTGAAATTTGCTTAACATTTTAAACCCTGAAATACTGCAAATTAATTATAAAGACTCTCTCAGATAACTTTGTCAAGCTGCCTTTTCCTGCACCACACATACATATGTCAAGTTACACATATCTGAAATCAACTGTTGTTAGTGAAGTCAGGAATATTGTTGTGAAGTAAAAATTGTGCAGGAATATTTGACTAACTGAAGCTGCAAATTAAGACTTAAAAGGACTAAACAGAGAAAATCACAAAAATTAAATAGCTGAAGTTATTATAGCTAGAAGACTATAAAATCAGTCCAGCCATTACACCTTCTCTTGCAATAAGATCACAACATTACAGGACAGCTGTTCATAGAAAAGGGATTTAGTCATAACCAGAAACTTCTCTGGTGTCCTGGCCACACTTCAGCTCTCTATCCAAGACTGCTGTAGACCAATGAGACTAACGAAGGCTGGACAAAGAAATGGGAAAATGTGGATGGGAGGTTGCTTTCAAGCTAGGCAAAATTGTTAAATTGTATCTTACTAACATGAATAACCTAGGGTCTGGACTAATGTTCAGAAAACCCAATATATATATCCTCTCAGAAACATACTGTTTGCATTATTTCTAGTAGATTTAGAGCACCTAATAACATTTTATAAAGAATTTGTTTGAGATCAGAGGAGAAAACAGTCCATATCTGTTTGACTTTTACATTCATCCTCTGGAGAGGCGTTCATTCTTGTTCCCAGTGTAGCAGGTTATGCATCATTTATGACGAGAAACTCTTTACCTCTTGTGCAGAGCTTGCCAGCAAGGCTGCTCTGCCCCTGCTGTGATAAACTATTGGGAGGGAGTGAACTCAAATAAGAAACAAATCCTCCAGGTTTTAAGTCTTGACAAGCCAAATGGAGAAAAATATTCTAATTTTAGCACTACATTTGTGCAGTTTCAGTGCAGATACCTAGTTCTAGGAGTTACTAAAGCCACAACACAGTCTTTTTAGTTGTGTTGTTTAAATCCCTTTCCAAGACAGTCCTCAGCAAGCAGGCCGATTTCTCTGCAGAAATAATCTCAAATTCCACAGAGAAGGTCCTCTTATGTGGAAATAAAGGCCCTTCTTAACATCTTCCTTAATCCTTATGAAAATGCTCTTGGGCATGTAACACACAGGCAGAGGAAATGGAGCTGAAGGCTGGAGGCAGGAGAGTAGGTGGGGAACAATACTGCCTGTTCCCAGTCTTGCAAAGAGTATTGAGAGCAGAAGGTCCAGGCTGGTATCAAACCTGATCCACTGGGTATCTAGGGATGCTTCCCATCAAGGTGGAACAAAGATGGGCATTTGCAAGTTTTAATTATGGCTTGAGTCAGATCACTAGGGAGAAAGAAGAAAACCTTTTCTGCATTAAATGGTGTAATGAGAAGAGTCCCCTGAGAGAATATCCTACAGACAATTCCTCCCCGCAAGTCCTGCCACTGGCTTACTGAGCACCTGTGTTCCAGGTAATCTCTTTCTCATCAGGGATTCCACAAATCCAGTTAAAGCTCATTTTGAAAGTCACAACAGTTTGGATTTAGTTTAATTTGATTTGCATAAACAATTAGGGCTCACCACCTGAAAGGACCATTTGTCCAGGTGGGAAGAGGATAGATTTTTTTCCTAGGTATGATTACACATTCTGTTTTTCTAGTACAGGTATCAGGGCTGTAAAATGAGGAGACAGCCCTTAGTCTTCAGAACAATCTGCTGTTGGCATATTTAGTATCTTCTGCCTGTTATCTTTGGAAAAACTGTAATCCTGCCTTAATCACTTTTTCCATTAAAAAACCTGTTCTGTTTGATCATTTGTTTCCTTTTACCTCTCCTTCCAGAGGATTTTTTTTCACACTTTCCCCTGCAACAACCTCTATTTCCCATGGCTTTTAGAAGCTCTCTGCAGATTGATGAACCCTGGATTGTTTTCTGGTTTTGGTTTTTTAAACTTTTTAAAGCAGCTTACATGTTATGTAGATTTTATCAAGCTCTTACAAATCTAGAATTTAATCAAATGTCAGTACTTTGCAACCTCTTAAAAAAGAGCAGATTGGACTGGGATTGGAAAGGACACTGTAAGAGGGTTAAGCACCATAAAGTCTTGTTTATATATACATATGTAAATATATGTGTATATATGTGTGTGTGTGTGTGTATATATATATTCACACTGGTGGTAAGAATATTAAAAGCCCTCTAAATTGGTATGAAGATAAAGTTCAGATATAGTTTTAAAAATAAAAGAATAATCTTAATTTTAGAGAGCACATGGTCTTTATAAAAATAGTTTTAAGTGCTTCATATTTAAAAATTATGATTACAATAACGGAGGCTTTATTTTTAAAAGGGCAAACTCACAATTCAAAGAAAACCTGTCTAAATGTATCTGGTCAGATATTACATTTTAGCCTTTTTTTTCTTCTTGATAAAAGTCAATTTTTTGACAGTGGGATTCTAAGTAAAGCTTCACATTTATCCAGACTTTCATTCATCTTAGCACTTTTTGCTAAAGAACCATGCTCCCCACAGAAATTTTTTCTTCATGTTGCTCCATCAGCACTTATAGGATCAGACTCTAAGTATAACATACTGGTTAATCCAACAAATAAAGGAATGTGAAAAATTTATATTGTTCTTCATAATCCATTTACATATTCTGATTTAGTAGGTGACCTGTTTTCTAAATCCAATAACAGACTTTTCTGCCTTATTTTTTGGGGGAAGAAATATTTACATGCACTTATTATTTTGTAGATACCAGTATGGATATTTACCACACCTTCTCTCAAAACACTCCATTACCTAACCCATTTGTGGGAGAAATTCAAACATTGTAAAGTCAGATTTTAGATGTTGTGCCTTCACATTCGCTGCTGGTGTTTGTTTCTTGTCATCAAAGCATAACCTCCACGTTTTACTTTCAAGTAGAAATCTAAAGTAAAATCAAGATAAAAATTATCTACTGCCTTCTCTGCCATTCCTTGCAAATCTGGGGTGGTCACATGGACTCAAACAGAATAATGATTTTTATGGCCAATGCCAGAGAGATAGGGCCAGACCCTGAACTGCAATTAATATAGAGGAAAAATCCCAGAGTGTCATATCTTCAGGTATGGGAGCTTTCCCTGGAAGAAATTAGTGAGAAGGAAACCTCATTCCCAGTAGATGGATGGTCGATTCACTAAGGATAAAACTCCTGGGGGGTACTTTGATATCTAAACCAGGTTGTTCAAACGTGTGCTGGTCAATAGTGAATGAGACAGGCTGGATTTTGGTGACCTGTGTCTCCTGTGATATCAGCTCTTTGCTAAAGAGAAAATTGTTTTTTAAAAAAGGAAAAGCATTTTCCAGAGCTTCCACCAACAAGTGACCCTTGTTGATGTGTCAGAAAACTGGACAGAGATGGAATGAGTAAGGGAAATGAAATAGTTTCAGCCCCCTACAATGATGAGATGTTTCTACCAGCTGGGTGGCCGTACATTCCTCTTGGCTTAATAAAGAATTCCAAGATCCAAATTCATCAAGTTAGTGCCTCTGCTCTGAATATACTTACTAATTTTATGGTCACTTTTCTATCTCGTTCAGGATCAGAACTATTAGTGTACTAAGAAACTTTCCTTGGTTCCCTAAAAGGACTGTAGGAGGACTCTAAAATTAATGTCCTTAAAAGATGCTTAATTAATAGAGGGACTCCAGAGTCCAGGTAATGGTTTTAAGTCATATAAACATGAGCAGTACCAATTCCAAGAGAGACAGAGTCAAGTTACTGGATGCCATTACTGAGATAATTTTAGGTAAAATAGAATATTTGGATTAACATTTATTAGTGGGCTAATGGTCTTTCATATCATCAGTATTCAACTGCCCATCTACAAGCCTAATCAAAGGGGTTTGATTTTCAGGAGGTGACTATTGTTCCTCACAACTGAAAGGAAGTTTTATCCTGCTTGTGCTGTTTAGTACTAAAGTCTTGTAATTCTCTAACAAGGTGCATCCCTTGTTTTGACCAGAAAATATGATCTTGTAGCTCTTATTCATCTTGATGTTCTGCAGCGATTTAGTCATATAAAGAGGAACAATTAAAGGCACAAAAGCCTTCTTTCTGATATTTTCCATGTCATTAGCTGCCATGAGTACTCCTGAGAAATGTGTATTTTACTGAAGTTGTCTAGCAATTTTCAAAGCAGACCCCAAAAAATAACAAAATGGAAAAAGAGACAAGTAAATCAGTAGAAAATAGAAACAGTGCAGAAGAATTAAATGAAGTTTTAACAACAGATAAGTCAAAGCTGTTCCAGAGAAACATAGCACAATAAGCATTGAAGTCAGATGGTGCCACTCTGATATTTTAGAACAAATTTGAATTGTAGGAGCTGTTTTGTGCTCATTTTATATTCCAGTAAAACAAGGAAAAGCTTAAGATTATGCTATTATGAAATCAGTCTGCAATGTTGTGTCTCTTTCTCCTGTTCTTTAGCTCTGACTCCGGCCTTCCTTGCAAACTAACTGAAATTTATGGAAGCCAATACACCAGAAGAGAGTACAAAGCTTTTTGTCATAATATGTGTCTTATTTACATAAAAATCTTTTTCTTCTGAATATTTGTCTTCTCCACTATTGTTTAATAAAGAATTAAAAACAAAAAAAAAGTCATCATGGTATTTGGAAGAAACAAAATTAAGAAACTATAAAATATGCCTTTCCATTATTAGATGAGTCTAATGGGCTACTGTGGGGCTGGAGAATATCACTTATTCAGCTCAGGGATCCCCAGCATAAGTAGGACATTGACCTGTAGAAGAAAGTCTAGAGGAGAGTCATGAAGATGATTAGAGAGCTGGAGCACCTCTCCTCTGCAAAAAGGCTGAAGTTGGAATTGTTCAGTCTGGGAAAGAGAAGCCTCTTGGGAAATCTTATAGAACCTTCCAGTACCTGAAAGGGCTCCAAGAGAGATGGCGAGAGNTCAGTCTGGAAAAGAGAAGCCCCTTGGGAAATCTTATAGAACCTTCCAGTACCTGAAAGGGCTCCAAGAGAGATGGCGAGAGACTTTTGACAAGAGCATATAGTGGTAGGACAAGGGGGAATGGCTTCAAACTGAAAGAGAATAGGTTGAGATCATATATTAGGAAGAAATTTTTGACTGTGAGGGTGGTGAGGTAGAGGAACAGGTTGCCCAGTTGTGGCTGCCCCTTGCCTGGAAGTTGGATTGGACTTTGAGCGACTTGGTTGAGTGGAAAGTTTCCTGCCCATGGCTGGGAGGGGGGTATTGACTGATCTTGAACATCACTTCCAACCCAAATCATTGCATGATTCTGTAATAAATGTTCATTACTACAAGGCAGGGTGGTAATACAAATTGTTTTATAACTTCTGCTTTTCACCACTCATCTGTCTAACATGGCTGGGTTTCCCAATGAAAGGTAAATCTAAGATGCTCTTCATTCAAGGAGAGACAAAAATCATATGTAAGGATTCAGAGGATCTGGAATTATTAACAGTTGTGTGTGTTCAGTACAGACATTTTATTTGAGAGCGCTTAATCTGAGACCTCTAGTTCCTACTGCCTAAGCTAAAAGACATCTCAAGCAACACAAAGCACTGTCAGGAGACTGTTTCATGATGTGCTCCCACCTACTCCCATGTAAGTTAGTGGTGCTCATGTGGCCTTATGACAAGTTGATTCATTGTACCTGAGCCATAGTGTAATCACTGCCTGCAGTTAGCTTCATGGTCAACCATGTTACTTCTAAAATTAATTTTGTAAATATTTTTGTAAATATTTTGAAGAGGAATATTTTTTTAATTAAAAATACATGCATCAGCAATAACAAGTATCATGTCAAAAAAATAAAAAAAGAGGAAGTGTTTTTCTACCAGTTCCCAGCATGCTACAGGATAAGCTAAATATTTATAAAGCCAAAATTATACTGCGAAGGCATAAAACCCCAAACTGGCAGCCCTGGAATCATCCTTCTACATCTCAGGAACTGCAAGATAAGCAGGCACCTTGATTGATTGTTATCTTCTTACAGAGTTAACTGGATAATAAAAAAGACACTTCCTTTTCCACCTGGCAGTAGACTGTTAGTCATCAAGCCCCACCAAGATTTTGTAATGTGGCTTCAGATATTGAATCATCATATGCTGTCCAGCCAAAACAAAGGGCCAGCATAACCTTGCAGTTCCTCCATTCAGCATGCGCTACATAGATTGTTTTATGCTGTTCTGGACACCAGCATAGAGGAAACAATTGGATAACATGTTCTTCCTACAAGAATAGTGTGGAAAAAGCTTTTTCCTCCTTTCATAGCCACAAAATTTGCAACACGTCTCAGTTAATTGAGATTAGACACTTTTATAATGGGCCATGACTCTCATAAATACTAGGTTATCAGTTTGGTTGAGATTCTAGCTATGTTTCATAGACAAAAGCTAAACAAAAGGAGACTCCAAGACCTCCTGTGTGATCTGGCCTTGTTTCTCTTTGAAAACAGCAGATGCCTAAATGGAACATGCAGCCAAGGATGGGATAATTTGGGATAGTAATTGCAGGAATTAAAATAAAACAAAGTTGACACAGCTCATATCACACATTGCAGCAGTGAGTAGTAAAAGCTAAAAGGCAGGCTCATAACTCCACAAGTCTGAATGAATTAGGTACTGCAGTTCCTTCAGTATTTTTTAATTAACTCCCATTGTGTTGATGAGACACAAGAAAGAACAGCTGCAAATAGATTGTGCATTGTACACTAAGNATAGTAATTGCAGGAATTAAAATAAAACAAAGTTGACACAGCTCATATCACACATTGCAGCAGTGAGTAGTAAAAGCTAAAAGGCAGGCTCATAACTCCACAAGTCTGAATGAATTAGGTACTGCAGTTCCTTCAGTATTTTTTAATTAACTCCCATTGTGTTGATGAGACACAAGAAAGAACAGCTGCAAATAGATTGTGCATTGTACACTAAGCACGAAGGAATTTCTCTTCAGAACCGTTCATCATAATGGGAGGTGCTAATTTCCATTTTCTAGAGTGGCATCTACAATAATTATGTCTATTCTGAACAGATTTTCAGTAGAAAACAGTACCATTTTTATCAACTTCCCTTAAATGTAATAAAAGCTCATGTGCTCCAGAAGGACTAAAACTACTCCTGACCTGAATGGCCCTTTTCACATCTATTAAGTTCAGTGTTTAATACAATAAAACATCTCTGATATTAATCATAAATGTTGTTAAAGACAAGCTTGATGGTTGTGGAAAAATGATTCTTAAAAATCAAGATGAGAGACATGTAACATTTTCTCTAGAGCATCTATCATTAAACACTTCTGGGGTACACCCACACCACTTTTACACAGGTTCTTGGGAACAGCCATAAGCAGCATGATTCCAAACCCAGACTTACTCCCACGAC
>VXBB01024939.1:157956-214625 GCA_013399915.1 Illadopsis cleaveri
TATATATATATACACACACATACACACTTAAATGTGTTTTTTCTTGCAGTGCTCCTCAGCACAACATACATCGTGCAGAGTAGTGACCTGAGCTGTGTATGAACCTTCAGTTGTGATTCCAACAAAGGATCATCACATGCTTCAGTATTAATGCAGGAGGGCTGCTACAGAGGCAAACTAATTAACCTCAGTTTTATGGGTCATTGGTGGATCTTATGTGCAGACAAGAATATTTNAGCCACAAAATTTGCAACACGTCTCAGTTAATTGAGATTAGACACTTTTATAATGGGCCATGACTCTCATAAATACTAGGTTATCAGTTTGGTTGAGATTCTAGCTATGTTTCATAGACAAAAGCTAAACAAAAGGAGACTCCAAGACCTCCTGTGTGATCTGGCCTTGTTTCTCTTTGAAAACAGCAGATGCCTAAATGGAACATGCAGCCAAGGATGGGATAATTTGGGATAGTAATTGCAGGAATTAAAATAAAACAAAGTTGATACAGCTCATATCACACATTGCAGCAGTGAGTAGTAAAAGCTAAAAGGCAGGCTCATAACTCCACAAGTCTGAATGAATTAGGTACTGCAGTTCCTTCAGTATTTTTTAATTAACTCCCATTGTGTTGATGAGACACAAGAAAGAACAGCTGCAAATAGATTGTGCATTGTACACTAAGCACGAAGGAATTTCTCTTCAGAACCGTTCATCATAATGGGAGGTGCTAATTTCCATTTTCTAGAGTGGCATCTACAATAATTATGTCTATTCTGAACAGATTTTCAGTAGAAAACAGTACCATTTTTATCAACTTCCCTTAAATGTAATAAAAGCTCATGTGCTCCAGAAGGACTAAAACTACTCCTGACCTGAATGGCCCTTTTCACATCTATTAAGTTCAGTGTTTAATACAATAAAACATCTCTGATATTAATCATAAATGTTGTTAAAGACAAGCTTGATGGTTGTGGAAAAATGATTCTTAAAAATCAAGATGAGAGACATGTAACATTTTCTCTAGAGCATCTATCATTAAACACTTCTGGGGTACACCCACACCACTTTTACACAGGTTCTTGGGAACAGCCATAAGCAGCATGATTCCAAACCCAGACTTACTCCCACGACGTCTCTGTAGGTTCCCTCTTTTGATGGTACATGTAGAGGAGGAAGAGCAAAATCTGAACTGACTTGTCAGTCAAGAGGACTTTTTCATGCCTTGGCAAAGCCATCCCCAATAAGAATGATGTGAAACAAAGAAAAATCTATACCATCTAAGTGGAGCTGGTGCATGGAGTTTATGCAGACAGCAGACCCTGCAGGGGTGATGTCCTTACATGAGCTGCAGAGAAACCTTGGGGAGTTTGACCCTCCTCTTAGCAATCTCCTCCAGATCCCAAATTGCTTGTCGATGTTTTGTGCTTGCTGGTTTTTTGGTCTCTTTGATCAGCCCAAGTGGAAAGGTCTCTGGTTTTTATTCACAAGACTGAGGCCTTGTGCACTGGTTAATTGACTCTTCTCAAAAACTGCTGCAAAGGTCATTATTTATTCATCAGGGACATGTCCCATTTCTCCATGAATGTGCCTAGTTACATTTGTGCAGTTGTAAGCACTGGTACCCCCTGATTTCAGTACAAGTGACCCAAGGGATCAGTGCATGCAGACCACAGCAAAGCTGTCCAACAAAGAATGACTATTGCAGATGCATAAAACAGTAAATGGGCTTTAGAGTCAATATCAAGGTTAAATTACACTCTTGGGACTTTAAGTAGATGTGGGTGACTCATGAAGTTAATTTACTTATCCTTGCAGGATTTGTTTCACGGTTGCTAAATTTTCTTCAAGGAGTAGATTGGGTAGGAGTCAGCTCCATATTTGACACCTCCTAAACTAGGTGACTACACACTCTTTACATCTATGAGCTCCTACTACCATCAACTGAGATCAAGTCAAAACAGACAACAGAACCCAAAGAGACCCATAGTGACACTGAGGAGTCATTTACTCAGTTGAGTATCTCTCCAGATTCATGGATGAAATGGAAGTTTGGGCATAACCACCTTGGAGTCACAAAACTGAGGTGTCTGAATGCAGACCTGAATTCTACCAATAATTTTTTACATTTAGTGATTTCTACTGGTATTTTTCCTTTACCATGGTTTTTCTTTGGCTTAAAGGTACTTTTTAAAAACTTATTTACTCTAAACTCTGAGTGTTCTGTCTTAAAGACTAGGGTTAATTCATGTCATGAATGGTTATTAGAAGAATAGTTCACCTGCTCTTTTCTAGCATCCCGTTGCTGCTATTTTCTTTCTTCTATGTCTTGTCTCTTGAACAAATATATCTCTGTTCCTTTTCAAACCACTTACCACTGCAGCTTTGAATTGTCTCCACTTAGCCCACTGCTCAGCTGGTAGGCTTTCAAAAGAGCTGGGTATTGGAGTTTCCTTCACCCTAGAGTTCATAAAACTTTTTTATTTATTATAGGCCTTTCTCTGTAAGAGAAAGAATTTTTTTTCTCATGTGTTTCCCTCCAGATCTGAAAATGCCTTCCAAGAGACACTGACTAGAAATGTGAGGACTCTTTGATCATGTAAATAGTAACGTACAGAGGACAATTCAAAAAAGACCCTTTTTTTTCTTTTCCCTGGGATTAGCTTCTGCTTTTTTGCATATGACCTCCATGCACTTGTGCAGTTCTTCTGTGCCACAGTATCTAAATCTGTGAAATCGAAGCAATAGTATTTAAGTAGATTGAAGGGGAGTTATGTGGCAAGCGTCTTTATATCAAGGGAAGAGTGACATGGAACTCATTCTTGAATAACCGAAAATCTTTCTTAACTGTTGGGTTGAAGAAAAGTGATGTGAAAGACCTCTGGAAAAGGGCATATCTTAGTCCAGAGAACACCAGAATCAGCTGTAGGAAATGATCCACAGTAGAGCCCACCTGAGTTCCCAGTTTGGAAAAGAAACCTGGTTCAACATCTCCACCATCTTTTCAGTGTGGAGTGATGTAAGAGCAGCTTGGCATAGCAAGGAACAGCTGACATCCATAGAGGGAAAAATTGTCTGACGTTTGAATGTTTCAGTACCAGNAATGTGCTAGGCACGTTTTTCTTGGCTTCGTGAACATGTGCTGAGCCAACTATGTTTTATTTTAAATAAACTTTCTAGAGGTATTGCTCGATACCCCCTTAAGTGAATACAAATAAGGAATGTAAGGTTTTCCTTCTGGGAAAAAAAAAGTATGTTCTCTGTTTAAGCATATACGTATGAAGGAACTGACCTTTTTTTTTTAATGTTCTCTTATCATAGATTTCATAAACAGTTCAATAACAGCCAGGATTTCTGTTTGCTTTATTCTTTTTTAATATCCTTTTTAAAAAAAACTTGTTTTCCAATTTGTCATCTTACATGGGTAAACTAGGAAATAACATATTTCTTTTTACAGTGAAAAAATCTAGTATTATTCTGAATGTATCTTCACAAGGAGTCATTGGACATTTTATTCATGCAACTCCCTGAAATACTGATCTGATTTGTTCAGAAGGTGGATTTATTTTCTGGTCAAATTCAGCTATGTATCTTATGAGTATGAAGAACCTCCTGAGGGACTGGTTTGCTTCTTGCTATCACAAGCATCACATCCAGTGTTTGCACATCAGAAGAATGAAGGATAGCAGAATTCCCAGGTGGGAAAGGTGGAGAAAAAGCCAAGACAAAGCAGATGTGCTAAAATTAGAACCATCCTGTATGAGGAAACAGAAAATCTGAGCTTGGCTATTTCCCAGAATAAAGGATGATCTCACTGTATTGTAGTTCACAGCCTGCTCTATATTAGCCATCACTCAGATAATTTTCTGTCTCTTCCTCACAAAGGCAGGTCTTGATTTAACAAAAGTTTGTACAATAGGTGGATTAAATATTAGGAGATTCTCAGTTCTCTCATATTCTGTCAGCATGTTATGCAGGAAGGAGTGCTTTCTTGGAGGGGAGTGTAACACGTGTTCCAGTGGTGAAAGAGGAGAGGAGAGGAGAGGAGAGGAGAGGAGTGGAGAGGGCTGGGCGTNAGGAGAAAAGAGGACAGGACAGGACAGGACAGGACAGGAGCGCAGCAGTGTGGAGAGGAGAGAACAGGAGAGGAGAGGAGAGGACACAAGAGGACAGGAGTGGAGTGCAGCTGTCCAGAGCTGCACAGAGCGCATAGGAACTCAGCGAAGAGGAGAGGGCACAACAGGAGAGGAGAGGAGAGGAGAGGAGAGGAGAGGAGAGGACTTTAAGCATCTGTGTGTTCTGTAGTCTACATATATGCCTGATTTGGAAGTTCACATCTGGTTTTCCCTACATATATCCTATTCCCCAAAATGTTGTCTGAAATTTGGTGATAAGTAGTTTACATAACTAACATTCTCTTCTTTAGCTCAATAAAATTTCTGTATTTACAATCCTGTAAAGCAAAAGAAAAGTGAAGAATGGTAGCTTGGCTTCAGAGTGATTGGGAGTGATATATTCCAATACTGGACAAAGCTTTCTAATCTGAAAAAAAAAAAGGGGGACTGAGGGCAAGAGGACACAACAACATTATTTTAGTACAGCAAGATTATTACAGAGAAAGCAGCAATCAATAATTATCCATGCCCAATTTGAAAGGATAAAAAGAAGGTTTAATTTGCAGAGAAACAGATTTGGGTTGGATACTTGCAAAATCTGTCAAAGTCGTTAAACTGATGAGCCACTGAAGCAGGGACAGCCTAAAATCTCTCAGGGGATGATCTAGGGCTTTCATGAAAGAATTTGATTACTTTTTGAGGGCTTGCCTGGCTGTACTAAGATGTGGTTAGTTAGAGCACAGTGCTAATAACCATGATTGCAGATCCCCATATGGGCCAGTCACTTAAGATCCTTGTGGGTCCCTTCCAACTCAAAATACTTGGTGAAATTCCATGAAAATTCTGGGGTTAATGATATTATGACAGGGCTGGAAAGAGCACGTGTGTATATGTATATATCTCCTTATGCAGTAATACTAGATGTACATGTGCACTAATATCCACTGCTATGCTGTGTTTGCACACTAATAATAGCATGGATACTCTACTAATATAAATAAGCATGTGCATGTGTATAAACATGTCTCAAATGTTTACTCTTCCTGAGTCTTCTTGAAACACAGACAAAACTAATTAGAAATGTTGAATATGTCCTCCACTCTTCCTAGTCCAGAGGACTGGTTTGAATAGCTGCATGTGAGCTCATTCTATTCTTCTTTACCTAAACCAGAGGTGTCCTGGACTCTGGACTCAGGTTGATAAAGTGAATTATCACAAATGGCTTGAGCTATAATTTTTAGAGAGGAGGGTCACTTGTAAAATAACCAGTTATCCACATCTTCAAACAGGGCATTGTGAAATACCAGTTCAGACTGATACTGACACTTTGGTTTCCTCTCTGTTTTAGGAACGTCTGGTGCTCTCGGTGTTACCACGGTTTGTAGTCCTGGAAATGATAAATGATATGACCAATGTAGAAGACGAACATTTGCAGCACCAGTTCCATAAGATCTACATTCATCGTTATGAGAATGTCAGGTGGGTGGAGTAGCCTTTCTGAAATGTTTAAGGTCTCAGATGTTGCTAAATTACTTTTGTCTGATAGTTTCCCTTCTATTGCTTTATTCATTCATAAATTAGAAAATTAGTGTACACTTGTTCAATATCTGAGCAGAGAAGTATTTTGATGCCTTCTTTTACTCATCAGGATGGCTGGATGCCACAGCAATGGCAAGACCCACCTGAACTAAACACTGAGTCTGGACCATTTATGCCTTTTTTTCTTTTCCAGTTTTTTTCACTTTTTAACACTCAGTTCACTTAAGTGGTCAGGATTGTACAGGAAAGGGAGCCCTGCCTACATGTGGACACATATTCTGTCACAACTGGATGGTACATTCCACACACTGAAGAATGAGATGGAGACTTGAAAGATGCTTTCAAAGATGGTGACCTGTTATACAGTTCCTCTGCTTTATAGCCATTTTAATTTAATCAGTCTTATTATTATTTTCATGAATACATTTCTTTTCTTTATTCCTCTCTAATCTTTTTCTTTCCTGTAGTTATCAGAAAAGTGATAATTATCCTATGCTCTCCTACTCAAGGTGATTAATCCTAATTGTACATACACACCAGAGTGATCAACTTCCACTCCATGATATAACATAATCTTGATTTTATTGCATTTCCCAAGAATCAGAACATTTTGTTAAGCCAATAGCATTTTCCATAAACCTTTTCCAAAACACAAGGGTAAATTATTAGAGTGACCATCTTTGAAATCATCATTGAAGGTGGTGAAAAATAAGCATGAATATAATGGTAGAGAGTTTGCTTGGGAAACATGTATTTTGCCTTTCAATGAAACCAAAATATAACTTTGTCTGGACAAGTTCAATAAAAATAATTTGCACTTCTGCAGAAGTTTAAATTGATTATCTGCTACTTCTGTGGCCATGCAGTAGCTCAGATATGTTATTTTATTAAATCTGATTGAAAGTATCAAGAACCCTCATAAAAGTTTGTGTTGCACTAAATGAAAACATCTTCCATTAACCTTTTTCACACTCAGACTAAGTGTTGCTGTAGAAGAATCAAAATATGGAGAAGATGGCCCTCTTGTTTTAATGGAAAAGGGCTGTAGACAGGGTGAGAAGTTGAAACATATTTTATGCTTGGAAGAGATTTAAGAAATTAAGATTCTACATGCTTTAAAATATAGATACTGGTTGGCTTCTATGCATGCTGCTAGAAACTAGATCTTTTCAAAACTAGGTTTCATTCACCTTATCTTTTTTTTCTAAATGTTCAGTACTGAAAACTAGCTAAATCAATGTTATATGAACCCTTAAAAGCAGTACCCAGTTAAATTTTTTTGTTGGTTTGAAAAATAAAAGTGTAGAAACTAGCAGTTTGAAAACCTTAATTTTATAAATTTAGTTTATTGTTACTATTACTCCTTTCAAGTGCTAACAAGGTTTGTGCCAGAATGATATGTGTCTTTTTGAACATCACTACTTTAGAAGGTAGCCAATACTTTATTTCTCTAATTAGTCCTAAGCTATTATTTGCTTTGTTCTGGGTGGTATCCTGCATACCACTGATTTTGTGTGTGTTTATGTTTCTCTACATTCACTTGTGGTCATTCTAGGCATAGTGAGTAGCCAAAAGGCAAGAAAAATAACTGGATGTTCAAGCACAGGTTAGAAATCTATTTGCAAATAGTTTGTTAGTGGGGATCCTCCCACAACTTCAGGCAAACAAGTTGATACACCTAAATTCAAAGTATGATCACACTGGGCTCCCTGTAAAGACAGTAGAATGAAAAAGGAAACCAATTAAAGACTTATACCTTAAAAAGAGAGCACTATAGTTCTAACTCAGGTACTCCTGTCAAATGCCTAAATTAGGTGCAATAACACTCTCTGTAGTCTGATATATATCAACTGTCACAAATCTGTCTGTAGTCTTAGGATTTGAGTCTTGTGTGATTTGAAAATCCAGAATTTCATGACTCCCGTTTTTGACAAAACCTTTTCTCACACTTAGTAGTATTTTTTAGTCCCTTCAATATTTATATTCAGTACTACAGAATGTGGAGAAGTCTAGAGCAAACGTAGTGTGACTTCAAAGGTAGTAAAATGACCCTTCCACTAGTAGAATGCTAGAAGGTAACTTAAAATGTTCAGTAATTAAAGGAAATAGATGGAAATATTAATGTGTCTTCTTTTTAGCATTCTTTTTGCAGATGTTAAAGGATTCACCAACCTTTCCACAACTCTGTCAGCCCAGGAGCTGGTCCGAATGCTGAATGAACTCTTTGCCAGATTTGATCGACTAGCACATGTGAGTTAAACACAATTTATTTTCAAAAAGACAAAATCAGTTCCATGTTTGGGAGCTTTGGGAAATACCCTCTGATTGCTTTGGACAATATATATCCAGATTCTCCCCACCAGGATTTTATACAGAATTTGAGATTGGAAGGCAGTGACAAAGTTTTATAAATGATGATGGGTTCTGATAGCAAGTGAAAACTGAGGCTGTCATCAGAACTTTGGGCTTCTCTAGTGTTGGACAAAGAATGGTATAAAATCAGATTTTGGATCTTTGCTGGAATATTTTTTAAGACCATAGCTTTGCCTTTTCTTCTGCAAAGTGAGGAAGATTAAAAGATGTATTCATTTAAGGTCATCTAATCAGTTCCCACAGTCTTTGCAGTGGTTAGTTACTAGCAGGGCTTACAGTCTTTAGGCTGGATTCTATCTAACTGAACAATGAAATTAATTAAACAATGCAGAGGAAATTATTGCATGAGGAAAATTAGTTGCTACTTAATTGGCACTGATCAGAAAAAAAGTGAAGCACAAAAATACAAGCAGAACACATGCTCAGTTTTGCTAGGCACGTATATTTTATTTTTATACTTTAGTCAAAATTTAATTTAATATGGCTATCCTTAGGTGTCAATATCTGAGCTGACTAATAAGGCTTCTAAGTGGAGTCAATGAAGTACAATTAATGGAGTTTATCTTATCCTTTATCCAGCTAAATGTAGGTACATATCATGGGAAAATGCTAATTGCACTCTGAAGATCATAGACCATGCTATCTATTTACTATAAAAAGAAGGTAAATTGGCTTGGTCTGATGTACAGATTTACATCCCTCACTGGCTTTTATAGATTTCTGAATCGGGGTTATGGGGCATTTGTACACATATTGCATGGTATCAGTAAGACCTTTGTAGTTTTCTCTCAGCTTACACATTAAGGTCAAGAACATCAAGACTTCCGTAATTATTGAAATTTCTTTTGATTCAGCTGTTTTTATCTCAAATGGCAACGTGTTTTCCCTTGTACAGAGTGATACCATAACTCATGGTCTGGGTGGTGGCAAATGAGTAAATGCAACCTACAATATTTGCTTTGCAACAAAAAGCCCTCGTCAGCTCTGGTCTATACTGTAAACCAAGCCAGGTGAAAGAATTACCTCAATCCTTTCTTTTGTAAAGCTGATAGGAGTAACGTCTGCTTTTGTATGGCTTGACAAAAATAGCTACTACTTTAACTGAAGAAACATATTTTACACCAAATTGAATGTATGTATGTCACAGAAATATTTTAGGAAGATTATGTATATAAAATGCTTTATTGCCTTACTTTACATTTCAATTTTGGCTAGCATTCATGATCATTAACCATATTTTGTAATCATTCCACAAGCTATATTTAACCAATAGTGATTTTGTATAGAATGACTACATCCAGTAAAGGAGTTAGGAACAAGGAAGGCATTTACATTTAAAAAATTTAATCCAGTGAATCTTCCCTCACCTGCCACTTAATCCTGATGTCAATTTCATGCTTGTTTTTTTTTTTAATTTTATGAGAACTGAATATTTTGTTTCTTTAAATGCCTAGACACTTTCCCCTTCTCTGTGGCTTGCCACACAACTCCTACTTCAATTTTCTGTAAATCTTTCTGTTGCAGTTCTAAATTCATAAATCTTCCTGGAGAACACTGAATGTGCCACACAGTAGTAGGTATCCTAAAAAATTTAAGTGAGATTATTTTAAAGAAACAGTGATAAATATATCAGTCTCTTGTACATAGCTAAGAATTTCTTATCCAGAAATCTGTGGTTTGGGATGAAAGAATATCTGTGTCTGCAAAACTCTATTATCAGGACAATCACCTCTCAAATAAATGTCCCAGTCACTAAATTCAAGACCCTAGGCTCCTCCATGCATTTCCCTTCCTAGTCTGGGAATTTACTTCTCTTTTTAACCCATTGTTGATTATACTAATCCACTGGTCTAGAACAATCCTCTGAAAGGTGGAAGACACAGAGAAGAATCGCTGTGGAAATTGAACAGATTTGCATACAAAGATTAGAGTGATATGATCATGAATAATCAAAATTTAGTAAAAAGAAAGATATTTTGAGTATGTTCCTTATTTGTGGGTTCTGTGACCTAGATGTCATGATACCTGTCTGATGCCCTGACAATAGAGATGCCTAACAGAGAGGAACCTCTCTCACTTCTCTACAAAGGGTTTGGTGTTTCTGTCCAACTCAAGGAGACATTCTCCTCTGCACTTGACAGGAAACCAAGACTCTTCACTGGACTCTTATGGAGGGGACCAGCTGCATAAAATAAAGGGTCTAAATCTTGTGTTGAACTTCATCTTTTCCTTTGGAAAATTTTGGAAATGGACTCTGACTGGTCCTGGATTTTAAGGATTTGTGAATTGCATGGGTTTATCAACCTACCCATCTGATATTGAGTAAAGCTTTCACACCTGCTAAAGGTGTATCTTTTGGAAAAAAATCCTGGTCTCCATCTGAATGTACCAAGAGATGGTCTTGTCTTAATACTTTTCCATCTTGGCAGTATATTACAGTGCCTTAACACTCTCACTGTTTATTCAAGCATGGGTTTTTTCCTGACTTTGAATTACATCCATTGATTCTTGCTATGGCTCTATCATTCCCAGACAAAAGAATCACCTTCCAGCCACTGACTTTCTCTAGGAATGCATCTGGATGCTTTGATCAAGGTGCTTCTCAGGTTTCCTTTCGGTAAAAGAAACAGACCAAAGTCATAGCAAGGTTTTTTATTCTGTAAGCTTTATTCCTTCAAATAGTTTTGGAGACTACTTTTCTGGGACACCTCCTATTATTGAGAATCCCTTTCAAAGCACTGAAAACAGTGTTCCAGGACTAACCTTCATGAGTACAGTGGAGGTAGATCACCATCATTCCTCCTAATCTCTCTTTCCTTGATCACTGTCCAAATGCCACGTTTCTGAACACACAGTGATAACACTATTGTACTGAAAAATATTATTTCAGGGTTTTCTGGTCTATCATGTTGTGAACCCCATATCTGCATGGCAACTGTTTATTTTACTGGTCTTATTCCTTTTGTATATGTTATTAGCAATAGTTTCCTACTCACCTGTATATCCTTGACAGGATTTTTGGAAAGTTGTCCTTTGAAGGCATCCCTAGAAGGATCTTCCACTAAGGAGGATTACACAATCACATCTAGATTTCAGATCTATCACTTAACTGGTTCTTAATCAGCTTAACTAGAGTTATCATAACTTTTTAAAATAGTTACTGTTACTCAGAATCTTGGATTTTGCTAAGAACTACCATCAAAGCAAAGAGGTCAATTGCAGAAAGCTTGAGGCAGTTTCTTTAGATTTTGAAGAAAAAAATGTTAAATCTTTATTTACTTCTAAATAAAAGTGTTAAATTATAATCTCATGTAAAGGATTGTTGTATCTGCTCAAACATCCTATATAAATCATATTAAAGAAGACATTTTCATAG
The DNA here is from genome assembly GCA_013399915.1 of Illadopsis cleaveri. Lineage (NCBI taxonomy): Eukaryota > Metazoa > Chordata > Aves > Passeriformes > Timaliidae > Illadopsis > Illadopsis cleaveri. The sequence goes on from VXBB01024939.1 coordinate 169,357, forward strand.
CATACTGAAAAATGTAATTTGGCTTTTTTCTCCTATTAAGCAATACAGAAGTAATGAGAACTCCCTAATTTTTTTTTACCTTCCCTAAGTTAAGTTTTATGGTATACACGGATGCATATAATTAATAACAAAAAAATTCATTATTTCTGTATCACTACCACAGAACACTCTGAACAAAAATTAGAACTCAGTTCAAAATTTCTTCTAAGAAAAAATGTAATAAAATGTTATGTACAGCTATTTCCCATTTCTAATCACTCTGTTCTATTTGTAAAAGTCTTACACTTATTAAAGAGAAAAGTGACATTTACAAAAGAAGAAAAATAAGTTGTCATAAAACAGAACTGAAGAAAACATTTCCTTATATCTACTTCATCTACTGAAAGGCCTGAACAGAAACTTAATATTAATACTTTCCTTAAGCAGAAATTTTGAGAAGAGGAGGGAAATAAGATGACATTCAGCAAGATATTTAAGCCTAAAAAAAGTCCTGCCTTGGTGAAATAATAGTTATTTTGAGGTTTGTTTTTTCCTCTGCCTTCTCTTCAGTGCTAGATGTCAGGCAATACCATGATTTAAATTGTCATATTTCTAAAATCATCTACATTTTTTGTAGATTCAGTTTCAGATATGACAAAAAGGAAAGAGTAAAAGCCTAAATAAAGGATCTTATTAAAGGACTGATGGGGTTTTGTTTATTTTTTTCTAAGGAGGCAATCTTTCTCCATAACCTCAGTTAAATTGTCTCCTGTAATGTTGCCGACAAGCTGTCAAAAATTCCTTCAACAGTGTATTACCAATCTTATTTATGACTGCTGTTTCCAAGGGTGGAAACTAACCTGACTACCAGGCTCCACAGGAGAACATCACCCCATAGCCCCAGTAAAATACCTGCACCTGCTGGTATCAGGAAGGGAAGACTGGAGGGTTTTGAGGGCTTTTCTGTTTCCTTGATAAAGACACTCCCATTGCAGGGCTTTCCTGTCCCAGACCACATTTCAGCTCTGAGCTGGCAGTGCTTTGTTCCATGGTGAAATTATCTTCAAGCATGTATCCCACAGGATTCCAGAGACTTCCTAAAAAAATATGTTTAAACATAGTGTGAATTTTTTCATCTGTATATGTTTGAGGTGCTGCAGCAAGAAACAGAGTTCCTGGATTACAAATATGCATATATAATATTTAGCTCATTATAAAGACATTATACAATTTTAAAGGGATAGAGTGAATTCTCTTTTTGCAGTGCTTATTTCTGAGATGTTTTGCCTCCCAATCAGTTTCAATAATTAATTGTCTCATACTAATGAATAAATAACTTTGCTCACAATGTTCTCCCTACATTTACAGTTTTTCAGATGGGAAAGAGCCCATCAAAAGACCTAAACAGTCAAATAAACGCCAGCCCACAAAACATTTTTAGAAGTGATAGTATACAGTTTTTTTATGAAAAAAGGCAGATGAAAATGACAGATTAGGTAAATTTTGTTTTAAATTTTCCCAGTGATTTATAAACTAAGAGTTACTCAAATTCAACCTCGCCAAAAGAGAAGCCCCACTTTGTGACTAAATTGAGATATGAATTAAAGGCTTCAGAAGTAAACTATTGGGAATTCTCCAACTCATCCTTAATAGATACATAGAATAATTAAGGTTGGAAAAGACCTCTAAGATTAGCCATTTCCCTAACACTTCCTGGGCCACTACTTAACCATGTCCCTAAGCAGCACATCCACGTGTCTCTTAAATAGCTTCAGGGTTGACAACTCAACTGGTTTCCCAAGAAGCCTGTTCCAATGCTTAGCAACCCTTTAGATGAAGAAATTTTACCTAATGTTGTCCCATCTAAATCTCAGCTGAAGCAACTTGAGGCCATTTCCTCTTCTCCTCTCTCTTGTTGCTTGGGAGAAGAGACTAACCCTCATCCAGCTATAGCTTCTTTCTTGGTCCCCTGGGCACACCCTGGCTGATGTTCTAATGTTGTTGACTTTTGCAGCAGCCCTCTTGTTAGAGGGTAGAAATGAGCTGAGACACAGACTTTTTGTTTATCATAGCATGAAAAGGATCTTGGTTTATTCCTCTTTACAGCTCTGCCATCCTGGCTCCAGCTATTCACTAACTCTGGCTGCAGCAAGCTTCTGCTGTAGGTTTCCCTTGCAGCCTCTGACTGCAGACTTTTACCTAGCTAGACTGTGACTGTAGGTTCCAACAACAGGCTCTAACTGCAGACCCAGACTGACCTCATAGCAGTGAGGATCTCATCTCAAGATCCGTCTTCCTAACCCTCTCAATCCCTCTTCCTCAAGGTTACTTTGCCTGTTAGCCCACTCCCTTTTATCACACTTATCTTTATTGGATACAGGTGTGACCCGTCAGGGGTGAGGCTGTATTGGGTAATTAACACAGCTGTTACTTCTCAGGGATGAGGTCACCTGTATTCCCTTCTCCTACAGCTGACCAGTGTCCCATGTACCTGAAGCAATTAAGTTCTAGAAACTCCTAAGGGGCAGAATTTCCATGCAGAATTTTTCCTGATTTAGCTAGAAAGAAACACCTTGAATCTTTCTCAGGGGGATTTCTATCCTTTAAATCACTTAAAGCATAGTCTTCTAATTAACACAAGCTGGCAAGGCAAATTTCTCACCAGACACAACAGTTACAGCAGTTTTTTTCTACCGTATGTCAAGGAATAAAGCTGTTGATATAATATATTGTAGAACTCATTCACCAATGCACCTTAATTCCTTCTGCAGCATGAGAGACCTCAAACCTATTTTTCTCTGGCAGCACAGAGAAATTCTAATCACCCTATTATAGGTTATTCTAAAGAAAAAAAAGTTCTTCATACAGTATGTTAAAATATATAGAAAATGTTTAATATAGGGCCCTATTTATATATTCCCCAGTTCAGGCAAATGAAAGACTGATATATTTTTCCCTTTCTGTTTATAAAAATTAGAAACAATCTTTGTAACTGTGCATCATATCTGGTTCTCTTTCTTGCCTACATGACCCAGCTTGAGAACCCCCCCTCCATCTGGCTCAGTCAAGGCCCCAGTTCTGTTTTCCAAAGTGACAGAGCTGCAATAGAAGGAATTTGGATGGACCTCTCTCACCAGCCTGCCCTAAAACAGACTGCTGATTAAGAGCTCTGGCCTAGCCACCATTCATGCTGAGAAATGAGGTTTATCCAGGTTTCCTCTGTCTTTGGCACATGTTTCAGGAACTGAGCTATTGTACAGAAAGGCCAAGGCCCTGCCTCTTCCCACTCTGGCTGCTTTTTAAAAGAAGACTTTAGTGTATGACTTCCCTTTGTTTTGTAGTTAAGTTCCAGTAATTTTTCATCTGCAGTGTTCTAAACTTTTAGCTTGAAATTATAAAATTGCAAAAAAAAATTGACTTTTCTGTGGTCTGTTCACTAATCTATGGGGTTCCTTTCAAAACTAGCTGAAATGATTAATTCAGCACTGGCAGAATTGAAAAAGCAGCATAGCTTATAAAACAAAATCACTTTTTTTCCCTTGTCAGAAATTTAGCCCAAGGAAACAAGAAATATTAATGAAGTCTCTGACTGTGTCTTTCAGTAACTTGATATTTGAGAAACTCATTTCTGCAGCTCCACCTTATGCCAATTTGCTTTGCTTCCTTTCCTGTCACTAGGGGTATATTTAATAAGCACAAACATAAATCATTCACCATGTACGGGGTAATTATTTACGGAAAATCTGCATATTTTCTTTTTCTCTGGATTTAGGTGAATTGGAAAAAGGTTTCTTATCAATTGCTGCCAAATTAATCTAGAATTATTATTAAAAATAGTTGGGTGTTTGAGTCTGTTCAAAATCCCCAGGCAAAAATTCTGATTTAAATTGATCTTGGCAGAATCAGGCCCCTTAATCTTCCACTTGCAGCAAATGAAAAGCTGCAAATAAGGGGAGAAAAAAGCCCCTATTTGGGACAAGCTGAGATTTTAATTGATTCCTTCAATAAATGCTATTAATGAATAAGTATTAGAAGGAGTGTCAGGCTGATGGATACTGATGTGAATGTCTGTATAATATCAGCTGTCATTTACATGCCCAGGGACAACTTCTAGAATTGCATATGAAGAAGGGAAGAGGAATAGAATAAATTAAAGAAGAGATGATAATAACCTCACAACTGTGTAAGGATTTAACACTGTTGTGAAAAATATTTTCTGTATCGAAATTCCTGTATGAACATTTTCTCTTATTTAAATAATTTACTAATTTTACAGATTCTTCATACATATTTCTATTTTTCATTCATTTTCATTTAATATCAACTTGCCACTGTTAGATACCATTGCAGTGAGACGATCTTAGGGAGTGGGCTTGAGCTCTACAGTGTCAGGAAAATCTTGATCGCTACTAATGTAATTTTATACCATTGAAAAGTGGGCAGGCCTTGACAAAACTCATTCTCTGATTTAAAACTAGGGCATGGTTGCCCACATTATCCATGAATCTAACCTTAATGCTCTTGTACAACCAGTCTGGCAAAGCTTTGAGTCTAAACTGTAGATGTGATTAAGCTTTCTGAGGAAATCTCGGGAGATCAGGCAGTTTGCCTCTGCCAAAGGCAGATACCATTAGCCCCCCTGTCCTTCTTGAGAGTTTATGAATTTTCTTCCTCTAAATGAAATATTTCCAGTGATAAAAAGCCCATAGTTTACTTTTGAAATGAGTATGATGGGAATAATTAGGGAAGAATAAAAAATGCAAAAGCAACATAGTCAGGCTGTAACACAGATCACATTTAGCAGCCATAATAATTTGAGTAACAGGAAAAAAAATAGGAAGATAGGGAGTCATTTAAAAGCTCCCTGTGATTTCTTATGCCAGTAGAGACACCTTGCCTGACCCCTGCAATGTTCCACAGGACATAAATCTTATGTCATATTTGTTAGTCCTGTGTGGGTGTTTCACATACCCAGGGTCTTACAGATACGTGGTGAGTTTAGGTACAGACAGCTGACCTGAAGCCCAGCCAACTGCTTTATCTGTGAGCTGAATTTGTCCCCAGGCTTCCCTGACTGCCTTGCCTAGCTCTCCTTGGGCTGCAATGGCAAGCCCCACTGAGAGCTGGCACAGGGACACCTAACACAGTCACCTCCACTTGGATATTGCACTCTGCACCCGACTTCCTGAGCTTTGGCAAATGGGTCAGGTGACATCACATGACAAGAAAAAGAAAACATTCATGAGTGGCTGAGTGGATTTCTTGTGTCACACACATGCACTCACATTTGCATATATCAGACCCTCATTAGCAGATCTTGCCATGCATTGACATTGTTATTCTTACAAAAAGCACATCCCTCTAAAGTCATCTAATTTATTCTGGCATGCAGACATTTCAGACATGCAGGAAGGTGGTATAAGTCTCATCTGAATTCACTGGAATCAGCACTTTAACCAGTTTAAGTGAGTGATTAAGAATCAAACAACAATCTTATCCTATTGAAGACTACAGTCTTTAACTGCGCTGAAATAAATTCTCATTAATAGGAGTTTCCCATATCATCAGATAGGTATAATAAATGTTGAAGTTAAAAATTTCATTAAAAATTAAAATATAATAATACCTGAGATATATCTTTCTTCTTTTCTTTTCTTCCAGTCTTTCTTTCTTTCCTAAAATAGTCCATTTTTCCCTTTTTTTCCCCTCCATCTTACTATGAGGTTATTATTTGTAAAGTATTTGTAGTGGCTCTGAAGTGAGTTAAAGTGCTGCCTGTTTCATTATTCCACCTCAGTCAAACCAATATGGCATTAAACACTATCCTTTCACTTTGTAGATGCAAAAGCAGACACCACTTATAGTAAGAATCAATTGAATAGAACCTTTAGAAAGGCCAAAGAACTCTAGAGTCTGTGGTTTATATCTTCATCTCTTTGCATTTTGTCTAAATGAGGAACATGGAGAGAAGCTTAAGGAAGCCTACTTACTGTTTGACATGCACAGATTTATGCCATTGAGTCCTACCTACTTGTCAATTAACTTTTATGTTTCATAGTTTCACTCTATAGTTAAAAAAATAGGTGGAAAATGTCTTTCCATTGAGGGGGAACTGCTTAAAAAAAAGGTTGTTTTGGAGGGGTTTAGGATGCACAATTTCATTTGAAGCCATATGGAAAATTTCCAGTATTCTTGTCTGGGTCTGCATAGGGGCTCAAAAGAAAGGGTTGAGGAAAGAGGAGAGTTACATATAAATTTTAACATTTTAGAAGACTGAGTTCAGTCTGGAATTTTGTATGAAGCTTGGACAGAAAAGTATTGCACTCTGAAAGGCAGCACTGTTTTAGCTGGAGGCTTAACCAAAGCTTCAAACACAGTCAGTTCCTATTGATGGTTTAAGGAGATTTTAGGGTGAATCAGAGCAGATATTACCCTTGCTGCTTAAGGCTTCAGCCGACTTCACAAAATCTTTGGGTAAAAGTGTGTAGATTCTGTTTGCCACTCCAGGATTGTGTAAGGCTTGTCTGAGGTTGACTACAAAGCTTCATTCTTCCTAAACAAAACTTTGAATGGAACCCATATTTGATTCCTGGTAGAACCAGCATTCACATTTGCTCCCAGAACTGACTTATATTTCTCTTTTTAAAGATCTGTTACTGCAGCCTTTACTGATTGATTATTAATACTACACTTAATATTCCAATGACTCTCCATTATAAAAGCTTGTCATGTTCTCTGTTCTTGTTCATTGATTGCATCCTGTGAGGGCCCAAGCAGCTGAATACATCAGGCAAATTTTTGGATAATCTTGGTCTCATGTGCTGATCTTGGAAATGCAAAATTTCAGATATTTCTGCTCACTAAAAAAGGATCTTCTAAAATAATGATCAAATCACACAATAATATTCTCTTTCAGTATGTAATTATACTGTTAATATGTATTTTAGAAATTAAATTCACTATTTGCTCATAGGGTAAAGGATGTCTCTAGCTGGATGCCAAAGAAACATCATTTCTCCACAGCATGAGCCTGATGCAGGAGAGCTTCTTCGAGGTCTTTGACATGCAGATACTTGATCAGTTCCTATAGCTGTTGGAAATACTTGAGTGTGACTGTGGAAACTGTAGGTGGGAAGGGATTTCAGTGGGAGGAAAGAGATTTTTCATTTATTTCCAGTGTAAAAACTGGGCAGGAAAACATGCCCTGGAGGAACATAGCCTAAATTGGGTTATTCATTATCTCAGCTGGCATTTCTGAATCCTTGGCCTATGTTCCACCTAGCTCTGATAAAAGCTTTTTCTCCATCAGCAAGGACGTCTCTGATTAGCATAGAAGAAAAATCACTGTACCCTTTTTTGCTGCAGATGTAAAAGTACTTTATTTAAAAAGTGAAATAAATCCCAATTATACTAATGACAAGCAGGAAACATCCAGAAACAAGGTGGGGGGTTGGTTGGTTTTTTAAGAGTAATTTTTAAACCACTTTTACTTTCACCTTAAAATTGAAAAAAATATGCAAATATTTTCTGTCTCTTTGATAATTTGTGTATAGGAACATCACTGTCTCAGAATAAAGATCCTGGGGGATTGTTACTACTGTGTGTCGGGGCTCCCAGAACCTCGCCAGGACCATGCACACTGCTGTGTTGAAATGGGGCTCAGCATGATCAAAACTATCAGGTAATGCCTTTTTCTCCCCCTGATTCATTGTTTCTGGCAGTGTTCTGAATTTCTTACCTGAGAATGCTATCACTAGATAAGTATTTATTCCGTTGGTTCAAAAATCTCAGCATTATCATTGTGAAAAGGGCAGGACTTTTGCAATCCATGTAATGCATGGGAACAGTTACTGAAATGATTTTATTAACCTGTGCTACTTCAGAGATGTAACACAATAGCTGTGTGTGAAACTGAGAGGTTTCACAGTTCTTGACAGTTCTCACTTTGTACCGTTGTCAATTTCAAGAGGAGGCTGAAGAGGAGTCTGAATTTCTTCCTATAAACCCTTTTAAACAACAATATAAACACTAAATAGACAGCTTTGATTATCCTTTGATTATCCTTTAGCTTGGAAACTAGCTCACAGACAAACTCATAAGTACTGAGATTTTCCAGATGAACAAATTTTACCTGCTTAATTAGGTTCTTGCTTAAATTCACAAGCACTGGAAGTGTTTTAATGAAGGAATGTGTTCCCATCATGTAAATATAATTATGTTGCTCTTAGATTATTGTATTTTGATGCAATTACAATTAACAATAATGATGTTTCAGCAGCCTGTGGGTAGAGCTTGTCCAATGAGTTACCATGACATTGGCTGACATCTAACACTCCAAGAGATTTTGTTCATCTTTTTGAAACTTATGGGGTTTTGCTGATGTAATGTATCAATAAAAAAAATACTGAGTTTCTCATATTCAAATACTTTTTCTGTTGCTATCTTCTCTAAAATGGTGTTGCCTAACATGAGCATTCTCCCCTTTTCCCAGGACATTTTGCTGTCCAATCTCTTTGTCTGTTTCTTTTCCAGACCTCTTTACCCCTTTTATCTGGGTCTGTCTCATGACATACATCAGACAGTTAATGCACACTGCAGCCACATTACTGAGCTCTTAATAGAGAAAGGATTTGACTAAAATTAATTAATGGAAAATGTAACTGAATAATGATTGTGCAACAGTGATATCTAAGAAGGCTGGATTCAATTATCACAGGCTAAATGTTTAACAAAGTAATCAATACTTTACTTCTGGAATCCCCACAGTGAAAGTGAAATGTGAATTAGAGAACACAGAGATGAAAAATAATCTACCAGCATTGTTAAATTTTTTTGGATACACCCATCTAATCTTTTGCATTTCCTTGGTAACGCCACCTGCAGACAACCCATTGTAAAACCTTTTTCTCCTTCTAAGGCCTTCTTTCTTCTACTGTCTGGAGACAGTAAATTTCTCTCCATCTCCTTACACATGTGGAAGTCTGTAACACCCCGTGCCCTTCAATGAACAGGGTCCTGAGGGCAGTAATCCAGTAGAAATGGTGCTCTATTTTCAGTATCTTAAATGACAGCTACAGTCAGTTGGAGCCATGACACCAAAGTCCATCAGGACTTGGGTCATCCATCACAGACTAATTCAGTTCAGATTGCCTCCAATTTATTTGATAATCCCAGTATCTGATTTTCTGTCTATGCAATGAGGATGATTCTTCCCCTAGGCTTTTCTGTTCAGGGTATAGGAGTCTTATGTTGCTTTTCTTAATGCGTGTTTAAGCAGTTCACAGGGAGGACCAATCCTGCCATGGAATATTATAAATACTTCTGCCCATATTTCTGAGAGAATTTGGAATTATGTACAGTCTATTAACTAGAATTAAAGAAGCAAATATCTCTCACAGTTAAGATGAAAAAAAATCCTCTTTATAAAAGTGAGTTTTTTATATCATTGCTCTACACAAAATTTTATCATATTTAAAACACTACAGAAATGACATTTTGATGATTAGAATTTTTTTTTTTATCTTCATCAGAAAATTTCGGAAAATAAATATTTTTAAAGTTTCAAATAATAGGGAGATGATCCAAGATATGGGAAACCATCGTTCAGATTTGAGATCTGCACCGAAATTATACAGACAAACATTTCTCTCCATTGACAGCAGGTGGTTGGTAATGTTGTACTGATCAGTACAACCTTTCTGCTGAGGCAGCATCCAAAAAAACCCCTGTGATCTCAGGATACAATTGCTGAATACTCCTTCTATTGTCCCTTCCTTCAAAGGGAATAGAACAAGAACATCAGATCCATTCATTACCCAACATGTAAAATAAATCTACATGGACAGATTGTATCACAAAGGACTTCTGAGTGTTTTCATACAACTTGTATCCATAGAGCTAAATTAATTTATTGTTAATTAAACCTCTATAACTTGATTTTAAGCTTGAGTCTTGCAGCTCCACTACTCTTTTTGCAGAAAAATGAACTATTCAGAACTCAACAAAATAGAACATTATTTTCTCTGTAGTGCTTTTTGCATTACCATGCTCTGTTAAAAAATCTCATATTATTATTCCAATCTGTCTTCTTGTTCTTTGCTCCCTTAACTGTTGAGAACAATTAATGGGCAACCTTTAACCGCAGGAAGATTCCATGGAATCTGACATTTACTCCAAAGTAAGGCAATTTTCTCCACCAAATTTGGACAGGAGAAAAAAATTCCTTACTCTATCTGTGCTGCAAAACCCAAGGACCTGTAAATTCTGTTTAGCTGCAGCGTTTCATTTGAATTAAAGTAAAAAGGACAAGCTCTTCACATGCTATTATTTCTGAGAATTTTTCTGAATAAGTTAGAACTACCACTATTGATGAAGGTGATCCAGGCTTTATTCATTTTTATCTTTTCACATGCAGCAATAACTCTCATCTTGTTTAAGTTTATTGTATCATTGCCTGTCTGTACTGACTGTTGATGGAAACGGGATTCCAGTAGAATGTTTAGTCAGCAGATGATGTTTCATTTTAACAATTATCACCCAAGCTAAGTGGTTGTCAGGGATAACACCACCTTCTCAAATGTCCTTATTCTTAAAAATCTCTGTGACTGGGAGTGGAAGGGAAGGGAGATTGTGTGAGACTCAGTTCCTCAAGGACTTTCTTTCATAGTGTAATGATGGAAATGGCACAATATATTTAACAATATATTCAACAATATATTTATTGTTGAAATTCAAACAAACCTTTGTGTTGGTATGTATGTTTAGTAAATCAAGGAGTCCTGAATTGTTTCATTTGTTGGATCATTTCCCACTGAAAACCATCTGAAAGAGTAACTATTATGACAGAATAAATGGTCTCAGCATCCAATATAGGCTAAACTCCAGAAATTAGATAACAGCTTGTCTTCATTAAAAGTCTGTAATTAAGTACTAATATTAAGGCAAATTCATGAGAGAGAGAAAAAAAGGAAAACTGAAAAAAAAACAAACAAAACCTACAACCAAAAATACCTCAGCTATTTCAGAAGACTGGCTGCCCTGGCAGGTTGCCTACTTTTAGCATGAAAAAACTGCTTTTATAATGTGTTGTGTATTAACAAAAATCATGAAGTGATCAATTCTTGTTAAAGAAGTTACTCAGGCAGTAAAAGAAACACAAATTGCTTTCATATTCCATTATTAATAAATAATTTAATTATATAATTATATATTAATGTCATTCATCCAGTTCTGGATTCCTTCCACAGATTATTTCTCCTATGATCTACAAGGCTCTGCCTATGATGCAATGAGCTTTGAGTCACAAAAGAGAAGATGTATCCACAAACCCTAAAAGCTTGTGTGAAGTTCATCTACAAAGTGTTACATCATATAAGTCACATTACCTGCACTGTACCATTCAAAGTGTTCAGTAGTTTATTTTATCCCATTACCTAGCTTCTTTAAAATAATGGCTGTCTCCTTCACAGGCATGACACAGTTCCCAGAGTCACACTGAAAAGATCACTTACCTCACTTCATCTACTATCCTATCATGTCAGCACCAACAAACGTTTGCATTCCTTTAGGAAAATCCCATAATTCTGTTGAGTCCAACCACAATGTTCCCTGTATAACTGAACCGCAGGTCAAAGGACAGTTCAGTTAGCAGGAGACACAGGAGATCACTTGTCCATCCTTCTGCTCACAGCAGAGTCAGCTAAGACCCTTCCTTCAACCAGAATACATTTCATATTTCACCTGCATGAGGATGATAATGACTGTATCTTGATGGGTAAATTGAACAACCCCTAGAGAATTTTAGCCATCACTAGGAAAAAGTGGAACAGACTCACCAACTCCACTGTTCTGAAGCTGTTTTGCTTCCAAAACCAGGCAGTTGCATTCAAATTACTGACTAGAAATGATCTTCATCACATGCAAACTGTTGAGCCTAGGAACAGGTAGTGAAAAGGCTTGTTGAGAACAAAAAAAAGCGTTCTGGGTTTTTTTTAAGTATCTCAAAGCAGAGACATAACCTTGCACAGTTGAACTGGTCAGCACAGAAGCAGCCAGTGTGTCACTTTCAATCTGCAAGGTCTGATTTCCAGGGCATTCATATTTTTGACAGCTACAGAAAAGGTTGAAAAACAAATTTCTGACTTTTGGCTCACCTTCTTCATGCAAATAAGAAAGGTTTCAATTAACATCACAAAAATCAAATATCCATCAAAGAATGCTGACCAGAAGAAAATGCCAAGATCTAATTAAAATCATTGAATTTTTTTTATCTCTGGCTAGACTGAAATAAGATGAATGGCAAGAATAACACCAGTCACAGTTACCTCATCCTGGATAAGATATCAAAGCACTTGTGAGGCAAAGAGAGCTTTATAGATCATCAATAATGCATCTTCATGCATCCACTTGTCAATGTATTTTCAGAGAGCCTGTAGTTGAAGAAAATACTTTTTTTAATTAGAAGCTTCATTGACAGTTGAATAAATTTAAGAGAGAGAAGAACTAGATGTGGAATACCTGAGCTCTCTTCATTTTTTATCTTTATATTTTTTATCTAGTACATGCTATTATTTCTGAGAATTTTTCTGAATAAGTTACAACTACCACTATTGATGAAGGTGATCCAGGCTTTATTTCAGGCTTTGTTTTTCCTATACCTGTGTGTAAACAAGACCTCCTAAAGTATGTAGTAGTCTGGCTGCTAGGGACTTGGATTTGATAATGATTAAGTTCACTTCTTTGCATAATTCAGAAATCCTTTTCAACCCATATCACTCCCAATTTAAAAAAAAGAATTATAATTCCATGACTTTTTGCATCCTAACATATCACCTCGCTTTTAAAACTTTTAGACTTTGCAGAAAAAATTTTAAATAAAGTAAACCATTTATTCTTTGTTCAAGTTAATATCTTAAAACTTTTATGAAAATTATTGTTTCCTCAACAGGTTCTCAACAGTTCTGCTTTCAGTCTTGTGTTGCAAATAATAAAGTAATTTTAGTGAGATTAGATCATTCTTGTGCTTTGATTCATGTCCTGGACAGGGCTGTTTAAATATATTTCAGGCTGCCTGTGACTTCCTGCCATCAAGTCCCCTCCTGCAATTATTTTCCCACCAATCAACATAGGAGCACATTGCTGTGCATGACAAGAGAAGGATGCAAAGACAGAGCCCTGCATGTGCACCAGCACTGCAGCAGACAGAGGAACAGAATGTCCCTCAGCCAAAGGATGCAGGCAGGAAGCCAAATCCACTGTCTGCTGATCCACTGTCTGAAGAGCTGAGATCAAAGGCCACCTGAGTGGCACATAAAGAGTTGCTGGGAGACTGTGAAAGACAGATAAGGCAAGGGAGAAAGGACCTTGATTAATGTGTGCAGTGCACTGCAGGAAGTGGTGTGGACAGCCTAGCTGCGTGAGGTTTTGGACAAATGCAAATGTCCTGTGTGGCTGATGGAGGATGCCAAAGCCTTCTCAGGCCATCACCACATTTTTATGACAAAGGAAAAGTTAAATCCAGAAATTCTTAATGAATTCTCTAGAAATAGAGGGGCACATTGCTCAGTTGTACTAGGTACTTGTTTGTACCTAGTCTGTCCAGTGATACCTGTGTGTGTTAGTTCTCATGTAAGATACAAATACAAAACCACAACTTACAGTATTTAAAATTAGTAGACTAGACTAGACTAGAAGAATAAGCTATTTTAGTTGGAAGGGGCCTACAACGACCATCTAGTCCAACTGCCTGCCAATTCAAGGGTCACCTAAGTTAAAGCATGTTAAGGCCAGTGTCCAAATGCCTCTTGATCATGGGCTTGGGGCATCAATCCCCTCAGCAGAGAGCCTGTTTCACTGTTTGGCCACAGTCATGGTAAAGAAGTGTTCCCTAATGTCCAAGCTGAACCTTCACTGATGTACCTTCACTGATGTAGAGTTATTCCCATGCATCCAGTCATTGGATCCCAGAAAGGAGAGCTCAACATCTCCCTCTCACCTTTCGCTCCTTGGGAAGTTGTTAGAGAGCAACGAGGTCACATCTCAGTGTCCTCTTCTCTAAACTAGACAGACCTAGAGCCTTCAGCTGCTCATCACAGGACATGACAGTTGGTAAAATAGAAATGAAGTTGGTAAAAAAGCCTGTGTGTCCATATATGTAGAGAAAGATTACATAAATATAGGCTATTAAAACATTTTATTAAACTTAAGCCCTTCTTATTAAATACATTTTTCAATGAAAAGCTTTTTGCTCAATTATTCCTCTAGATAAAATTATCTTTTATTTCAAGAGAAGGAAATCAGATGTAAAATGAGAAATAATTATCTTAGTCTGAACAAAAGGAAAAGGCAGACTGGGAAAACAATCGTGTGAGGAGTTGTGTGATAATTCCTCTGACAGTTATGAGTGTCAGTTTAGATATTTTTGTAGCATATAAAAATTATTCAAAACAGATTAAAATCTCAGTGGTCTCACTCACTTCTATTAGCTGCTCTCACAACACTTAAAGTACTTTAATGTGGAAGAGTTGTTGCATATCCCATCTTCCAGAGACAGGTAATTGTTCATATAATTTTGATATTTCAAACCCTTTTGCTTGCATGCAATGAAGAAATTTGTAAATGAAAATTATACGCTCTAAATATAAGAACACAGATAAATCCCTTCTCAAAGCTTCTTTTTTATAATTTTATGATTAACTATTTAAAACTTTTTCCCTTAGATATTTGAAATATGTTGGTTTCCTGATGTGATAAACAGATCATGTAGGCAAACTACTGCACTGAGATTTATTATACGCCTGCCTTTCTCGAAGTTTTCATAATATGAAGGGAAGGGAAACAAAGATGAATTTCTTATTTTCAATTTTTCACATTTTTGTGCAACGAGTTTCTCTCCATTTTATAACTCTTGGTTTATTTTTTTTCCTTACAAACTGAGCTGATGCTCTGTTGCAACAATGAAAGTTCAAGTACTAAATGCAGTAAGCAATTTACCCTTTTCTCCTCTACAGAGAATCTGTCAAGGTCATTACTGAGGCATCTGAGGCAAGGTAGTTAACTTGAGAGCAGTGAAATAGAGCTGTTTATTCTTTGTCTGCTCTGTGGTATGATCTTGCTGTGTTTCTATTGACTTCAGTGACTGTAGAGATGAGGCCCTTTACAGAGACACAGTAGGTTTGCAGACCAGCAGTGGCAATGTGCTTTTCCTATCCTGAGCACACAATTTAAAGATTAATGAACACAAGGTCTAATACTAGTTCTGCTGCAAAGAGTTATTGTCACACAAACAGAACTGGAAAAGCAGTCTCTTAACAAATATGTTCATATGTGTTTATTTTTGAGAGGTGAAATGGTCTTCAGCACCCCACTGAATGGACAAAACAGATTTTAAACTCACATGGTATTTGTGATATTCTGGCCAAAACTAATGAAAATAATCATTTGACAAAAAATAACTCTGGAAAATCCCAACCAATAAAATAATATTTTTTAAAAAATTGAAAATTAGTAAAGAATACACAAGAATATAAATTAATAGACAGGTTTGATGAAAATAGTTCCTATTCCTGAAACATCCATGTGGTTCCTGACTTCCATACTGTTCCAACAGTTCCATACTGTTCCTGAACCTTTTATAATTCCAAGATAAATCACTCAATAAGTTCAACAAAATACTTTCACTCAGACATCTTTTTCTCTCTCTATTTTTCTCTTTCTATCTGATTTGAATAATAAGTGTGCCACTGAGCCATGCATGCAATTAAGTGCTTAATGATAACCTGGCTTTTAGAATAATTTCATCACTACCTCTACCTTTTCTATTTAGAAAGTCCCATCTTCATTTTACACTGCATTTTAGACTGCACTTTACAGGTAATTGACATCGTATTTTACATCATACCTTTTTCAAAATGGTATGGAAAATTGTGGCATAGATTTTCATAACTCTGGTCTTTTTTCTTTTTTTTGTGTGTGTTTTGTTTAACAGATATGTCAGATCAAGAACAAAGCATGACATTGACATGAGAATAGGGATTCATTCTGGATCGGTTCTGTGTGGAGTGCTGGGCCTCAGAAAGTGGCAGTTTGATGTCTGGTCTTGGGATGTGGATATTGCAAACAAACTCGAGTCAGGTGGAATTCCTGGGTAAGGCAAAGTGTGTTTCTCACAGTCAGAAAATATTGCCAACACATTGCACTGTTAACCTTGCCAAAAGATTAACTGTCTATATAATTTCATCAACTATGAACTTTTTTTTGCTATTTTGCAGTTGGCAAAGGTTAGTAACACTATAGCTAAAAAATGTAGAAATGATCAGTCTGTAGAGCCATTTGAAAAGACAAGACAAAAATCTTTATTTTTCTTTGTCAGGCTTGATTTTCTGGAAAAGATCAATTTTTGTTTTCAGCCTGCATTATTCTCAGAGGTAGCCCAAATTTCCCAGTTATCATGAGATTTTCCAGGCTTCATTTTCTCACCCTTTTCATTCAAATGATACTATGAGGCAGAAAGCTATAATTTGTTTTAATTAATAACACACAAAGAGTGGGAAGAATTACGTGTTCATAGGTCAATATGTTAATAACAAGTTTTTTATGAACAGCAGGCTCTCTAGGAAGTCTTTTAAATAATTTGATGCTTTAGTAGATGTTTTGAGATATTTATCTTAGCCTGTCTATACATTAAATGCATGGTTTTCCACTAAAAGAAAATCCCATTTTTTTTCTGTGTCTGATGTGGCTGATTCACCTGGAAGTTGAATGTTATTTCTGCCTGATATGGCCTACATATCCTGCTAGTTTGGAAGCTACAAATCCTAAATTTGAACTAACTGTAGTGATTGCAGGAATCTTCTGTTAACTTTCAGTTCCACCTGCCAATGATGAAAGACATAGAAAAGATCACCTAGACAATTCCAATTTTAGCCGTGGCATTTAGAAGCAATAGCAGCAGACATCTTTATGTGGAAAAAAGTCTAAGTGGTGCTGTCACCTTGAATGACAGAGATTTTAAGTCATCAAAACTGAGTCATGTGCTGTCCTCCCTACACACACATCAGGATCTGCCAGAGCTGTCTTGTTCCCAGGAAACTGGAAGGAAATTTGCTTCATATATTGCAAATGCAAGCCTGTTCCACAGTCCCACATAGTAAACCTTTATTCTAATATATATTCTTGGAATTAGCAGAAAATGAAATTCTGCATGCTCTGAGAACAACTTCTGTACTCTGCATATGTCACCTGTGTATACAATTTCAGAAAAAAATGACATTGGCTGCTGCTTATCCCACGTGACAGCCCCAGATGACTAAGAAGATGCTTTGTTCACATGAACAAATTGATCATCTAAGTTTCACTATCCATACCTGCAAAAAACAGAGTCTGTTGCTGTTAATGTGTGCAAGTTGTATGGCTATTAATGAAGAATCCAGACAATGCACAGCCTTCCTGCAGATAAAATGCCTGGCAGGTTTTCAGTCCGTCAGAGTGATTTCCTGGATATCTGTGTGCCA
The DNA here is from genome assembly GCA_013399915.1 of Illadopsis cleaveri. Lineage (NCBI taxonomy): Eukaryota > Metazoa > Chordata > Aves > Passeriformes > Timaliidae > Illadopsis > Illadopsis cleaveri. The sequence goes on from VXBB01024939.1 coordinate 186,846, forward strand.
GCAGAACAAAACCTGTATGTGACAGCAATGAACCAAGTTCCCCAGAACAGTGATTTACATCAGTTTCCTAGTGTGCAGAGCAGATTTAATAGAGCAGTTTCAGCCTCTCCTTACTTCTCCCTGCCAACAGCATTCAAATCCCCCTACTCGTTGCAAGACTGAGGTCATTCCCATTCCTAGAGTAGCTTCACCAGGAAAGCTGCCCTGGGGTTATGAGCAGTCCTCTCTCATGCTGTATAACAACAGCAAAGATGAACTGCAGCATTTTCCTGAGGGCATAGTGGAGAGAGGCAGCTGAGGATGGGAAATATCCTTTCACCCAGTCTGAAAGCAGGAAAGAAGGGGCTCAGCTCTGCCCCTCAATGCCTGCATGTCTCCATGAGCCCCTACGAGCATGGGTGATGCAGGGAGAGGTTGCACCTGACAGAAGGAGCATAAACCAACAGCCCAGCTGCCCTGGGAGAGGGCAGCTAGAAGCATTGAGAAAAAAAAAATGGTAATTTCTCGTTTTCTGTAAACAAAAAATGTGTCCACAACACCTGAGAAGGAAACCTTGTAAGGTCCTACAGTGTTATTTCGGTGACATTCTTCTGCCAGGATCCCATTTTCTAATGGTCTTTACTTAGTGTATGTAGGCATTAATCTCTAGTACTGAATTCCATAAATCATAGGTAATAATTAATTTTCAATGATGTCTCAATGGCAGCTATCATCTAACACTGTGGGCCTGATAACGCTGTCAAGGGTAGGTCAGCAATACTTTTTGACTTCAATATTCAGGTTCCCAGTGTACTGTATTTGTATAAAATTAAAAGATATCTCTGCACATTTTAGGTTTTTTAAGCAAGCAGTACAAAAGGTGAAGCTAGAAAATACTTATAATCTGCCAACTATTTATTAATATTTGGCTCATTTACGGATATTACATTAATAGCTATCTCCATACTCTGATTAAAGCTGTTATCATATCCATCATAAAATCCATATTTCAGGGCTTTATTACTCAACGTTCCTAAATTATATTAGTTGAATCTAAAGAGAGAGATAGTCACCTTGGCAACTAGTGTTTCTCTTTATTTATTTATTTTTTATTTAGTTTTAGGTTAGTACTTTACTAAAATCAATTTAGCCCATTTGGATTTCTTAGAGCTAGGAAGCACATTGTCCTTCTGAGAGGCCACATGCTTTGCTGTTTAAGTCCAGGCCAAAAGTTGCTTATATTTGAGAAACATTCTTACTGGGTTTTATCATGAGTTTTACTGATTTTTCACTACAAAATACTACTAATCTGTGCAATCCTTGTAACAGCATGACTTTAGAAAGAGAAAGTTGTACAAAACCTGGGAAGAAGCAGGGAAGTTGAAACAGCTTAAAAAAATGGCTGGGATACAATTTTTTGACCTTCTAATTAGATGTTGGTATTTAAATGCTCCACATGGACAGTTTGTGCCAAGTTCAGACACCTCTGGGCATTTCAAACTGCTCAAATAGAAGCAGCACTTCATTTTCTAGCAAAGCATACATGTCGTATGTGCTCTTACAATCTTTTATTCCATCAAAGTATTATGCAATTCAATTTTGTATTGGCATCCTTTGAGTTGCAGAAGGAAGTTCCCAAGGGGCATTTTAGGACCATTTCCTTCGCAGGAGGAAGCCAAACTGTGGTGCCTGAGAAAAGCAACTTAGCACATGTTATCAAGAAAGGATCAAGAATTTTAGCTCACTCTGAATATGAGGAATCTGTATGCAAGTCTGTCTTTCAGAAAGTGACATACACTCAAAGTTTAAAAAATGAGGTGGTTTAAAGAGTCACTACAACTATTTGCTTGGGTTAGATAAATGCCTAATGAACAACTCTTACTGCATTCATGATGCTGCATTGTACAGTATAGCATAGCTGACCATGTTGATGTGTTCTAGAGGTGTCTACAATTTTCCTACATGCAGGAACTTGAGGATTCCTTAAAAATAGTTTAGCTGGAAGACATCCAAATTCCTATAATACCGTTACAAAATTTGAGCTCTTTTGCATGTAATCTCTTAAATTCAACTTCACTCTGGCCAAAGCTTATCGAACTCATTGCTTAGTCTTAATATAAATGATTACGTTGCTTGCCTTTGCATAGTTCCCCTATTTCCCTAATTCACTTCAGGTGCAATCAGACCACTAATTTAAAATGTTTAAGCTACCTCAGGAAACTGAAGGAAATTAAAGACCTTCACATAAACTGCTCTAATGCCTACCGTTTATTTTTCTTTCAACATAATTCCCTGAAGTACAATTTTCTTTCACTCAGAATAGTATTTTACTTGGGAAGGTCTCCCATTAAACTAGTAACTATGAGCAAAGGTATCTGGTGTAAATGTCAAAACGTTTTTCCTGTGACAGGACTCTGTGCATTAATGACATCTTATTGGTGTAAACATGTCCTGACACAACTAAAGCTCATGTTTTTAAATGTACTACTTCATTTTCATTGTTTGCAATAGAAAACCTTGTATTTATTCATGATGTTAAACAATATACAGAGTTCAAAATCTCCATCTAACCTATGCATAGTAGCGCACAATCAGTATTTGCTACTACTTATTTATGCAGGAGAATTCACATCTCCAAAGCCACTCTGGACTGCCTGAATGGGGATTATAAAGTTGAAGAAGGGCATGGCAAAGAGCGCAATGAATTCCTGAGGAAACATAACATTGAGACTTATTTAATTAAGCAACCAGAGGAGAGTCTGTTGACTTTACCTGAAGATATTGTGAAAGAGGCTGTCAGCTCCTCTGACAGGAGAAACAGTGGAGCGACGTTTACCGAAGGATCCTGGAGCCCTGAACTTCCATTTGATAACATAGTGGGAAAACAAAATGTAAGTCAAACTTCCTTTAATGTCATTGAGACGAATGCATGATTGTGTGCACTTCAATAATGGCGGCCTCAGAGGACACAAATGCATCTTTAACCTTTATTCTAACATGTACTGTAACAGCAGAGGATTGAACAAATTGTTTCAAGTCAGGAAAAATCATGTATGTAAACTGGGAAAATGCCAGTGAGGCAGAGATTTTGGGTTCATTGTTTTTTTTGGTTTTTTTCCCAACTGAAATTAAATACTGCATGGCTTAGTTTTGATTGAACCACTCTACAAAGTAATTAAAAATAAATCTAATGTTACTAAACTCGTTGGAACATTCTAGTCAAAGTGTATATCTCATAGCATAGTTTCACTTTAGAGCCATCAACTTAAAGGGATGAGGGAAAGGACATTTTGCCAGAGAAAAAAGCGTAAAATAGTTTATTGATATTTGAGGGATAGAAAAAAGAAAGCACCTTGTGAAATCAGGTTCTTCATTTCTCAATTTTTTTAAAAAATATTAAAAACTCATACTCTAAGATATAATTCTGGTTCACTAGCAGATGAGTTAGATTCTAAAGACATCTGTAGCTCAATAGAAATATGAGATAATAGCAACTTCTTCTGATCAAATGTTTTCCGAAAGCACTGCATGGCTGATTGCCAGCAACCTGGGAACCAACAATTCTTTTACAGTAAAAAAATCATTTCCTGAAGTCTGCTTGTTTAGAGGAATTAAAGATGGAAAGGTTAAAATGCCTCCACTCCATTCTTCTCACTGTACTTGAAAGATTGATGAGTCTTTATGAAGCAAGGTCAGCTGAAGTTTTCTTTCTTTTTCTTTGGAGGATCTGTAATGACATGATATGTCCTTTCTTCTGCTGCACATCCTTATTCCTTCTTGTCTGAACTGTCTGTTGAGCCTTAAGCATTGTTGTGTGGAGCTCTTGCTTTTGTCAACCGTCTTCTTCTTCTTAAAAATGTGCTCAGAAGTGATAAAATATCACAATCAATCAGCCCACACCAGTGTCTTCATCTCTCCAAACTGAATTTGAGCATGGCACAGTCTGCTGTTATATAAAACACCTGTTTCATATATGTTCTGTACATCTGTGTATCTGCATGTACACTGCCTTATAGTACTCTCTGTATTTTGTTGACCTGTCTCTATATTGTCATTTCATTAGGAATAGAAATATGGGTGCATGCTGCTGTGAATATCTTCAGATCTCTCTCGATTTCTTTCCCTTAAAGATATTCCAATTTCTGTAGTCCAAAAAAATCTATGCAGAGTAGGCTCTCATTTTGTTGGTCATTTTCTCAGCTAAACCTGACCTTGATGTTAACAAAAGAACAAAATAAAGGATTGGTGGGTTTATTTAATTATTGATCAACTCCTGCTCAGTACTAGTAAAAAGGCCTTGAAAGTAATTGAAATAGGCATAGCTTAACAGTTTCTTTAAAACTTTTTTTTTCTTATGACAATAAACAATCTACTTTTAGAACAGTTTCTCACTGTTTTTTTAAAGAATTTGAAGTGGTGTTGGGAAAAGCTGTAATTTTATATTACATAGTTTTACAATAAGACTTTTGGTGGAGACAAGATTTCAAAAATCTGCTGTTCCATGTATGATTCAATTATTATGTAAGTTTTAATTTACAGTTAAGACAATAGGCAGTATTGCTCATAAATTATGTATTTTAGTTTAAAAAATTCAGATGATAGATTTAAATTATACTAGGATGTAGCAGCTTTTTCCAGAGGTATGTCAGTCTTGGACAGAATAAGCATTTAATAACACTAATTAAACAGCTTAAAGGTCACTGTCAGCAGCAGGCTTTGAGAATCGTAGTAGCAGCAACCCAGCAATGAATCACTCTGTATGTTTGAATATTTGCCAATAGAATTAAAATTATTTCTTTACTCAATATATATTACAATGAAATTTGGGCAACTGATCACATGAATCTTACTTTTAACTCTAGTTATGTTAGGAAGTATATGAAAAGAAATCTCTGGGATATTCCTAAGCCAAACTCAAATTTATCCCTATCCATACTCATTACCTCAAACTTGTGCTCTATTAGCAGCCTGAATCAATTAATTGTAGATGTGTTTATGTGAGTAAGAAACAAATAACCACTTTTTATGTAGGCAGTCACAGATATTAGGAAAAACTGTACTTGTCTACAGCCCAGTTAACACTATGTGCCCTTGCTCTGATCGTGAGGTAAGCCAAGGGTGCAAGTTCTTGCCTGAAATTCAGACATGCCCAATATAAATGGAGGTTTCTGTTACTGAAATAAGTGTCTGGGCTTCTTTCTTAAAGCAAAGAAAATTAGACAGAAGTTATTTTATTTCAAGAGAGTAAATGCCTCCTGCTCTAGAATGAGTTAATGGTTGTTTAAGTTGGATTTCTTTCATGTACCTTACAAAAGGAGTAGCTGAAAACATAACATGGTCCCTGTGTGTGCTGGTGGAGGCACCTGCTGGGCCTGTCAGGATGTGAATTAGGAAAAACAGCTTATTAAAATGTCTGTCTTCTATATGTGTACCTTAGTAGTGATTGCAGTGAAGCTTAACAGTGAGCACAGAAATTATACTAAAACACTGCCAAGATGACAGACAAGTCTAGACAAAAGCATGGAATTCAGTTCAAACCCAAAGTTCCTGCATGTTACAGCTACCGCATGGTTGTGGTTGTTGTTTTTTTTATGCTGAGATACCCCAGCACACTCCAGCTGGTCCGTGCCACTGAGCAGCGGCACTTAGTGTCCCTGTGTCTTGTACCACATGTTCTGGCTATTGTCCAATTCTCAAAGGCATCTCTCTGCTGACCACAGCTACATATGAGTGGGCAACTGAAAGTATCTGGAGTGTGTATTGGAAGAAATAGAAGTTTAGACACTGAGCATGTAGACACCAAACTTGTAGACATCCTCATTTAGGTGTCTTCCTTTTGAACTAAATCCCATCTGCAGCCTGTCTTTTTAAGTATGTGACCCTTTGTTTTCCTATTTCCTTCCAAAACCTGATGTTTGCATTATGAAAAAAAAATAATGTGAAACCTTCCTGAGGTTTTCTAAATGGCACAGATGAAAAATTTCCCTTCTTGTTGAGAGTAGCATGCTTGGACATTTTGCAGGAAAACTTCCCAGGAAGGGAGTAAAATCTAATCTAAGCTACCTTTTAAACTCTCTGCAAAGTGTGTCTAAAGTTGGAGTTTTATTATTTATTTGTTTTAATTAATCTTCTTTCGGTTTCAGATGCAAGTTCGGCTAGGCTTTTTTTCTTTTTTTCTTTTTTTCTTTTTTTTTTCTTTTTTTTTTTTTTTTTTTTTTTTTTTTTTTTTTTTTTTTTTTTTTTTTTTTTNTTTTTTTTTTTTTTTTTTTTTTTTTTTTTAACAGAACTTTGTGTTTGCTCCTGGATGATGAATGGCTATTATCACCATGAGAAAACTTCAAAAGCCCATTGTAGAATTCACAACTGTGTCTTCTATAGAGCTGCTCATAAATGTGTAGGAGAGATAAAAGGAAGAAGCAATATTTCTTTGTGTTTGCATAAAGTCTTAAAAGATGCAGAGCAAAGAGGGGAATAAGAGAGAAAATGTGGTTAGAAGTTATTCTTGAGACAATAATTTGCATTATTTTTTTTTTCATTGTTCTTATTTCTAAATATAGGGAAACAGTTTTTTTAAGTATGTGCATGTATGCAAGGGAGAGAAAACGATGAAACATAAATATAAATTTCCTTGTTATATTGTGAATATAAATGCAAATTCAGTCCATTTTTTCAAAATACTACAGGCACCATGGCCATAGTGGTATTATGTCTTGTTCATCTACTATGAGTTGTAAAACACTTCATACATTCAGCAAGAAGATAAGCCTTCTTATCAATCACACCTTAAAACAGAATTTTAACCAAAATATAGTCGCTTACTAGGATGAACTAAGATTATTTTCCTTCTATAAATAAAACAAAATGCTCATCAAAAACATTAGTGATGTTCTCCATCCTCATTTCCAGTGCAGAAGCAGAAATAAAAGGTAATTCTGAGGAATCAATTTACGCACCACCATCTGATGTGATCTTACCCTTTAACACGGACTTCAGACACACTCATGCCCTTTCAGCCACCAAAAATTGATGAAAGCTTTTCTTCCTAGCTCAGTTTAAAAGAGCTAGGAGTACTTAAACTAAAGTAGTGTGACAGCTTGTAATAATATAGCATTTATCTACTTGCCTTGATTGTTTTCTCCAAGGCCAAGATATGAATTCAGACATATCTGAAACATAAGCATGAAAAAAGTTTCTTTGATACTGTTTTTTTCTCCTAATATTGATGATACTGATCTTCTAGACAGAAGAAGGGAGGATTTGAGTAGAGTGTCTTCCCAAAACTTCTCTACTGAAGTCCTTTTTCTACTAAAAAAACAGGAAAACTGCTTTTTACTTAAACAGAGAGAAGATTCCGATCCTGACATACTTTTATGCCTGCCTTTTAGGATCTTAAATTACTGATAATAAGATAGAATATGAAATATTATCTGTGACTACAGTGTCATGGACTTGCTTTTAGGATTGTAAAGGAAATTGTCACCTGGGCTTTGGCATTGGGTACCTGAGACCCCTCCTGTGTTTTAATGTGCCGTCTAAGATTCATTAAAATATTTTTGTTGACTTTTGTTGACTTTTGAATATCAACACGGGAAACCTCCCTATACCATTTGCCCTATGTGATCCTGAGATACAAAAGAATTGGCTTTCCAAGGGCATCTGGTGACAAAGCATCCTAAGCTCCTGTTTCAACAGTGCTCAATAGGAGATAGAGCTGAAGATCTTTTCAGGAAGGACCTGTGGAATAACATTTCTTAGGCAGAATTTTATTTCCCACCCATAATAATGCTGAAATGTCCTATGCTATGATGTATGAAGTTTCACATCCTTTCCATTCATTAACATTTCTTAACCCTTGGGAATATTACTGTAGTTGAGTTTATTTTCCCATTCAAATGTGAAAGAGCTGCCTCACTGTGGTTTGTGTCATGAAATGGCATCATGAATTGGGAATGAGTTATTATCTTTATGAAAGCAAACTCTAACTCTTTGCTGAAGATTAAACACCCTTCATACTATATCTGCTAGTATTCCTTTGTGAAGCAAAAGTATTTTCATTTTTTTCCTTTGATTAGTCATTCATTGAAATACCAAAGGAATAATGCATTTGAGATGGTATTTTAAATAATAATATGAATTACAGTTAAATTAAATCATGTAGCCTAACTGTAATCTAGATTGGCTGAAATATACCAGTAGTGAAGAAGAACATATTATCTGAAAACCCATGCTGAAGTAACCAGAAATGTCACCTTCTTCACTCCTGACTAAGTGATCTGTTCCTTAACTACACACATTCAGTAACTCTGAGATAAGAAAAATTTAATTACTCCAGTTTTGTGGGTTTGTTTTATATTACTTCCATTCTTATTTATTAAAACACACCACTGAGTCAGATATCCTGATGTGATTTTGGTGTGTGTACTCTCCTCATGCATGCTTTAATAACTAAATATTAGATTTGGAAAGCAGAATATAGTCCTAATGCTCAGTGCAGCAACAAACCTTCTAGCCTGTAAAAAAGAAAGCATTAAAATGCTCCCCTTAATTTACTGTATGTGTTTAGTGGAACAGACATTATTTTACACTTCTATAGATTTCATTGAATGAATTGCATGGAATGCTGTAATGGTTTGCAATGCAACATGAACTAAAACATTGCATTTTTAACCCAAGGGGACCAGCAGGTTTATTCTGTTTGCATGTGCTTTCCCCTAGACTCTGGCTGCCCTAACAAGAAATTCAATAAATCTGCTTCCAAACCATCTTGCACAAGCTTTGCATGTCCAGTCTGGGCCTGAGGAAATTAACAAGCGAATAGAGCACACCATCGACTTACGGAGTGGCGATAAATTGAGAAGAGAGCATATCAAGCCTTTTTCACTGATGTTTAAAGACTCCAGCCTGGAGCATAAGGTAGCTGGGGCTTGGTAGTTGCATTATTCACAACTCAAATTGTAATAAATGTTCACTGAAGCAGAGAAGCTGTAGGTTCTGGCTTGTGTTGTGTTTTTTTCTTGTTTTGTTTTTCTTTTTGATTTTGTTTCAGTTTTCAGAAGGCAGGGATGAGCTTGAGTTCATAAAACACAGTGACGTGATGCAGGTGTTATAATGCTGAAATGATTGAATTTCTTTGCTGGAAAATATGTACACTGAGCAAACTCAGTTTCTGAAAATAACAAACACTGGCCGGGTTGAACTTGGTATCGAGTACAAGCAGTTTTCTGTCAGATGATAAGTTACTTTGACACTAATGATGATTGAGCATATTAATAAACTGACACTTCTATTAAAAAATATATATATCTATATTTATATAGATATGTTCCTTCCATTTAGTCATAAAACCCCTCTCATGTCCTCTATGCAGCTGCAATATTTATTTCAAGTCAACAGTAATTTTTCCACTCTCTGTTTTAAACATGCTTCTTAAAAAATCTGTTTCTAAGAGCTAAATATGGTTCATATCTTTGCTGCTTCTCAACAGCAATATGAGCTCATTAACTTCTCTTTCAGTCTACATCCAGATGTAAGTTATAAGTTTTAAAAGATAAGGTAATGGGAGAACACTCTTTGAAAGCTGATGGCACAGGGTGAGGTTGCACAGATCTCAAATAATTTCATTGACTTTCATTGATAATTTCATATGCTATGACAGTGCAGCAACAGCAGGTCTGCAATACTATATTCACTTGACTAAAAGGAAATAAAACCAGAGAGGAACTGGAAACACAGAGGCTCACTTCTTCATCATAACTCTAACTTCCACTGGAAAACAGATATTTTTACTTGATTTATGAGAAACTAGTCCTCAGGAAGACTGATTGGTGAGATTTTTATGAAGACAACTGGAAGAGAAAAATTCTGCTTGAAATATATTAAGCCCTTATTGCACTAGTAATCTTGTAGAAGAAACAAGAAATGTTTGTTAAAACAAAAATACAGGATTGCATTTCTCCATGAGGATATTTCCACTGAGACAACAAGTAGAACCTCCAATACCAAATTATCCACAAATAATTATCTGCTGAAAAGGAAGATCTGAAGATATTTCTTTCAGTGCAGTCATCATGCAAAGCTGACAGTGACCCAGAGGAAGCGAAATTCAAGATCGCTGATATCACGTGAATTACTATATAAAGTCCCAAAAGTCATGAATCATCTTTTACCTTTTCGAGAAACAAGATAAAAAAATATGGTGAAAGAATCTGAATTTTTTTGTTCAAAAGACGAAACAGCCTGGTCACAAACAACTTGCTGAATGAGCAAACTTGTCAGTGATTCACCTTGCCTTAATTTGCTATTTAATCACACGAGGCCTGAGCATGGGCTGGAGTAATGGGGCACTGGCCAGAATCAGATCCCATATCCATAATATAAACGTTCTTATTATTTTATATTTCACAATTGCCACAAAGAAAAACTTTAAGGGAAGTGTAGAATTCAATTTAAATGCAATTTAAGGAACTAAAAGAAAATCCATGCCTTAATCCATCACATTACATAGGTCAGATTTAAAATATTAATAAAGTTTTTAATTGCATCTGAATGAAAGAAGTCTATTTAAAAGTTAAAATTTTAGCAGGTTTGTTACATTTTCTTCCCAGTAGGACATTTCCAATGGAGAACTGGGCTGCAGCGTTTGGAGGATTATGGTCTCATTCAGTATTTCCTTAGGTGTTAGTCCCAACCTGTAGGCATGGGCAATAGAAACATAAAATCCATTCAGCAAAGTTGACTGAATCTTCTTTCTGTTCCATAAATTAAACTGGTTTCTCATATAAAGAAGGAGTAAAGTTTTTAAAAATATCACCGCCTCTGGTGAGGACAGCCTCTGCTCAGACACATCCTTGCTTCTGTTCAGGGTTCTGGGACATCATGAGTGTGCTCAAAAAGTGATGGGGAATGTACCAGGATACAAAGGAATGATGTGGAGTAAGGGAAGATGAATCGTAGTGTCCTCTTTGTTGCAGACAGGAGCAGTTTTCTTGTGGGACAGCATGGGAAATGTCCTCTCCCTCCTGCATGCCTATACAGTAATTACAGTTTTGTCCTTATAACCTTAGTGTTTAATCATAGGTTGCAGGAAGTCATGGAAAAGTAATATTTGAATCATTTTCCTGCAGAAAGTAGCTATTTCCTCCATGCTGTCTTGTTACTACCACTTCCTCTCTTTTTCTGGTCCATTTAGGGAACATGCTAAACTCAGGCTTAAATTAGAGTATCACAAAGCTCTTTCAGCAGTCTTTTCCCTGTGCTCTCCCTACCCCTAACCTTTCAGTCTGGAATTATGGGTTTTGTTCTAGCCATTAACATTTTGTTACTGCTAATATGACCTTCTACACCAACACCTTGAGCTGCTCGCCGAGGTGTGGCTGAGAGTCAGCAGAGTCTGTGGGCCTCCCCTCTTCCAGGGCTGTTCCCTCCCCTTGGCTGACACTCACCTTCTGCTCAGCACAGTGACAGCTTCAAGCCAGAGGGAGCTCTAAAGTAACCTCCCCCATGTAAAATCTTGCGCCCTCTCATTTAGCCATCACAGTTTCAGGTAGCATTGGCATCTGCTAAATACTGATTTCTATAATCTGTAAGTGCCTCTCACCCCAGATTTTACAGTTTACAGGAGGCAGAAAAAAAGCACCCATAGCTGAGATCCTGGCCAAGAAGTGTTACCTTTACCTTGTTCAGTGAGAATTGTGTTAATGTTCTGAACCTCAAATGATAAAAAAGTGAGTAACCACATGAACAATAAACTGTATTTCTTCCTCCTGCATTAGTAACAGGACTATCATGATGAGGGATCATGGGTTGACATGAATGGATCTGAAATGTCATACTGGACTTCTGTTTAACAGTCTGGGTTGGTTTGAATTTTTTCACTATAAAGCAATTCCAGATATCAGGTTTACCTTTAAGACTTTAAAAGGTTAGAAAAGACCCCAAAACAATTCTGGAATTCTGAAACAAAACTACCATGGAGCTAGCACAGATCCTGGTTTACACTGGTTTTGGTAACTGCTATGTCACTGCAGTTTAAGCCACTGGAACATCTTGCCACTCTTCTTATCTCATTGCTCTTTGTCCTTCTATGGTAATAGGATAAGTGTGTATTCCACAGCAAGCAATAACACTTACATTACAGAATGAGTTATCTCTCTGAAGCATTATGTGTATTTCCATATGAATTCTGCAATACCTCATTTTTTAGGATTTGTGTAGGACCCCACCTGGTATAATTTACAGATTCTTTACCGAAATGAACTACTCATTACTAACCTGTATTTCACTCATTAGCACTTCATAAGTCATTTAGAGACAATTCACCCTCAATTTTGCCGGAGGTATTTTTCACAAATAGCATGTAGGCAGAGCAACTCATCACAGGAAAGTACTTCTGATGGTAGCATGAAAAGATACTAAAATTTTCAAATATGTAATAGCTCATAGGAAAATCTGATACTACTACAGATCATTCCAATGATAATTAAAAGATATCATCATGATGATCTCCCTAAATATCAACAACTTGAAAATATCCATACCATGTACTTCCATACAGGGTAAAGCAGAGGCACAGGACAGGGAATTTTACATGCTGGTAGGGATTTATTAAAGAAAGTTTCCAATTTAAAGGGTTTTATAAGTATATTCAAAGTCTTCCTGCATATTTGTACTTGGATTAGAAAACAGGCTGGGCTTAGACATGAAACACTTACATATTTTCTGTGAGGTGAGCACACTGGAAATATCAAAAGACCTTTGAATTTCAAAGTACACGTGTTCTAGTTCAAATATTAGACCTAAATATCTGAGTTTCTCTGTTTCAGAATTTCTGACTGGTAAGATAAATAGAAATTACATAAGTAGGAAAACAATTTTGCTGTTTGTGATTGCTGTATCTCAGCAGACACAGGCATCACCTCCTTCCTTTAACTTTCAGGTGCAAAGAGGTCTGCAAGAGATGCTGGGCAAACTCTGTGGCTGTTCAGCAACTTTTCTATCACTGGTCAGCAACTGAATCTCTGTCTACTCTTTGGTCTTCTCAGGAGTTTGTTTCCTCTCCTGTCTTAGACTTCTTGAAACATATTCTTCTATCCCTCTCCTGTATTGCAGAAGCTTTTCCAGTATTACTCTGATGAAGAAAAAACCTAGTCTCCCTTTTCATCTATAAGGTCCTATCTGAGTGAAAGAGCAGCACTGAGGATAAGACCAAAAACCTTCCTCCCCAGGGCGCAAACATTTTCTTTAGGGGAACATATGAAGCCTGTCATATTACTGGTTCTCCCCTTTCAAAGAGGCTTTGGAACAGAGAGGTGAGGAAAAAGCAGCATTACTCCACAAAAGAAACCTTTCTGTGGCTTTTCTCAGTTTCAGCCAGCAGGCTGGGAAGGCACATGGATAAACAGTTCCCACCCAACAGTGCAGGCAAGTGGCCCAAGCCCCACATGAGCCTTCACTGAGCCATGAGCAAGCACAGGTGGCTCTGTGGGATGCTGCAGTGTAGGTTTTCACTGCAGACAAGGTCACATCACGATTCTTCCTGCCACTCCACACAGCTCTGGCTGGCTACATGCCTTCCCATGTTTTTTGAAGGACCTTGGGGCTTAGTCAGTCCTTCAGTTACTTCTCCAAGTCATAAAGGGGTAGACTGCTACAGAACTGTTACATTTATCATTTATGTCAGTGCTGTCTAGGGATGCCAACAATTCCTCATCACAATGTTGTAACTGATTAGAACACAGCATCCATCCTTTTGACATAAGGCTCAACACAGCAAGCCATTCTATGTTTGTGTTTCATTCATCTAGTTTGCCTTAATTTCCCTATGGAACAGTTGGGATTTCATGTTATATTTTAAGGAACATACCTTTCTTTTTCCCTATTTGACAAAAGCCCTGGTTCCATTATTTATGTAGACTGATGCAGTTCTGTTTCCTTGCACATGAAATCAGGGTCAGTGCCTCTGGGGTTCCAGCAGCAAAATGAAGTGGAATTACCTGTAAGTACTATCAAAAATAATGCCAAAGTGATACTGCCAACACCAGACACAAGGTATAATCACAGGAGAGGAGGAGTCAAAATGAGGGACACCAACAAATGAACCCCCTCTCTTACTCATGACAAATGGGAGCAGGGAAGTGAGAAACCAGGGAGCTTGAGACTGTTTACATCAGATGTTTATAGCTGAGATGATGTCCCAACCAAAGGTCCATGTAGGGAAAATACCCTAAGTCTAGCTAGGATCTCCCTTCAAGAGCAAATTAGCTATGAAATCCAGTTCATAGCTGGACTCTCTCAGTGTATGTTCCTGACACATTTCTTAATTTTTTTTAATGTTATAATGCTTTCTAGACATTTCTAACAGCAATTTTCCCTATTCCCAAGTTTCTGGAGAGAGATTCTGGTATCTGATATTGCTTTGACTCTTATAACCTTTTTTTTTCAGCCCCTTTAAAACTGCCAAGATTTAAATAAAATGAAGTTATTGTTCAGAGGAAGAAGAATGACTGAGGCAAGGCTTTGCAGGATTTCTTATAAGACAAAAAAAATTTGGTGGCATCCATAAAGGATATAGAGAATTATAAAAAATATTCCTATGGACTAATATTCATCTGCTGTAAACAGCTGTAGTTGAATTGAATTAGCAATGATAAATAACAGTTTAGGGTTTGGTTAATATTTCCACTTTAGCTGATCCACTAAGGTCTATCAATGTGTCTGTTACTCCATTTCTTGGTATTTCCCATAAAAAAGGAACCTGATAGCATTCTCAGTTGTTTGATATGCTGGAGAAAAATATTTTTTCAATAAATCTATGTAATAATGCACCTTAAATAGTCTTTTATATTTGGAGAATGCCCATATCGCCAAGTTTCTACGTAGTCTCTGAGTAAGTTAAGACACAGAGTTCCAGCATCCCAGCATCCCAAATAGTCACAGAATGTTCTAACTACATAATTTTCTTAAAAAAGGAAATTAGATAAAATAGCAGAGCGGCCTCAATTTGGCCATCGTGGAGACACCTCTGTGCCATCATGCATGCAGAGTCACAGATGACTCCAGTGCTGGTGAGGAAATCCGTGGTTTCTCTGGTTATTAAGTATTTTATTAAGTAATTAAATGTTTAGTATTATACTCAGCAGCACAAGCTCCTGGTATCTACCTCAGGATTTTTAAAGCAAATAATTTTGAATTAAGCAGAACAATTTTGTATTGCAAATTACAGATTTTTACCCTGTTGGTTAAAATATTTTACCAGATTATTAACAATTTATTCAATGGGTTTGATCCTAAAACAAAAATTCAGGTTTATTGATTTATTGGTGCATTGTCCCAATTTTCTCCATTTCTCCTATATACATCAGCCTTAATGAAACTACTGCATGTGTTAACAGTTAATTTGCTTCTCTGTCTGTGTGTGTTTTTTTTTTTATTCTAGTATTCTCAAATGCGGGATGAAGTATTCAAATCAAACTTGGTGTGTGCATTTATTGTTCTTGTATTTATCACCGCTATCCAAAGCTTGCTCCCTTCTTCCAGGTAAATACAGAAATATATCTCTATATATCTGAAGGTACTCTTAGGGACACAG
The DNA here is from genome assembly GCA_013399915.1 of Illadopsis cleaveri. NCBI lineage: Eukaryota > Metazoa > Chordata > Aves > Passeriformes > Timaliidae > Illadopsis > Illadopsis cleaveri. Next base: position 202,411 of record VXBB01024939.1, read on the forward strand.
TGGATAACATTTTTAGGATTGAGGTGCAATGAACCAATAATATCTGCTTATTCCCCAGAAATGTTTGGAAATATTTGTTTGCTTTTTCTGCAATACTAACTACTTTTTTACCACTTTATCTGCAGCTACATGTTTTCAAGTGAGACAGCAGCATGTTATGTTATGATGTTATGTTGTTATGCTTTCAAGTAGAACTACCACCAAGTTGAGTGGAAATTTTTGGTTACAAAAATTTGCCACGATGTGTCCTGGTGAAACACGATCCAGAGCAATAGCTGTACCTCTTTGCTAAGTGATTGATAATCACCTTGGGTATCAGTGACTCTCTCAGTTTTGTTTCATAATTGCTTTGTAAGGGGATTGTGTTGCTTGCATTGCTGCTGACAATGTGATATGCTCAGCTGGGAAAAGCAGTCTCAGACCATTAATAAGCACGGAGGTGATCTGGTAGATCTGTTTTCACTTCTGCCCCTCTTCAGGGCTGACCAAGCAATACATTCCTATCAAGGTGATGAAAATGTGATATAGATGAGAGCTCAATGTCCACATTTCACAGATTCAAATCTATCATTTGGCATTTTTGTCTGCAGTTTAATAATGAGATCACAAGAGAACGTGCAAGGACTGAGGTCAGTTTTCCAGAACAGGACTACCACTATAACAATCCTCGGATCCTATTTGGTCTTTGACAGAGTAAATGTTAAAAGAGAAATATCCATATATCCTGACTTATTTCTCAGGTAGTTTCTAGCACTCAGATGAACCGTAACTTATGTAACTTTGAAAATACATTATTTGTACAAGAAATAAGACATTTATTATGTTACAGTAGTGCAGCAAAGTTTCTTGGATCATCTCTGGAAGATATGAGTTACCAGGTTGATGTTTGAGAACACCAAAGTGATGGTTAGGTGCAGGCAGGCAACTACATTCTGTAACAGTGGTGTCTCATATGTTCTGTAATTGTCAGCTGAGAAAGGACCCACAGCAGTGCGTAACCTTCTGTTGTTCCTTATGTGCTATATTGCCCCCAGTAATTTTGCTTGCTTTTTGAAAGCTCTTCTCCCAATACACATTTAAAGTTCTTCACTTCTGCTAGATGTTTTTGTTTGTTTGTGTGTTTGTTTGTTATTGTTTTCGTGAGTTTGTACAAGAAGATTTATGGATCTTATTAACAGAACCTGTTTTCCAAAAAGATTTCTGCTGCTATATCAATCACTGCCATACCAGCAGGGAAAAAAAAAAAAAAAAAAAAAGACTACTTTTTTTTCTATCTGCACAGATTCATCTCTGTTAATTCTTGTGAGGGTATCTAGTGCCATTGGAATGAGGGGGAAGGAGTCACACAAACACATTGCCTGCAGCTGTCTCACCTCCTAGTTTCTCATCTTGCCAGTAGTCTTGTGTGTTTCCCTGAGGACCTTTTTTGTCACTGAATGTTAAACACGTTGCAAATACAAATAGCTCAAAATGAAGATTAAATAAATTCCTACAAGGAAAGATCAGCAGAGGTTTTTAAAAAAATATGACCTTGTCTTCAAGAGTGCCCTGAAAGTTTGATTGCTGGAACCGGGGAAGATATTTAGGGAAAGGGTAATTACCACTACTCCTTTTGTGAGAGAAATTTTGGAGACACATGGGTGTTTTATGGCAGTTCTTATGTCCTGTCAGGAGCTGTCAGGATCAGTGTCAAGGCAGGCTTAAGGAGACAAATTTTGATCTTGTTTTTTCAAGTTCTGATGCTCTGCTTCAAAAAATATGTTTCAGTTTTTTAAAAAGTATGCCTGTCAACAGATGAGCAACCCTAAAATAACAGGATAGGGGTTTTGAGTGAGAAGGTTTCAATATGCTTAAACATATTGGATGAGAAAATAATCTGGAAGTTCAAATTTCCTAAGTTCCAGTTCTAAAAGCAGTTTAAGGCATAAGCAATTGAACAAACTATCACAAAGTTAGATTTGGATTCAGAGAATCCTTGAAATAACTGCATATTCATTTGCTACACCTCTGATAAATATCAGAGAAGTAAAATACTAGGGTGGAAAACCATGGAAATAATTTCAAAAAAAACCACTAAGAAACTATAATTCAGTTCTCATGCTGACTTACCCATTTCCTAAAAACTCATATAAGAGTTTTTTCAGTGAATGCTTCAGATTTCTGTTGAACAAGGATGAAATTTTGTATTTGCTTAAGTAGATGTGCAAATATTTTTTGAGCTGAGTCTTTTGGTTTCTTAAAATTTGGTGAAAATGCTATTTAAATTGTCATAGAACACACATTACAAAGGTTCTTCCAGGAGTTTTCCAGGGAGTTTACCTTAGTCTGTGTGCTAAAGAAGGGAATCATGTCTCAAATCTAATGTGTATGGAAGTTTCAGAATTTTATTTCAGTTTATATCTATCTCCCTAAGGACAAATATTTGATCCATTCATGCATTTTTCCCTGACAGGGCAGATGCACGTGAATTGAAAAATCTTTGCAATAGTTTTCATTCTTTGAAATATGGAGTTAGGGAAATTACTCTAAGTGAGCTAAATTAATGCCATATTTTTGCCATAACTGTCCTTTATGAAACCATTATATTATATTGCCAACCTTGCAGTGATTCATCTTCTCCATCTGAGACGCCTGGGATTTTCATTAATTTCCTGCAATGAACTATTTATATGTTCACATGGACAGTAGATCTTACTAGAGTAGACTGCTGAAATACTCTTATTTCTGCCGATTTTTCAATGGGTTATTCTTGTGAAGGAGAGAAGCAGATTTCAAATTGTTATTAATTTAAACACTTGCATCTTCTGTTTTACATGAGTTTTCCTTTTGGCTCAGATCAGTTGATTTGGGACTGTATATGAGGAAGAGAGAAGGCAAATGCTCTTTTTAAGCTTCACTTGATCTTGGCAGTAAGAGAATTCCTAAAAAGAAAATCAATTGGTCTTGAACTTCTTCTTGAATAAAGGGGCAATCCAAGCCAGGTGTCCTAGTTCTAGGGGAAGTTCATGGACAGAAAATGATTATGTTTTTTGTTTCAATTCCTCTAACCTTGTGTATGCATTTTATTGTACTTGATCCTATCAGCATACTCCCATCAAAGTCTCAACTCAGATACTGGATTGTTCACCTGAGAGGTCATATTATGTCACCTTCAGTTTCACTTTTAAATCGAGCAGGCTTAGGCAAGAGACAAGGACATCAATCTTCAATTGAATAGCTACAGTGGAAAAAATTTTGTTGCCTATAAATTTATTGTGAACAAATACAAGGTCTCAGTTTATCAGGCACATAAGCAGGTTATTCTGCAATTTTGTGTTCATATCCCAGACTTAGGTGTGTAAATTCTCCCTTTATAGTACCTTAATTCAGTAACATGGGTCTTACATGTAGAGTTTGGCAGTCCAAAATAAGAACTAATGTTTAGTGTCCTCAGGCTGGACCTCTTGAGCCTTGATCCTAATCTTTCTGAAGGCCTGAATTTGGTTTTGTTCAGAGCTGGATCAGGTTAGGTTAGTAGAACTGGTAGGCTACACCAGCATATATAGACTGTCTATATATATCTGAGATATACTTAGAAACTATCAGTTCCAAATCGGATTGCAGGCACTTGGCTTTGCAAAGCAAGAAGGCTGCTGCAGAATACTGCTGTACTGTGGGAAACTGAAGGAATTAATCTTGCATGGCCCTCTGTCAGTGTCCATAACCCAAAATCAAAGTATACCCCCTGGTGAATGAGCCAATCTAAATCTCAAGGTGCGTCCTATCTGCATAAATCTAAGAGATAATAATGCAGTGAGATGAATTGTGTCCAAAACTACACGGGTGATGAGCTCTCCTGACTCCCTTGACTAGTTCTACATGGACATGTTGTCCAGCTTTTCCCTTGATTTATTGACTGATTGTGTTGAGGTTTAATGCTGGATTCTTTTTTTTTTTTTTTTCCTAGAGTGATACCAATGGTCATTCAGTTTTCTATCCTGATTATGCTGCACTCCGCTCTTGTGTTGATAACTACGGCAGAGGATTACAAATGTTTACCCTTAATGCTCCGGAAAACTTGCTGCTGGATTAATGAGACCTACTTGGCAAGGAATGTCATTATATTTGCATCCATTCTGATTAATTTTCTTGGAGCCATCATCAATATTGTAAGCTTATAGGGAACCAAGGAATACTATACAGGAAAAGATGATTTATGTATTTTTAAGCTTGCCACAGGACTTGCTAACCATGTCTATAAGCCAGCTGTGATTTAGATAATATTAAAAAGGCAAAACATCACAGCTTCAAGAAATTCAATCCACTGCTTAATCTATGTATTTCTAAAATATCTAATTATTTCTCCCTCATGAGTATCATCTATATTTAAAACCTTTTGTCAACTTTCTGTTCAACATATCCACCTTTTGAGGACCATTTGTAATTTTCTGACATGCTGAAATACTTTCTTAGAGCCTCAATCAAAAAAATCAATCAAAAAAATGTTTATGGATATTAAACTCTTCCTCTCATAAGTTCTCAGCTCATCTTAAAGTTCTTCTATAATTTAGATTATGAAGAAAAATAAAACAATTGCTAAAATAATAATTTAAAAAATTCCAAGAGAGCCCTGATTATCCTGATGTATTCTGCAATATGAGAGACCTTTGCATAAGTTAGGCAGATTATGATGTCAGACAACCTGACAGGTGCTTAAATCTGAGCCAAGAGTGTGGTAAATATCTCACTGATAGATTAAAAGTATCGCTGATAGGAGAATAAGTCAGAGAAAGAAAAGTGCAGCCACTCATTTCTATAATTGCAGAAAAAAATATAAATACAGTAAATGTCAGGAAGTTAATTGGGCTGAAAACTTCCTGGAGAAAAGCACAATGGTGTATTACAATATAAATCACTACACTTTTTTTTTAGAATTCTGAGGTTTTAAAATCATGTCTAACAAATGCCTTTCAGGAAAGGTTTTGGTAGAATTAGTCTTGATCTTAAATCAAGATCTCTAACACGCTATCCATACCCAATTTGTTACAGCCCCTGACTTCTTGTTCATCATTTTTTAAGATTGTGTCCTCTGCGATTTTCTGGGTTGGCTAATCCAAAGATATTCAAAAGAAAATTATTGCTTTTACTTTCACACCAGTGGTTTTCTATAAAGCAGTAAACAGCCATATGTATTGTCATATATTTAGCTGGACAATGGCTTGAGTCACTGAGTCCTGACCTCTATAGGAAATGACAACATTAATATAATCTCATTATTTTATATGCCAAAGTTCTTCCATAATACTAGTTTGTTCATGAGGGACCTGCATGTATTTAAGAGCAAGTAATGCATCTCAACGTTGCAGCTTTATGTGTTCACTGAGCTCAAATGCAGCCAGCTGGAGGGGTCTAAGATTTAGATGCTTTCTGAGAAGAGCCATAAAGGTTTGGTATCACCAAGGGGGCAAATGAGTCCTATGAATGTTAAGTGCATTCCTGTTGTTATAAAATTAAGTTTCTGATCCTGAAAGTCTTTTAAAAAAAACACCTGTACTTGTTACTTGTTCTTGTGACATTCTGCTCTGCAGAGAGGTGCTGTATACCTCATAAATTTTCAGAAGGTGCCATTAATTTTCTGGTGTCATGGAAGAGTGCACAGCCAGCCAGGTAATAGTCCTGCACTGCAGAGATGGCTGAGTGGCTAAAAGAACAAATAAAAAAGTCCTAAGTTCAAAATTAATTCAAATTTAATGATAAGAAATTGGGCCTCATTAAATGAATTCTCTAACTATTGGAAAAAACTACCTGTAACTAGCTTGTACACACCAGGTTGATGACATGACGCATTGTAATTATCCAGAGTAAATAAATATATATATGACAGGAGACTCCATCTGCTTTAAGTGTCAAAACATGAAACAATTACTGATTTTTTTTCCTTCATTCTAAGACCATAATGTATTCCAACTCCACACTGCTGGTTTCTTTGCATCTAATGTTCTTGGTTGGAAATACTGTTAAAATGAATGCAGACCATAACAGCAAAAAACCATATTACATTATCAGAACCATTGTTTCATCAGTGAATTTTTATTCCCTTCCATACTAAGCATCACAATTGCTGTTCTGGAACCACACCATGTTTTGTTACAAACAGGTCTGTGTGATATAATGAAAATGAAGAATGGATGTCCCATATCCAAAAAGATAACAGTGTCCATAGCAGATGCAAACAGCTTGAGAAAAGAGTACACATTCAATATGATTTTATGCTTCCAATTAAATAATTTTCTCTATAGTTTATAGCAAAGTCCAAGCACTTTGAGAAGTAATTCTTAAGAGTCTGACATCAGTCCTTTGGAAATCCCAGAGGAGCTCATCTTTCCACTCTATAAAGAGAGCACAGGGAGGCTATTCAGATGCTGAATGTCTGCAGCACAAATAGCTCCCCCTTTTGCATTTCATCTCCACAGTCTGTCTTCTTACTGTCCATTCATTCAGCCCTTGGTGCCAGCTGTGCAGCTGGCATGGAGGGCAGCAGGTCAGCCAGTCCCACCCCTGAACCCAGCCAGCCAGACAAGCAATTAGTCACCAGTGCACAATATAGCCCTGATTTTGTTTTATTTCTTCACAGCTATGGTGTGATTTTGACAACCCAATAGCCCTGAAGAACCAGACCTTCAATTCCTCTGCTTCTTTTACAGACATCTGTTCCTGTCCTGAGGTATTTCTGAGGGTGCTTTTGAATCTGAGGTGTGGATCCACAAAAGTTATATGGCAACCACTGCCTTGTGGTAGAGTCAGGGGCTCAACACTGTGAAGAAGGAACGTTTCCATCTAACCATATATTGATAGAAAAAGCAGAGACTGGTTACAGAAGAAATTAACTTTATGATCTAATGGGACATTATGGATAAGATTAAACCCTTGAACTTTCTGCAGAACCTTTATGCTGGGAACATGTCCAGCAATGATTCAATGAACCTAGTGCAATAAAACACCAAATTTGCATGAATGTAATGGGGAGCAAAACTTCTTACATGACAAAGACAGTAGTTGGACTGCTGTGGTTATTTTAAGATTGGTTTTGGAAAAAAAAATAAATCCTCTCTAAGATGAGCAAGCAAGCAACGAAATCAATGTGTTGGTCTGTGTAGATAAGAGAAGTATGCTGCTTAGAAAGTCATGGCAATGTCATGATACTGCCAGCAGTATGCTCTAAACAGCAGGGATGCAGACTTTCCTGCAGGGAAACTGTACTAAAGAAAAAACTGTACCCAGAAAAATGAACACAATCGCTCCTAAAGCTGTGTGATTGGAGTTAATTTAAAATACATTTGGACTGTGGGTGTTGGTGTTGCTATTTTCAGCCTGAACAGCTCATGACCATGATTGTCTCTCTCTATCCAGTATCAGCTGCATGGATTGCATTTGGCAGATGACTAATCATTGAGAAAAACGAGACAATGAAAAGATTAGAAAATAAGATATGAATAAAACTTCCAGGCATCACATTTTAAGAGAGCAATGTAATCAAGATAGACCTACAATATCAAAAATTTTTTTAAAAGGAAAAAAAAAGTCCAAACTTGTGGCTTTATCCTCTTTCATCAGTAGCATGGGAAGAATTAAAGTAGAAATATGATTCTCCCATCCTGAGTATTTTGTGGGTCTTGTGGAAATTTAGATTCCAAAGGAATATAAATTGTTTTCTCCCAGTTGACTTTTCAGTAGCAAAATGCTGCAAGCAGCATCTCTCCCTTTCCTCTTTTAATTATAGAGGATGTAATTTCCTTTATAATGCAATGTAATTGCCATAAAGGCACAGAAAACGATCTCTGCTGACATGGAGGTACCATGAAAAATAGAGAATTTGAAATTTGACATTCTATTTTAGCAAAATGCTTATTTTTCAAAATGCCCTGGGCCCTAAGAGGACTTAGCTGAGCACTGAAATCCAAAACAATCTTTCCATACTTCTGGTTACTTGATTATTTACATAGATGCTTATCTCTGATCTCCCAAATTAACCAGTGCTGTTTTCTGTTCAGTATTTTGTCTTCACTGGTGTGCTGGCAATGGTGACCTGTGCAGTCTTTCTTCGTCTCAACTCTGTCCTGAAGCTGGCTGTGCTTCTCATCATGATTGCCATCTACTCTCTGCTGACCGAGACCATTTATGCTTCCCTTTTTCTGCAATATGACAACTTTAACCACAATGGAGAGTAAGTGTTCACAGCCCCCTTCAGGAACTGCTTTTTCTTAAAGTGATGGCTCAAGTCTTGCCAGAGTATGAATGTATTGGATAGCACCAGAGTTAAATATGGAGTGATGGTTGCAACTGGCAATGACTAATTCAAAATTATTTATAATCTGTTTCTTTCTCAAGCCTTTTTATAAAAATGTTTTTTCATGAGGACATTTAAATATTGAGCAGAATTTGTCTTTTATGTCTCCTATAGTCTATCAATGTTGACTAAAAATGTCCATTGCAATGCACATACCTTGGTAATTTCTGTTCTTGAAAGCTCCAGAGATACAAAATGAAAAATTCCCCTCAGTTTAAGAAAATAGGAGTGAGCAATTGATTTTTTGGAATAAAATCCAAACAAATAATGTGCAGTTGTGAATGATATAAGGAGCACAAGGATGATTCTGTTTTGTAGGAGAGTGCTTGAGGGACACACTCTTCCTCCCAGGTTTCTTTCCCAGCAAGCAGAACTGAAGAGAAGCACAGAAGAATCACAATGATTTGCAGAGTCAGAGGTGCAATTAGAGTTGCAATAACTGAATCAGAGCAGCAGTAATTTAAATCATTCAGGAAAACATTTCTTCCATCCTTGATATTTGAATCAGTGTAGTATTGCAGTTTCTTGTACTTGTAAGTGCAAATGAAAATGTTTAGAGTGAGAGAAAAGCATGGATTTGCAGTACAATAAATTCTCACAACAGCCACGTCCTTACACATGGTGAGGCTCTGCATGCATATCTTTCTTTACTTGCTTCTTACTGTGGCAAGGTACCAGAGATTTGGGGTGCAATTGCTTTTTCTAAAGCTAGTTATTATCATACAGACATATCATATATCCAGAACAGACTCTAACAAATCTGACAAATGGCAGTAAGTAACACTTTGGCTGGGTAACTTGAAGTAGAAATCATGATAATTGTCATTAACCAGACATGGCAAAGAATCTCTTTTGTGTGAAAATCTTAAAGAATTCAGATTAGCCTCTTTCCCTGTGTCAATGAAACTCTCTAGTGAGTGTTATCACAGAAGAATGAGAAAGAGGCAGGAATATTCCCTGGAGTAGCCAACAGCCCAAGACATAGTGAAATCAGTTGAGATACTCCACTCTCACGACAAGGATATGAACTTAAGCTCTGATATATGGGAGAATGAAATCCAAGATTGTGTACCCTGAAAATTATTTGGTTCTTTAGTTATGTAAATCATTTGAATAAAAGGGTTTGGAACTCCTTACAAAACTCATCCAGCAATGGTGAGTATAGCTACAACACCACAATATGCAATAACAGGTGAGTTTATAACTAAGACCTTTCAGGCTCTTGCCTTTAGCTAGTGTACAAGGGCTTCCTTAGGAATGTCTTTGGAGGTTGTATTTTGGGCAACTTCAAAATAGGAAACATTTGAATTCCAGCATATTTGCAGATGACAAGGATACTTCCTGCTTGCTCTTGCTCTATATTGATGACTCATACCATGGCAGCACATTTCCAGCACAGTAAATTCATTAGGATCACAAAGTCAGTTCAGTTATCTCTCTCACCAGAAAGTTTCCTTTTGTTTTTGTCTCAAGTTCTGCTCTTTCTTTCTCTAATTTCTCTGTAATAGAAGTCCTTCTCTGACAAACACTATCCAATACTTCTTTAAAAATTACTATGGAAAACAGATCCAGTATCTGGACTTTGCTTTGTTCTTAGATCTCAAGGCAGACTAAAGATTGTCCCAGAATCTCTTCCAATTTCTGGTACTCATTTACTCATTTATTATTTTTTTCAACCTTTCAAGGCTTCATCATCACATATCAACTTCCTTTTCTCATCTTCCTTCAATAAAATAAATGACAAGCATCTCTGGTCAATTCACCTCCAAATTTAATTTTTTCTCTCATTTACTTTACTGTAAGTTTGGGTCTACCAGTTCCTCAACCTCATTTGTCTGTTCCCTGTTCCCTGTTCCTTTTTAAAAAACACCCTGGCATACAGAGATACTATATTCAGTTTTTATTCGTCTTTCCACTTATCTGTAATTTTTTTTCAATATTTGAAACCCCCTGTTACTGCTTTTAACCCCTTTGATTTTATTTTAAATTTTCTTTGTGCTTCCTACACAGCCCCTCAGTGATTTAATACTGCAGATTTCATACAGCCAGTACCTGCTTATCTCATCTTCTCTACTTCTCTGTGATCTGCAAAGGTTTCCTTTACCTCCCTTGTCACAGGCTTCTCTGGTGTCCTCTTTGTAGCTCAGTAAAACCAGTCCTAGCTACTGTTTGCCATTTTTTGGTCCTCTTTTGATGCCACACTATATTCCTGTCATCTCCAAACCCTTTTCGCAATATGGAGATGTTTAATTTCAGCTCCTGCCTTGGAGTTCATCCTTTGTCTCTAGCCTTATTCACTGGGCTTTGACTTTCACAGCCTGGAAGTTTCCCATTATCAGCTCCAGCTCAACCTTTCCCCCCCAAGATGCCACCTCCTGCACTCCACAGGGGCTGTTTACCAAGCTCCCAGGAAGAGACTGACTGACATACAGCTTGCATATCACATTTGAAAGTGAAAGCTCATCACCTCCTGTGTACCTCCTGTAGGCTACAATTTAGTTACTTAAGATGTGCCTCCAAACAGGGAGCTCTCCAATTACACTCCTGTTCTCTTGAACTAATTACTGCTAAATTAAATTCTCAAATACAGTGGATTTTTTTAAAAGACATCAAAAATCACCACTTATGAAATGAAACTTCTGAATGATTACAACACTGACAAACCTGTAACTGACAAACTGACAACACTGACAAACAAATTACTTAGTTGTTTGGTTTGTTTTGTTTTGTTTTTCCAGGACAGACTTCCTGGGTACAAAGGAGGCATCTTTACTACTGATGGCAATGTTCCTTTTAGCTGTATTTTATCACGGTCAACAGGTAATGCAAATATTTTCTTCAACCTTTCCCTTTGTCCCTTGCAATTACAAGATGTGACAACAATTACTTTTAAAATACCATCTGCCTTTTTTCCCTCTTGAGCATATGACCTTTCACAATTTAATAAAACATATGCAGAATCTGATTAAAGAAAGCCCACACCTGACATTGCCTAGCATTCTTAAAGAACATGTGAAATATTCTATTCAGAAATACTTAAATTCTCTTGCATTTTCTATTTAAAGAAACAAACAGGACACCATAATTTTAGATACATGTGCAGTTCTGGTGGCACCTGACATTTTCAGTGCCCTTGAGTAGGCATAAACCCACAATACAGAAAGGGAATAAAAACCAGTAAATAATTAAACTATGGTGAAATAGTGTATGATGTTTATAAAGGAAAAACAGCAGACTCAAGGAAATGAGGAAAATCTGGGTTAAGCACCCGCACTTACTCATCTGTGTCATGGACCAGTTACAAGAATCATTTCACATGGACCTAGACCTTAAACAAGATTTAGGGGCCGCAGAGCTTTAGGAGTGATATCCTCGAGGAGGAATTGGGAAACTGGGTATTTCGGGAATACTTATGCAATGCACAGGGAGAGAGAACTATCTCAAATTTAGATTTAAAATAACAAATGAGTTTAATAAAAACCACCTAAAGCAGGGTGTTTCCTCCACAATGTTTCTGGCTCTCAAGCTCTGGATGCTGAGTTGAGGCAGGTTCTGATTACAAAAAGCAAGGGGCATGCTGTATTAAAGAAAGCACCAAGCACAGTTGCCTTTAGACATTGTTGACTTGCCTAAAGATTTTCCCCTCTAGACCATTAGGCTGATAAACTCCAGCATTTCTCAATCCTCCTGGAATGAGTCAGTAAGAGAGGAATGATGCTGTGATAAATAAGACAATATTATGCACTTTATTACAATAACTTTCTAAGCTGTCCCAGAAGTTAGAGCCTCTATTTCTACCACAGGAGAGCAAAAATAAGCCAACACCTAACATTCTATTTCCTACTGTTAATTTTTTTTTTTTTTTTTTTTTTTTTTTTTTTTTTTTTTT
>VXBB01024939.1:214653-249445 GCA_013399915.1 Illadopsis cleaveri
TTTTGTTTTGTTTGGTTTGTGTTGGTTTGGGTTTTTTTTTGTTTTTTTTTTTTTTTTTTTTTTTTTTTTTTGCGGGAATGAGGAACAAGTGAGTAGGAGAAGCAAGAGATGAAATGTGTTTTGCACAATGCACAGATTTAAGTTTGATGGAAAGCAATGAACTGTGACATGTCTTTATCAAGACATAAAGTCCACTTAGGAAAAATATGGAACAAATAAGAACTGAACAACTCAAATTTGTGATAAGCCTAATAGTATTCCCAATGATTATTAACACATGTCAAGATAAAAATCTCAGGCTTGGGAATCAGCCAAGCTACTAAGAAAAACAACACTAGAGGAGTTTAGGTGGAGTAAGAATTAGGCCAAAGCCAAGCAATGCTCTTCAGGATCCCAGTCCTGAGTGTAATTACCTGTCTTCTACAAAAGCCTGACCTGGGGTGTTTAAGAGTATTTTCCAGTCCAGAGGCCTGTAAGTAGAGCACAAGTTATTTTCCATTTTATTGACCTTTCTTGTTCCATAAAACGGGATGGCTGCACTAAAACTGCCCTTGGAAATGGTCCCTGAGATGTGCTAAGTCCTGCACGTTCTCCCAAACGATTCATAAGGCCAGTCTATCAGTTTAACAGCCTCCAAAGGCAGAGTCCAGGAATATTTCATTGACTTGTTTAATTCCTTATTATAGAGTTAACCTAAACACCTCTGTATAGCTGCCAACTTAATACATATAAAAGTTCCATTCAAACTGCATTAAAAAGAAAACCAAAAAACCTCTTCAAAAGTGTGAATTGAGGAGCACATTAAGTTCAACAAAGCTGTCCTCCAGCACATCTTTCCATCTCACAAGCTGCAAAAGTATTCTGAAGAATAGTTTAAAATTTGTCTTATTCTAGGTGGATTTACTAAAAAGGATTAAGTTTGTAAGATAATATTCATGGACCTTCAATTTCTGAAAAATTAACTATTGGTTTTTATCCATTGTGATTTAATGCCAAATTTAGCACCCAAAATTTAAAATCAAGTTTGAGACAAAGGTGTGTGGCACCATCTTATTAAATTTAATTTAATTGCATGTGGCAATCGTCTGCAGATTGGTTGGGTTGTGCAGCATGTTGAGGACATAATGTTAGGCTTTCTGTGTAATATATCTCTCTTTTTTTCACTAACTATTGTAACTAGAGGTGTTTCTTAAAGCTACATATCAGGGTAGGAAAACATGGACACTTTGGGATTTAAGTCCAGGAATATTTTTTTAGACAATCAAGCAACAAACCTTAAACTCAACCCTAATCCTTTTAGTTTTAGCAAATATAAGAACTTAACAAAGCATTTTTTTAATATTTTTTATTTTCAGATCTGTATATATGTATCACTCCTTTCTTTCTGAGCTAACAATGTCATCTTGGTAGTCCACTGATGATGAAAGAAAAGTATTTCATGTTAAAATGTGATCATATATAACCAGAATGACGTTACTTAAAATGTAAAAATTAGCCGCTGCTATCTGAGCTAGGCTTAGAGATGTAACATTTCTCTGCAGAGCAGCATAAAAAATCAGCTCTGGAAAACTACCACAGTTTTTTGCCAAGCTCTTATTGTAGTAGCATTAAATATCTTGAAGCATCAAAGAACTCAAAATCCAGCAGCAGTTCCTATTTGAAGTCAATCTTTGAAATACCTTTAGAACTCCTTTCAAATTTACAGTTAATTTTTTCTTCTCAGTTGGTTGGTAGAGATAAAAGTCAGTTATCTGGTATGGGTTCTGTCTTCCAGCATAAAAGACAGGCAAAGGAAAGTGAAAAATGTTGAAAAAATTGTTTAAAATACTCTTTCCTGACAGGTGGTTTTTGGGGTTTTTTTGCCATTAATTCAGGGAATTAATGGTCACAAGATAGAAGATCATCATATCAGTAGAAAAAAGTTTGTTTATAAAGCTGACTTCAGCATCCAGAGGGCAAGTAAATCACTGCCAAATTTCATACAGTCTTTGGAAGTTTATATCAATCCATGGTCACTTTTAGCTTTTAGGAAGGAAAGCTCCCTAGAGTACAGCCAACATATAAGATCCCTTGCAAAGTGCTTTGCTTTCTTTCTTCTGAAGAGTTTGCCATTCATGACTGGTGCTGACTAAAACTATGACCAAGATGAGTCACTAAACAATGCCTGAACCCCCTCTTAGTCATTCCCTCCCACTCCAGGCTGCTCCTTTATTTTAGTTTGCTATATGAATTATATTTCAAAAAATTCTCCTATCCCAGCATCTTTTGATGTGTCTCAAAATTGTAAAACTCAGCTATTTGCTCACATAAATCATTTTTTTTCTGGGTGCTATTATACCTGGTTGGAGCATCTCAGACCTCACAAATATATTTTCTCTTTCCATGTACTGATTATATATATATTTCCATCATTTTCAGCAATGTTGTACCTTAATAAGTCTCCCCTTGTGCAAGCTACAGTATCAGCTGCCTTGAAATCTGCTTAAAACTCTGCTCCAGTGCAATGCACACAAAATCTCTGGCAGTGTGGGGTTTGTTCATGTGCTAACATATATGTGCCTCTCAGGCAAGTGACATGATGCTTTAACATGTTCCCTGCTCCAGCTGGCAGACATTGCCATTCATATTTAAATGCACGTGAATTTATATATATCTCAACAATCCATATATATGTATGCATGTAAAGTCTCTGCTGTGCACAGCTTTTGTTCTACACACACACCACACTGGAAATCATTTCACTCCAGTCTTTAGCTGCGGGTATCAGGCAGTGAGTCTTGGCAAGTACAGACTGCAACTGTAGACTCTGATCCCAAAACACAGGCTCAGAGTATTGGAGGAGATAGCAAATAGCATGTTTTCTATTATTTTTATAAGATTAAAGTTGCAAATAACTGCATGCCCCAACAGTATGACTATATGATTTTTGTGCCACAGATTTGGACGTTCTCTTTGGGAGTACTTTGGGATGATATACAGAATTTTGCTGAAATATGTTCATTCTTGAGAGAGACATCCTTGCCAAGAGTTTAGAGTTAGCCCTTTGAAAACATTTATGAAAAAGGGAATATATTTTTTTCATATCAATACGTGTCAATACCTTATTTTCCGTCTGACTCCATTGTCTAAATAATAATGATATGCTTAAAGGGAAAATAATTTGATGACTGTTTATATCCACTGACCGTAGCAGTAATATGACAAATATTATTTTGCTTAAGCTTACTCAGAGAGTCTCACTGTACATAAGGCAAAGAAATAATCTCTTTTTCTGGCAAGAAAATCAAATTGTTTCAGGGATCTCCAGCAGCACTGAAGGTGGCTACATGGCAGGAGCAGCCTGCCAGAATGGCAACACCATCTCTATTCTTATCAGGCTTTATTTTTGCCTCTTTTTTCTTTCTGAAACTACAGCTTGAATACACAGCAAGGCTGGATTTTCTGTGGCGTGTTCAAGCAAAAGAAGAAATCAATGAAATGAAGGAGCTGAGGGAGCACAATGAAAACATGCTACGGAATATTTTACCCAGTCATGTTGCCCGTCACTTCCTGGAGAAGGATCGGGATAATGAAGTACGTGTCAGTTTTCTGATATTTTTGTCTAATTAGTAAAAGAAAAGTAGATCTGGTAGGAAATTGTTGAAACTTATTTCTCGATAGGATTCATTGCACAAACACTGCCAATACTTGGTAACTGATCAACACTGAAAAATAATCATGTTTTGCAGTAAAGGTTTTAGGACCATGTCTGGAGTGATGTTTCCATGGGCAGACTCACCAGTAGGAAACACATGGGCCACACACAGAGAAATTCTAGTAAAAATTCACCAAGATGGTTATGGGATTGGGGTACATAACATGTCAGGAGAGGCTGAGAGACCTGAGGCCATACAACTTTAAGAAGAAAAGACTGAAAGAGCATCTTATTGTTGTCTTCAAGTATCTAATGAGTGTTTATAAAGAAGATATTATTAGGAGCCTAGAATATCTCTCTTATGAGGAGAGACTTGGGAAGAGAACACTGAGAAGGGATCTCATTAATGCATTTAAATATCTCCAAGGCAGGTACCAAGAGGATGGTGCCAGGCTCTTTCAGTGGTGCCCAGGGACAGGACAAGGACCAATGACCATAAATTAAAACACAAAATGTTCCACCTCACCAGGAGGAAGAGCTGCTTTACACAGACTGTGTCAGAGCCCTGGAAGAGGTTGTTCACAGAGGTCATGGAGTCTCCCTCTCTGGAGACATTCCAAACCCATCTGGATGCATTCCTGTGTAACCTGCTCTAGGTGACCCTGCCTGGGCAGGGGGGTTGGCCTGGATGACCTCCAGAGGTCCTTTCCAAGCCCAGCAACTCTGTGGTTCTGTGGTTTTGTGATTCTGTGAAGGCAGAGCAGGGCTCAACCCTCAAATCCAAAAGGCTGCGAAAGATGATCTAATTAGTCCTGCTTTGAAAGCAAACTGTATTAAATGAGATTCAGAAGTCTGTTCCAGTCTATGAGTCTATGAAAATCTAGTGTTCAGGTCTATGAAAATCTACTATTCATAAAAAAGATGTGTGAATTTAACAGAATGTCTGTCCAAGTTTATCATAGCCCAGTGTTGCAGAAGTATTGTTAGAGCGCTGACAGTGATTATGGAAGGAATAAGCTGCAACAGACCTGAGGCTCTCATATCTTCAAACACAAGAGAACATTTTTGCCATTTCATATTGCCCCTGAATTGCCTGTTTGTGGCAGATAACAAAACACCCATTTCAGAGACAGAGTTTGTGGCTATATTCTTAGAAAGTGTTTGCAGTACACAAAGAAAAACATGATAATAGAGTCTCTGAATATTCCTAAAATGAAGTTTGAAGATGGATAAAGGAAAGTTCAGAATTTGTTTCTGAATGCAGATGTAAGTCATTTACTCCTTATTTGAAACAAAGTAAATATTATAATATCATATATATATTAAGATACTATATGATGAAATTGGATTTTTTTTCATGTAATATTGGAATTTTCTTTTATAATACGAATGTTGCAAGATTCACCTTGTCAGCACTGACATATCTACTGATAGTGCAGCAAAAAGGAATTAAGGCTACAATTTT
The DNA here is from genome assembly GCA_013399915.1 of Illadopsis cleaveri. NCBI lineage: Eukaryota > Metazoa > Chordata > Aves > Passeriformes > Timaliidae > Illadopsis > Illadopsis cleaveri. The sequence continues at coordinate 219,753 of VXBB01024939.1, forward strand.
CTGTTGTACATTTTGGAAATGGATGTAGCCAGAGAAATTAGACTGCACAATGAGGAATTGTGTTCTGATTTCAAGTGTCACCTAGGGAAGGATGAAACAGTGAGAAGCTACAAGAAAAGGCACTTTAGAAATCACTCTTGAGAAATTTTACACTCTGTGGGTATGAAAGTGCCATAGAAACCCTGCTATGCACATGAGAAAATGTGAGTGTGAAAGCGACCAGGTTAAAATGTTTCATTGCAAATGGAGCAGACCTCGATACCAGGCAAGAGTGTGTTCTGGCATATCTGCATTAGAGATTTTCAGGGAATAAGTTTCCCATCTTACACTTTCATTCACATATGGTCACATCCATAATAATCTTCAGAAGCAAGCAGATGCCCCATGGAGCACTGCTGATGCTTCAATAATTTGCCACTGAATTAAATTCCACCACCCCTGCTTTTTGTAAGGCAATTTCCAGAGTAACTATACTTGGGGTGATTTATGCATGAGCTGGCAGTCAGTAAGATCTACCAGATTTCAGTGCAATCAATCCTGCAGTTCATGTCAGGCCATTAAGTTAATTTCTCTGCTCTCAAAAAAAATGAATTCCCAAATGTGTACTGTAGCATTTTCTTATGGATGTATTATTTCTGTTCTTATGCTTCTTACCAAAAATAGAAAAATGGAGCAACTGAAGGCTCAGGCAGTTGTTTTCTATCTTCATGATCCAAGGCAAGAGTGTGGCTGAGTGTATTCACACTTCTCCTAGCACACATTGTCAAATCTTTCATAAGCATCCAGGAATTAATGTTTATTACCTTTTCCTATACCCACAAAAGGGAGTAAGAATGTTCTTAGAGTATGGCTTCCACAACCCTGAAGATGCTCTTCAGTTTAAAAAGGGTAAGGGGAGGAAGGAAATCAATCATGTTTTTTCTCAATCAAAGCTTTGCAGTGGCTTTGGAAACTAGAGAAATTTCCCTACTTTTGCTCTAAGACACATTGTATAAGAGCCTGGAAAAGCAGAAGCATTAGCAGCACCAAAGAGCAGAACAGAGGTTCAGAATGCTTTTCTAGGGAGAAGCAGGATAAAGAAAGAAGGGCCTAAATTGTTCATGTCACCTGTATGGCAACCAGCAGTAAATCTTTTTATCCTGCAACCAAAACATTAAAATTTCTTAAAGCCACTAACAAGAACTTTGAGAAAAAAGTACTTCAGGTAACAACGACACAAGAAATGTTCATAAACAGATACGAAGTGTCCACCATTAGGTAAAACTACAGAACGTGAAGCCAGGAAAAAAAAATCAAAGGGGAATACCTATGATGGTGGTATATTAGCCAAAAGGAAAGCATACCAGGAGTTCTGGTAGATCTCCTTGGAATCTTTAAGGTTGAAATTAGTTTTTTCCCTAAAAATTAGCTTTAGTTCAGACAAGAACTGTGAACATTTTCACATATGTAATGGCACAAGCCCCTCCATAAATAAATCTGTCATTCAGTCCAGAGTGAATTATATGAATAATGTAAGTGGGAGCTTATTCCAGGTCATACTTTATCCTAATATCCTTCTGTGACTGATCCCTTATAAACTGCTTTCTGCCCTCTCCAGTAACTCTATTATCACTCCCACTTCTGTTTCTCCCTCCTTTCGAACCCTGAGAACAGGAACATTTCCCAGAACCAGGCAACCAAAGAGCTCCACAGCCACCTTAGGAGAAACAGAGTCTACCAGAGAATAAAGGTTTTCTGAAAACTTGTGAATAAGCAAACTTGTAAAGAGCTGCAGTAGTGTGGAACTACAAATTATCCACCAGAAAATGTGATAACTGGTATTTGTACTTGGCAATGAATCCTTCATGTCTTCAAGTCATTTCCCTTATAAATTAAAAGCAAAATTTCTACTTCACTTTTGCTGGTGTGGCTGCTTTACATGAGACGCAGAAATAATTGGCATTCAAAAAAACCAGAAAACCCTGCATAGAATCTGCAATAAAAAGATTAAGAGCTGTCAGCCTCCTCCTGTTGAACCTGGAGCAGTTAATATACTAATGCTAATATCAGATGTTAAGGTATTTTGCATGCAAAAATTAAGAAAACTATTTTAATTGCTGCCAATTACACTTTGTCCCTTATGTTACCACTTCATTTTTCCTCATTGTTTTTTTAGGAATTATACTCTCAGTCCTATGATGCTGTTGGTGTGATGTTTGCTTCTATTCCTGGATTTGCTGACTTTTATTCCCAGACTGAGATGAATAACCAAGGAGTAGAATGTCTGCGCTTACTGAATGAAATCATTGCAGACTTTGATGAGGTAATACCAGTTACTAGAGGACACCCTGATAGTGTTTAAAATATGAGTTTCCAAATGGCAAATATGTCATCCTAAATTATCAAATTTGGCAATTATTTTGCTTCCAATAGTTCTCTACTTTTGTTTTTTCTCATATTACAGTTGTCTGATTTGCTTTTTTGTCTTTCATTCTGCCAAACATTGGTCTGAATGATCTGATAAGATAGAGAATGAAAGCAATGATCAAGTATAAACATCCATAAAAGCACAAATCTGTACCAGAATATCTGAAAGTAGAAAATACTTCAGTTCTGTAGAAGAAAGAAGTATGAACATATCTGCAACTGTTCTGGAAAGTAGTGTTCTAAATACAAACAGGTAAAGGTGTTGCTTTAAAGGTATTGGTTGAATGGACTCAATGAATATTAAAGGACAAAACAATGTCCAGTTAAATGTGAAGCACACAGATTAGAAGCAAATGTTAGGTAGAGGATGAAAGGTAGTGTGACATATTAACTGAGGAGACTTGTCTGGCTAGGAATTTTATAGGAAGATAAATGAAGTTCAGCTACTTATTTCACAGAGGAATTCAGAGGTAAAAGGATTTTTTTTTTTTTTAATGGAAAGGACAGAGAAAGGAAAAAGAATTTATTTAGATATTCTGTCCAGTTAATTTCAGAAAAGGAGCTAAGGAGGGAAAAAGATAAAAAGGAGAAGAAAAGTCAGATCTCCAATGTAGCTTTTGTAAGGTGGAAGCAAAGAAAATCTGGTAAGTGAAGAGGAAGTCAGGAGAAATTTGCATACTCTTCAAAGCAGTTTGTAAGGAAGATTAGACAGGTGATATCAAGCCCAGCAATGAGCCCAAGAGGAATTAAGAAAGGATACAAAGCATTGGCCAATGAAAAGCTTTAAAAAAAATTTCAAACCAGGAAGGATGAAAAAGTACTGCCAAAATTACCCAGCAGAGGGAATTTTAACCTCTGTACGGCATGCAGTTTTCAGGAGTGTGTAACACTCCTGAGCTCCCAGAGTGGTAAAAATAGAATTGGAACCATATCTACTTATCGAAGAGATTGGACCTATACATCAGACTGCAATTATCCATATAGAAAAAGGAAGAAGAAAATATCCTGGTATCATTGGTCTGTGACCTCCATCCTGGGCATCTGCATGGGGAATGAGTGGTTATTCACAAAAATTGTACCAAGGCTAAAATTACTGACACCGAAATTGAGAGTTTATCTATATAATTGGTGAGATACTAAAGCTACAAGTGGAAAATAGAAAAACTCACAGAAAACTTTTTCCTGTGCATATCAACAGAGAACAAAATTCCCCCATCATGAGAAGAACCCTGTCACCTGCTAAGCTCCTGCACTGCATTCCCCATGAGTATAAATCCCTGCTTCTTACCTCCAGGATCTAGCACAGCTGTCAGCATGCTTCTTGATTAATAGTTTTGTTTTTATTTCCAGACCTGATTAAAATGATTACCACTCAAACTTAAATTAATTCATAGCAATAGTCTTTGCATCAAGATATTTTGTCATGCACATTCATGTAATCTTCACAACAAAATTCCTTTGCTGCTGTGGCAATTACTGAAGGCAAGATTTTAATCAAAATCCTAACACAATATTATTGTCAGGCCTCTAACACCTTCTCTGTAATTAATAAAGGACCTAACTAGAGACTATATTATGTCCCAGACATGTTTTGTTGAAGAATAGATATGTTCTTGGTACAGGTAGCAAATGAAATTACGGGATCCCCTGCTGACTGCTAACCTACTTGCAGCATGGTCATGTCATTAGTTTACTCTGTCTAAGCAATCTGAAAGGTGATATGCCAGACAGAACAACTGAAAGGAGTAACCTTATCCATAGAAAAGGAACCAGAAATAATTCCAGGTGCATTTCAGGGTTAGCAATGTTTCCATGTAACTATTGACTGACACTATACAATGTCACAATTCCTCCTTTTTTTCCCTGTGTTCCTTGCCAAGATTGCCTGCTGTTGCAATACAGCCCTGGGAGCAAAATGCAGATGTGCAGCTTGAGAGCAGAACAGCCCTGTTATCCATGGGGAAACTCTGCTTGTCAGCATCAAGTGAACACCTCTGTAGAGATGCCCTAATATAGAAATCTTAGCACAGGAGTGTAAGACATAGGCACCTGATGCCATTTGACACATCCTAGGTGATTTGGAGATTATCAGCTCCCACACTGCAACTGTCAGACAACTCATGTTCTGGAGCAAGTCGCTGGAGGTTTTCAAGGCAAGAGTACTCTAGATCACACTGGACATATATGTTTAGACAACTGAATTGAGTTCCTAAACTCAGATCAGATTCTACACTGTGAATTGCCTCTTTTCCCTACAGAGATAATAATACCAGAGATGATCTGTCTGCAGGGCCAAAATGATGCTTCTTAATGTAAGCTGTGGTAAAAATACAAATTGATCTGGTTCGGAAAATGTGATAGGTACACAAGAAAGAAATCTGGGTTATTTCTTTTTTTTAGAGGGTTTTTCTTATTAATGCAACACAGCAAGGTTACAGTCTGGATCTGTTATTTTGTTTTCCACGTAAAAGATCTATGTTACAGAGACAAAGTCAGTTAGAAAAAAAAAAATAGTAAATAAATAGTGAATGTTGGAGCAGAACTTGTCACTGACAACTGCATGGGGTGGGTGTCCACAGAGGAATGTCATATTGTGACTAGGTCTTTCTTAGAGAGTGGGAGAATGTGGTCCAAAAGTCAGTTTTGTAGAATAGGTGGTTGACTATTGTCAAAATACAGCCTTCACTCAGTTATTCTTTTTCCCTCATGGTTCACAAATTTTTTGACTTCCAAATTATCCAGTCTTCCTGCCAACTGAGGGAGAACAGGAGGTGCTAGTTTCTGGACTGGCATAAAGAAACAAATATGAACATTGAAAACCTACTTTTATAATTACTTACTTTTTATATGACTGTAGTTCTAAGACACATATAGGGTTAAACTCCCTTTCTTAGAGATATTAGACAAAAAAATTAACATTATACCATTTCTGCAGATATTATGAGTCTTGAAGGATTTTTTTAAAAAAATGTAATATTCTTTCTAGGCTTTTAAATCTGTCATTTATGTATGTTAATGTTACAGTTGAGATTTATGTTTTCAGAAGAGCTTTCTTGTTCACAGTTTCTTTTCTTTTCCTGCATTTTATTTATCCTGCAGTGATTTACACAGTGTATATCACAATGGATAGCAATATATTATATTACCACAAGCAGAGGTTTCAACAGAACACTGGATCCTGCTTTCAGATTCTTTGATTACTTTGCAGTTGCGTGCCATGTTCTGCAATATTCTTTTTTGTACAGTTTTGTACATGTGATCCCAGGGTCTGACCTCCACACAACCTTGGCTGTACATGAATTGCAGCATCAAGCCATTAGTTTCTTTTTAGATACACACCACATTTTAGTGTTTGAAAATGTGTCCCTGGACTATCATGTTAGATTAGCAGCCTATTTAAAATGTTTTAACAAATGGCAGCTGATTCAGGACTGAGTTGGAATATCTTTCCCCAATATCAAAATCCATCATCCTGTCATACCATGAAGAAAGTAATTAGTAGACAGACCATTATTTGAAGAAGGAAAGAAGCTATTGAATAAGCCATGTAAAGCAGAGGAGAAAAAAGAAACAAACAGGAGATTTGGAAATAAATATGAATGAGGAAAAAACCCATAACTTGGGATCATTTTTCCTAAACTGCATCACAGTCAATGATTTTTTTTTCTTTCTTAAAAAGAGTAATCTTAGATATTTATTATAAATTTTTAATTAGTGTGCTGTTTGCTGTTGCTTCCAGCAACCATCTGGAAAAGAAAATATGGACTGTTTTCAAGCAAGACCATTTTCTCCCCTTGCCCACACACATGGTGCTCTCAGACTGCTCAGAGACAGAGCTACAAGAAATTATCTTTTTCTTTAAGAGAGCAGTTGGAAGTGCTGCCCTTGTAAGACAGAAAGGTACACAATGGGCTGTTCTGGCAGTTGGAAGAAAAATGAGAAGCAGGTCAAGTCTTTGGACTTTCCTGGCTTGGACAGGAGCCATTAACCATATGGCTTTGTATTCCCTGTGTGCAGCCTCCCATTAGAGACAGATGGTGTGATATCTGCACGCCAACAGCAAAGCTTCCAGGGCCCGGCGCTCCGGCTGGCTCCGGCTGGGGTTACTGCAGTGGCAGGGGATATTTCATGTTATGCCTTTGGTATGTGTCTCCCTTTGAATGAAATAACCCCTCTAGTGGACAGGAAATTCCAACCCACAAGACAGAAAAAAAAAATGCACAAGAGTGTACAAAAAGAAAAGGAAAAATATTTTGTTACATTTTTGCCTGACCACAAAAAGACTTTCCATTTAAACCTCAACTAAACTGACCCTTTAGAACTGAAAGTTTAAAATTCCTTTTCTTGGTGAAGCGCTTTTTTTCTCCCATGATGTCGTAACCATATTGATCCTTAAATTTATTTGATACCATACAACTTATCACAAAGTTTCACAGGGTATTTGGCATAAAGACCAGCAACAAATATTTTCCTGTGATGAGGTGATTAATGCCCATATCCCACACTGTTGTCACTGATAAAATCCACATCCTGAATTCTGCTAAGGTCTTTCAAAGAATGTAAGGCTCTAGTTTCTATTTCATGGAAAGTCTTAAGTTAAACCATAAATATGGACTTGGAATAGGGACCAAACTTTCACTCCCACTTCATTCAGTGCTTTAGTCACTCGACTAAATTTATTCTTCCTCTTCCAGATTCTCAATCTGAAAAGTTCTTTATACCTACTTCACACCCATAGCTATATAAATCCCAAACATATACAGGGATATACCATTTCCTATTGGTTCTTGGAATTTTTGTTAAAAGGAGAATATACATAACAAATGTATAGATTGAATGATCCAATGGACATGCTGATGTCCAGTCTGACTCCAAATAGAGGGAAGCAGGGGATATAAGAGGACTTGGTCTCTTACAGGATTTCTTTGGAGGCATCTACCTCCATCCATTGAATGTGTAAGATCATAGAATTATAGAATGGTTCGGGTTGGGTTAGAATGGAATGTTTGGGTTTGGGTTCCAACCCCCTGGCCATGGTCAGGGACACCTTCCCCTGGACCAGGTTGCTCAGAGCCCCAGCCAGCCTGGTCTTGAATACTGACCTCATCACCTTAATTGTTGCTGTAGCAGCACTTAATTTGCAAACTGGGTTCTTCCAGTAGAGTTTTAGAAACACTTTTAAATGATCAAGTCTTCTATTCACACACAAATACACAGAGAGTTTGTCTTCACTAATATTCAATGATCATACCTCAGGAAGTGCACTGGATGCATTTCTCTTAGGCTGGACTATGCATGTCTTATATTATCCATTGTGGAACTTTTGTAACAGCACAATTTAGCTTGCATGCACTCAGTGAGTAGATGATGTTCCAAAGTTCCAGATCAGTGTTCTTCATAACCCAGAATAAATTGTGTGACACGACTGACTGGAAGTTCCACAGGTGTAAAGATACATTCTCACATCTTTAGAAGCATTTTGTGTTAAGAATGAAAGAAGTGACAGTATTTTTCTTTTTACATATGTATTAGTTACTAGGTGAAGAGAGATTTCAAGATATTGAAAAAATTAAAACAATTGGCAGCACATACATGGCCGTGTCAGGATTATCACCTGAAAAACAGGTAAGAGGATACCTTTCTTTAAGAAGTAAAGCTTGTGATTATTCTGAGCATTCATATTTGAAAATAAAAGTGTTATCTTTATGTTGTTCATAAAACTTGTTTTGCTAAAATAAAATAGACATTTGGGGCTTCTGGCAGACAGCAGTTGCACTTCTTGATGAATTGAAATGCCATCTTGTGCTTGGAACAAGAACCATATGGATTCTTTCCTCAAATTTAGGTTTAGAGGAGAAAAAAAATTTCCTTTCAGTCACACCAATGTGAATCTAGATCGGGTCTATCTATATCTTCAGACATACTCTAAAGCCACCTCAGTAACTTAGACAGGAACATGACTGACAACCTCCAATAATCAATGAAGAGAGAGGAGCTATTAACTGACAGTGTACTTATGCAAGTGCAATGCTGCATTTATACTCTTTTGATACAGCTATCTACAGACAGCATGATAACTACACATCAAAAAGAAAGCAGACCAGTTCAACTGGCGAACAAGCAAACCAAGATGAGGGAGAAATAGTCACAGAGGACATACACACAGTCACAGACCTAAACCTCATGTAAGTCAGATGAGTGAAATCCATTCATAATTCCACCCAAGAATTTGCCTGGAAACAAATTAGATGAGGCTCTAAAATACATCCAATGAGAAGTCATCTGTTGCTGAAATCTGGGTTTTTTTGGCAACTAAAGCCTGTCCCCAGGAAGAGCAGCACAAAAGGGGTGTGCTGCCCCTGATCGAGCACAGGCTGGGAATCACATTTGCCAACATTGATCACAACTTCTGAAAAGCAGAAGCCAGATTATCATGAGCTTTATAAACCAGAAAATTTCCACTGTTTGTTAAGAATGCATTATAAAACACATGGAGTGTAACTAGCTGAGCATCTCCCGCCTACGGAGTAACAAGTGATGCTGACAGCTAGAAATCCATAAAACTAGATATGCATAGGATTTTTGATTGTCAAAATGCTTCTGTGCAGACATGAGCAAAGAAGGATAGGACACCAGGGAGATAGTTGGTTATAGCTACACAGCTCCTAATCACTTTCTTTGACTCTTGATGGGGGTAAAAATTCAAAGGGAGAAAAGCTTCACTGCCTTTCCAAGACTGATTAACTTAACTCATCTCTTTTCTTGAACTGTAATAGCTTAATGGAATTTTAATGGGTGTTTTAAATATACTTGTCATATGTACATGTCTGTCACCTTGTCAGCACCTAAGAGGTGCAGGCTGCTGAGGGAGATTGGCATGCTGTGAAAAGAGGGAGTTAAGGATAAGGACCAAGCATGGTGTGAACAGAACAGGGTGATGCCAAGGAGATGTTCACGTTCAGTATTAAACGCACAGGATGATGAAAACTCAAAGGGATGGACTGCATTACTCAGAGAGAGACTTACAGTCCTTTGTACTATGAAATGGAAATTTGAAGAAAGAATTACCTTGCTTCAGAACAGATGAGAAGTGCCATGCAGTCATTGGGTCAAACCCACAGCTGTTTCTTACTCTGCTGCCTCGCTTGAGAGTCCCCATCATCTGTTCTGTTGGTGTTCTGGGAAGACTAAAACCTACTGCTAGCCCCCATCTGTATATCGACTCCTCTGTAGGAATGGAAATGGAAGAGAAGGAGCAGTGAATGACTTGTCTGCCCTAAGCAAATGCAATTAATGAGCTACAGAAGAGCTTTTTCTGTCTGCCTTAACCAACCCCAGATTGCCTGGCTGGCCCTGTTTTTCATGTCGTCATTACATCTCTGAGAGCACTTGAATTGATGCTTTTCCTGTGTGACATCCTTCACTTCTTTCACTCTACTTCTTGCTTGTGGGGGTCATCCCTTGTTCTCACTAGATTTTGACCCTTGAATCTGAGCAATCTCAATCCTCTATACTGTCTTTCTTAGCCTTAGACGTTTCACATGCCTTGTTAATTCTCATGATTGCCTGTCAGATTGTTGACAGAAAGTTACTTTCTCTGGTCCTTTAAGCTGCTCTCTACCCAGTTATACAAGTTAACATAATGGGAAGCATTACCAGTAATAGCAGTGTACCTCTCTTTCGTCTACAATGTTGAGGCTAGATTCCAAAGACAAACACTTGGTACTTGTAGGGATGGGTGGCAGCTGGGAAAATGCAAAACTTTATTGACATATTGGTGTCCAACCTTTTCCTCAGCAATGTGAAGACAAATGGGGACATTTGTGTGCCCTGGCCGACTTCTCCATAGCTTTGAATGAAAGCATACAGGAGATCAACAAGCATTCGTTCAACAACTTTGAACTCCGTATTGGTAAGCATGGCTCTAACACAAGAGTTAAAATGGTGTTTTGTCTGCAAGGATATGACTCCACTGAGTGCACTCCAGGAACATTGCAAGGACATGCAAAATTTAGGAGAGTCCAAATACTGTATGCTGATTTCAAACTGACTTCAACCCAGGCAAAGTCAGAAATATGAAAAACTCCATTTGCAGAATATAGGCCCTGATTTTGGGATTGCAGGAGTTCAAAGTTTCAGTGAATTGTGAATGGGGAACATAATTCATTTACTGTCTTTAGTAAGTCTGGTATTAAGAACCCACAGATATAACACAGAAAGTGAGCAGGACAACCTAGATCCAGCCCCAAGACTGATACTCACACAGTTTCTAATTAATCTCCCTGTATAATATCTTTCTTCAGTAAAGGGACACAATTAGTTTCTCCTAAACCTTGGGGGTAGTATTTCTGTTTTGCACAAAAATTGAATTCCATCTCTGGCCTAACCAGCTCTGAATTGCTGTGATGGGTAAGCTATTGCTCTGGATGGAATATCCCACATGAATAGTGGGATGGGATATAAAAAAATGGCCTGAATATATGGCACATAGCAAGAGTAAATTTGATGACTTCTTATGCTGATTTGATCATTGGCCAAAATAAAAAAAAACCACCTGAAATGGAAATGTCTTTTATAGATAGCTCTGTCATAGAAAAACTGAAGTATATTCATCAGTCACAGCATGGAGGGTCACAGCATCACTAGCTGATCTGCACTTCCTAACAGCTTTGAAGGCAAAACACATAGTTCCCAAGATTTCTCAAGGAACAGGCATCCACACTTAGGAAGTGTGGATCACACGCAAAGATTTCATAGAGCATGGATGTAAGAGTATTTGATAATATTTCTATCATTATTTTAAGAAAAAATCTTTTAAAAAAGTAACTAAAAAACCTAAAATCCTTTTCCAAAAGATCTTACACTCTACTAAAATTATTCTTAAATCACTGTTGTAGAAAAAAATATAGCTATTCCTTGTCTTTTTATGCAACAATCTTACAAAATGCAGTCTTTCAATAACTCCACAGAATGCTTTATTATTTTTACTTCACGGAACAGAAGAATGCAATTTCTTGACTGTATAGCACTAACAAGGTCATCCTCAACAAGTGTAGTTCCAGAAATCTTTTCTCCTATCTAAGTTTTCTGAAGCTTTGGCAATAATGCGCAGAATACAGATGACACATAAGTATTGTGAGTCCACTGACATGGGTGTCCCATAAAATAACCCTGTTGATATCACTTTTCAAGTTTTCTAGCTTTTCCAGGTTGTTTTTTTTGTTTTTTTAATTTCTTTATATATGCACCTCTTTCTTAAGCCTATAGAAAAGTGTATCCGAACCAGGCTTCATCTGGTTCTTAAGTGCAAATATGGGGTTTAGTCATGATTGTATAGAGTTTATCTTCACTCTTTTTGTTCTTTTTTTTTATATAGGGATTAGCCATGGCTCTGTCGTAGCAGGAGTTATCGGTGCTAAGAAACCCCAGTATGATATCTGGGGCAAAACAGTGAATTTAGCAAGTCGAATGGACAGCACAGGTGTTAGTGACAGAATACAAGTGCCTGAAGAAACGTATCTGATCCTGAAGGACCGGGGATTTGCCTTCGACTACCGGGGAGAAATTTATGTCAAAGGTATCAGTGAACAGGAAGGAAAAATCAAAACATATTTTCTTCTAGGAAGAGTTCAACCAAATCCTCTAATCTTACAACCAAGAAAACTGACTGGACAGTATTCATTAGCAGCTGTTGTACTAGGACTTGTACAGTCTCTTAACAGGCAAAAACAGAAACAAATTCTTAATGAGAACAATAACTCTGGAATCATAAAAGGACATTACAACCGGAGGACTTTGCTCACTCCCGGTGGATCTGAGGCAGCAGTCCAGGCAGAGGGGGCTGACAAAACTGAATTGCCATAATCAGCATTGTTTGTGGGGTTGTTTTTTGTATTTCTTTTATATATAAAAATAAATATAAAAATAAAAAGGGTTTAATTTTTTTTAGAAGGAGTGTGATTTTTTTTTTTTTTACTGGTGTGATATTTCGATGAGACTCAGATTCCTATGTTTTAACAAATGGTGCCAGCATCTCTCCCCAGCCAGCTGTGGTTAACCTCTGAATGTCCAGACACAGCAGGTGTAGGCCACCACTCTGCTGTGTCATCTGCCTGCAGAAAGGGGCAAGAACAAACCCCTGACTGGAGGGATTTAAAACATGAATTGTGTAGGAAGTTAAAGATGACCTAAAGAGGAAATAATGTCCACATTTTTCAGATGAAAGCAAACCAAAAGTAGATCAAGTAGGTTTTTCTCACCTTTAATTGCCTTCAAGCAGATTTATAGAATCTAAGGTAGTTGTCTCATCCCCATAACTACAGGGAAAATATTGACAATACAGCCGAAGGGTTTTAAGGTGTGTCATCTGCCCAGCTATGAGGGTCTGGAAGACAGAAGAGATGAATCTTGTCCTAAACTCAGTGATTCCATTGAGTTCACTCTAAGAATAGTCTGAGGCGTCCTCCTCACAGGTAGGTGACTGCACTGTAGATAAATTGAATGTTGGTGTCCAGCTGACCTCTCGTACCGAAGGCAGGAGGTCAAGGCTCTCCTGTGGGCATTTTGTCACGTCTATCAGTCCTGTTTGGAGGGCTTAGACACACTGTAGTGTCTTCACTGGCACACAGGCAAACAGACAGCAGAGTTACACCTTGAATGACATGTCTGGAGCCTACAGCTGAATCAATTGTACAGTCAAGAAACTAATCAGGTTCTCTGGTGTTGTTGTCCAGAGCTTGACTCTTAACCCTGTCACCAGTCTGAGTTGTCACCAAAACAAGCATTTTCTGAGGCTGTAAAATGAGTGCATGTTGAAGTACAGCAGGAGATAAAACTCGCTGCTAAGCTCCCACACAGTTGCCCCAAAATAAGGGCAAGCCAAGACTGAGAATACCCTAAAATATTTGTGTGTCAGCACAGACAGTCATAGTGAGATGCTACAAGGGCATCAAGTGCAACAAGTCCTGCATCAAAAGGAGGTTAACATTTTGGGGACCGGCTAATCAACTTCACCTTGGAAAGAGTAAATATATAGCCCAGGTTTGTATATGCACTTGTGCCATGATTCACACCCGACTGTAAAGCACATGAACCAATCTCTCATCAAGGCTGTTCTCAAAGGAGCTGGGTTTGTTTCAGTAAATACTATCTTTAAAGTAAACCACAGATGGAAGAGCAGAACCTGTAATCACACAGCAATCCCCCGATGAACCACATTCAAACAGTACAGTGCAACATAGAAATTCTTTGTAAATACAGACTTGCCTTTTGCAGGCTGCTGTCACCTGGCCCTTAATAAAAACTCAGGGTTCTTAGGAGCACTGCTGCTGGATTAGCCTCATTTTTAGAAGATAGCAAATTTGTCTAGAACATCCTGACTAATATATTTTAGAAGACATTACTGTTTACTAACAAAATAAGTGCCAAAACATGAAAATGTTTAATTGTAATGAGATAAAAAATAATCTGTTTCACTGTAAAGTGACCCAGCGAATGGGTTTGTAGGGCAATGTTTTATCAGTGAAGTGCCATATTCTGAAATAGAAAATAAGATAGACAAGTAAATTCCATAGAAAGTTGTGCCACTGAATAGTTGGTCTGGAGAGAGAAAGCAATGAGCTGTCTGAAATCTTATACCCAGTGATGTTTCTGCCAGTAAGTGAGCTCTCATTCCAATTGTATTACTCCTTTAAGTCCCAAAAATATCACTTTTATGCCATGCGTGGAAAGTCAAACCCTTCAGCTTACCTAGGCAAGTGCTGATACTGTAGGAGATGAAGACGTGGAAGTGAAGACATTTGAAGCATTTAAATAAATTTCATGTTTACTGTGGTATTTCAGGCACTAAATAAGGAAGCTTTGGCTGGTTTAAAGGGTTCATTAACACCTGTCCTCTCCTTCACAGCTTTTTTTTTTTTTTTTCTGTACTGGTTCAGTTCTCATGGTACACTAAATATTTAATTCTTGCTAATAGCCCAGCTGAACTGGTCTTCTAATTCTCACCACCTCTGTAATGACTATTCTGAGTGAGTGGAAGGTGTTAACTGGATAACAGGATTGGAGATGAGTTATGAGGGCAACTTCACTGTTCCTTAGTACAGGCTCCCGTTTCTTATCAGAGACACAGATGTCTTTCTCTGTCATTCCTCTCAAAATCTCCATTAATATAACTGTGCTCCCAAGAAAAATCACTGGCTAGTGAAGCCTGAGTCCTTCTTGACCAGATAAAGAGTTTGCTAAACCAGCTCATTGCTCTTAAACCAGCTCATTGCCATGAGCAAAGTGAGGAATTTCACTTGTTACTGTAGCAGATAAATCCCTGTATGAGACAGTTTTTCTACACTTGCTGGCTATTTGTCACTCCAGCAATTGCATTGTTTGTTTCTTTTTACATGGGGTGGCCTTATGGGTACAGCAATGTTATTTCTCACTGTAGCATCTGTTTTCTGTGGAGCACAACTATTATTTGCAGTCTCAGTCTGCTTGTTGCTCTCCATGACTTTAGGGTACCATTAGTGTATTCAGCTTTCCCTCACCATCTTTGGGGCTTCTTGTTCATAAAGGATAGAACTGCTCGTACAAGAAGGACCTATAAAGCCAAACACCTAGTAATCATCCCTCGAAACAGTGATGCCTGGGTTAATAATAGCAAATTGCCTTGATATCATAACGCTTCAGCCAAAGCAGCTAGCAAATATTGAGAACTTTCATAGATTTTCCCTATTAGGAGAAGAAAACCTTGGCAAAATTTGACTATACTCTTTGATGTCACCTTATTTTTTTCTATAAATGTGCTCTACACAGAAATAAACAGTAACAGGCTGCTCCCTCAGAAATCTGCATCTCAGTTCCTCCAATAAGCTCCATGTCATGAGCTCTTAAATGATTTCTAAATAAACAGGCTGAAACCCACAGCTTTCTTCTCTGAAAAGCAACATAAAATCAACTGCATCAAGGGCAGCTTATGCTTTGAAGTACTCAATCATTAAAGCAGATGGAATATTGACAATCTGGACAACAGTTCTGTACCAAAATCATTACTTTGTAGTGCTCCAAGTGCATTTTGCAACTATCCCACCTAAATTCTAGCAAAAAGTTTTATCTGTAGCAAAAGCGTTTGTTTGAAGGGCAGTGAAGGAGTTTTTGTGTTAATTAATTTATGCCATTGACCGATTTTTATAATGTATATTTAGAAATTCCCTGTTAGGTACCGATACCAGTCAAGGTACCTACTCTTGGCTCACATTAAGACTCAAACCACTGAGTTTAACCTTACTGAGTACAATGTGATAGGTGTGATATCATTTAGAACTGTGTGCTAACAAAAAAAGCGATGCAAAAATAGCTTTTAAGCGCAGGGGAAAAAATCACTCACTGTCTTCAGCTTTAATCCATTCCTGATTATTTCACAGTTGTTTTCACATTTGGAAAAGTACAGCAATAAAAAAATAAAAATCTCATCTAATCCTTTTCTCATTAGCAGAACTTCAGCTGCCTTTCCTAAGTGTGCTGGGAGTCAAGGAGTTTATACAAATACCCAGCACAGCAAAATGCCTGATAGCTAGGTTTCCTGGGGCTGCCCACTTGGAGCAGCAAGGCAGGGAGCAGAGCCTGGCTCCACAGCAGACTTGACAAACAGGCAGAAAAATAATCAGAGGAGCAGGAAATAACCACATTAACCATCATCGGTGGTACATGGTGAGCATTATAATTGCACAGTCAACTTATTAACCTCCTCATCCATCTTCTTGTGTGCAGTGACACAATTCAGGGTTTGTGGTTTCCCCAGCTCTGTGTTTTGCTGGAGGAGGAAAAACAAAAAAAAAAAATCACAGCAGAGCAGCTGGCAGATGGGAGGGAAGGGGTAAAAACTCAATATGCATATCTCCAGGCACTTGAGAATTACAGCAGTTTTTAAGGAATACTCTCATTAGCTCTTCCAGAAGAACAAAATTTTCCATTGTTTACATAACTTTAGTAGATAAGGCCAAATTTTTCTAAAAATATTCTTCTTTTTTGTCTATTTACCCTTAAGCTATTCTATATGTGATAGCTGTCAGAGTAACAGAGCCACACAGAGACTGATTAATTCAGCTTTTTCATGTGAAAACAACAGCTATATGCAGAGCTGGTTAATCTCCTGTAAAATGCCATCTCATGCTACTTCTCCTGACCCAGATCTCCCTCACCTCAAGGTGTTCTGTTTTTCTGGTTGTGAAATATTTCCAGATTACAGGCTATTATGTTAATATTGATATACTGAACATCTCTGTGTTTCACAGTTCATGTATCTTTTGAGGGTCCTGAAATCGTGCCTCCTTCAGCTTTGCAAAATTAATTGAAAACAAAAAAGCACCACTGCTGCCACATGGAGACAAAGAAGAAGCAATCTCAGCTGGTTTGCTGAAAATCTAAGGTTCTAAAACAAATGATATGTGTGAAATGACTTTTGATTGCAAAAGCCACTCCCAACAGTACTGATATGAGGTACTCCAAAGGATATTATTACAGCTACAGGATATTAAGTGTAATTTTAATTAACTCATCAGTTACTTAAAATAATAAAAAATACAACAGCCTCCTCCTATTCATTATTCCACATAGAGACTGTTTTGACAGGCTCTCTGTTTTGTAAGTTTCTATAAATCACCAAGCAATTTTGCTTCAGTTGAGTGATTGCCTCTTTTGGATGTGGCCAGATCAATGCTCTAAAGCTCCATCCAAGAGACAGGAGTGAAAACTCTGTCTCGGAGTCAGCATATTCTGTATGGATAAGACCAAGCCTTGTAGTGGCACCAGTTCATTGCCTGTGTCCCAGTTCCCAAGAAAGGCAAGACCAGAGGCTTGAACAAGCTGGGAGCTGTTCTTTAGCACTTTTCCCATCTGCATGATGCTGGGAAGAAGGTCCTAGCAGGATCTATACCACAAGATGAATCAACACACTGCCTTTACAGCTCATTCTTCATTAACAGTCTAATAATCTGCAAGTTGTTACACTTGGCAGCTTGGCAGTCCCAGACTTGTTCACAGGATAACGAGGGCACAGGGGAATACATCCCACATGCCACAGCTGACACTTCAGTGTGCAGTCACCTATTGCCCTGTGGGACACCTCTTTTCCTGGCAATTAACTTGGCAGGACCCATTATCTCTCAGAATCCACCATAAGGCAGTTAGCAGGAAAGTCATCATGGAACCATTTCCAACAACATCCATTTCTATTGCTGGTTTTGTTTGGGGGTTTTTTAATGCTTCCTACAGAACAAACAGAAACTTAAGTACTCCTAATTTCCATTTTATTTATCCACTCAGAATTTATTCAGGAACAAAAACCTCACCAACACTTAAAACTTTATTTAAGCAACAACATTTCCTATTCTTACTCTCTCAGACAAGGTAGGTCACGTGCCCATTGAAGCTTATGGATCTCCACCATACTTCCCTCCCAGAACTCTGCTGCCCTCACCTCTATGAACTGAAAGTTTCCTATCCAGCATATGTGCAAGGTGATCTCAGGCACCAATTCACCCCATCTTTCTGCTCACATCAATTTCAGAGCTAGAGGACCAGAGCAGAAGGGCCTCCATGAGCCTGAGAATTATATTTTAAAAAAAGGAAAAAGAAACTCCATGAAAAAGTTCTAAGCTATCTCGAGCTTTATGGATAAAAGTCAGTATTTTATTTTCAGCTTTAAGGTAACGGTGAGCACAGAGAACACTACTATCAGTCATTGCCCCTGGAACACAGTTTCACAGGTTTCATTTTCACATTTGATGCTGCCTTCACATCTAGTCTGTATTTCCATGCAGAGCATACTGACATTGGCCAGTCTTGGCTAGACACAGCAAACCCTTTGGATTCTCTCTAAGGAAAGAACATTTGGATTCTCTCTGGGGAGCATCTCCTGTCAAATATCCAAAAAAAGAAAACTTTGATAGTAACCGCTGCAATGGGGACTTCCACTTTCAGACACTTAGCCATACCCTACTATGGATTCTTTGATTGAGAGTCCAAGAACCATCCTTATAGCTCGAAATTATTATCCATCTCTTTTTTTTAACCCATGCTGGGATATATCTTGTGGATGTCAGAAAGTGTTGCATCTTAGCATAAACACATTAAGAAGAAGTTGGTCTTGCTCCATGTTCCAAAGGCTAAGAAATTACCAGTAAAGCAATTTAAAAAACCCCTTTTTTAATCTGTCTTTGAAACAGAGACTGGTATCCAACCAGAGTTCCTCCTTTAATGTAGAAGCCACTGCATCCAAACAACAGCCATCATCACCTTTGCTCAAGGCCATAGCTTCAAATTTGGGAACCTGTCTTCTGTGTAAGTCCATTTCAGATGTCAGACTCTTTCAGCCCTGGTTCTCAGTTTTTTAACAATCTTTGCTACTCCAACAGGCTAACAGGACCAGGGCAGTGACCATTCCCCCTGTACTCAGCACAGGTGAGCCTGCACTTCAAACCCCGTGTCCAGCCCTGGGTCTCTCTTAAAAAGAAAGACCTGGAGGTCTTGGATGGTTAAAATGGAGCTGGTTAAAAGTCTGGAGCACAAGTCTGATGAGGAGCAGCTGAGGGAGCTGGGGGTGTTCAGCCTGGAGAAAATGCGCCTCAGACCTTATCACTGTCTAAACTCCCTGACAGGAGCCTGTAGCCAGGTGGGGGTCAGCCTCTTCTCCCAGCTAACAAGAGACAGGACAAGGCCTCTACTTTCTCCAGGAGAGGTTAAGATTAGATATTAGGAAAAAAAAAAATTCTTCTCCTAAAGCACAGTCAGGCATTGGAACAAGCTGTCCAGGAATGTGGTGGAGTTACCATCCCTGGGGGTATTTAAAAGAGGTGTAAGCATGGAACTTAGGGTACTGTTTGATGGTGGAGTTGGCAGTGGTGTGTTAATGGTTGGACTTGTTGATCTCAGAGGTCTTCCCAACCTAAATGATTCTATGATTCTATGATTTTGTGATGACTAAGACTCTCAAAAGTGTGTTCATAAAAATTCTGCTGTAGGTCAGTGCCAGAACTAAGTCAATCTGTGTAGCATATGGAAATGAAAGTTTCACTGAAGTTAATTGATTTAATTTCAATATATAATGCTTTCATGGGCCAAAAATAGTCATTTCTTGAAACCTCTTTAATCTAGTGAAGAAAAGCAGAACAAAAATTATGATGGGAAGCTACACAAGATCAAATTGGAAATAGAACACATACATCTGACAGCAGATATACCTAACCACTGCAACAGGACACAATGAAAAACAATAGACCTGTTATCTCCTGGAGTTCAAAACAAGATTATGAAGACCTTTGTGGAAATTATGATTTATTCAAACAGAAGTGCCTGAGTCCACTGATGGGGAACAATTGTGTTTTCTACAATCTGTGAAACAGACAGGCTGGATATTTCAAGCTTTCTGTTTTCTATATCCATGAATTTGGCATTATCTCTTCACCACTGAGATAAAGAACCAAAGAGAAAAAGACAAAATCTTCAGTCCTGAGAATTTTTCACAGCTTTTGCTAGTACTGAAGATGAAGTACTGACTGAAGATGAGGAAGGAAAACCTTTTCAATTTCATGCATTGATTCAGAGCCTGTAAAAAACATAATTTGTTATTTGTCTCCCTTTGTGAATGCACTGAAAGTGTTGCAAACCAGTGGCTCAGCTCACTGGCAGACACTCCACCAAGCAATATAAGCTAATCACTTATACAACTGCTTCATTGATTTTACTAAAAAACTCTGTAGTCAAGCATCAGGAAAGAAAGTGAATTACTCCCACAATTGCATTCCACCATTCCCACCCCCTTACTGCTCACTCTGCCATTTTTCCTTCCTTATCCCAGTGCTCAGAGCAATCACTCCCCATTGCAGTTGTTCTAAGCAAGGCTGTAAGACTCACTAGGGAAGAACATTTGCTTCTTAACAAGAATTTCTTCACACTGGGTTCAGTGAGCTGTCAGGAAGTGCTTATGGTGCTGAGTTGTGTGACCTTGTCAAACTGAGGGTGTTTGTGCTTTCCCTTATGATGAGAAATGTGGCCTTGACTTAAATAAATAAAGGGGTTTCTACAAGAGTAATTTATAATAATGATGTGTCCCTGTCATTTTTGCATAAACATGTGATATTACATATGTAAGAAACGCAGCCTGACAAGGCTTCTGTATGCTCTTATTCCACATCCAGAAAAGCCTCTTGGGAACAGAAAACAGAAAAAAACACAGGATGCAGTAAAAGAAGAATGAAATAAAAAGCTACCTCTGAACTTGTCTGGAGGAAGAAAAAGAGGCACATTAAATGCTCATAAAATACCTTCCGAATAACCCAATTATCAACTTACAACCTGCAATTCATGATGAATTTCTCAAACTTCTCACAAAGGCTGACAAGAAGAATTTTTCCCTTTCCCTACCCAAAATGCACTGTTCCCTAATTCTGACACCAAGATGTGAATAACTCCTAATTTTTCACTTGGATTAGCAGCTCCCACCAAGTGACAGAGGTGAGAGATTTGCACTGGAAAGTCACAATGGCAAGGCAGAATAAGTGTCTGCTGTTCTGAATTATTAATAGTGCCTCACCTCAGAGCACAGCTCAGTCACAATGTTCTCTTGTCAGGGGCCTCAGGAGAAGGGAGCACAGCTTCCAGTGCACTTCAAGCCTTTTAACTTTGCTTTGAGCCTACACAGCTATTTCACACCAGGGGTAGTGTCAGGACAGGGCGGACTTCTTAAAGACATAACATCCTGCTAAGGGGCATGAAATGAGAATTTCACAAGGGTTATTTTTGGGAAGACATTTTCAATTGTATCTAAGTGGAGGGAGAGCAGTTTAGTGTCATCAAGCCCCTTAGATGCTGTTAAAAAATAGATTTTTTAAAATTATGTAGGCAAATATTTGCATGAAATATCATGATTCCTTTCTATTGGTTGTCTTTATGCAGTTTACCCCACAGGTCCTGATGTTCAGTCTTTTCCTAATATATCTTACACCATCTTAAATGGTGGTTTTGAGGCAGAGAAGCAACTTCTTCGTGACAACAGGAGAGCAGTTTTGCTGGATGCCTGTCATAGGTGTCCTGAAATCATTATGACTCATGGGAAATGCCAGCAAGCACAACTCAGGGGTTTGTCAGTCATGTTTTTGATGTGTCCACATGAATGTTCTGAAATATAATGACCGTACTTTCTAAAAAGTTTGGTGTTTAAGCTGCAGCACACTAAAGTAAGTTATGTCCGTGGTGTCCTTCTATGCTGGCTCTTGAACTATTGTAAAAAGTTTTTTCTTCAGAAACATCTTTATTTACAATTTGTCCTACCTCCTATATCTTAGATAAGTAAAAAAATTCAAGGTGTGATGGCTTGCAGAGGAACCACAAATCTCTATGTTTTTAGATTCCTTTACCTAGAAAACATAAGATTGTATTTTTGCTGCAGAAGCTCATTTTTTTTCTTTTGCAGAAACACTTAAAACATGAAACAAATACAAATGACACAGCAATTCCTTTTTGCACCTGCAAGCAGGATGAAATTATTGGTCGGAGAGGTGGAAAAGATGAAGCAGACAGAGATGACCAAGTTATTAATTTTGATTCCCATTACAGCAAATAACCAGGCTCAGGATAAATCCAGACAAAAGGTGCTGTTGTATGTACCCTTTTCACAATGCCACCACAAGGAAAGGCAGGGATCATGTATTCAGAGCTGCTGGCACTGCCTGTGAGCATAGTCCTTCTGCACATTATGCCCCTGTTTTTATTGTCTTACACTGAAAACATCTAGGGCTGGATAATCTAAATAAATTAATTTTGTGACCCAGACAAAAATTAGCATTAATTTCTGACCTCACTCGATTTTAATCTATTACCTGGACCCTGTCAGTCTACCAAGTCCTGAAATTTCTCCCCCAACCTCAGGACAGCTAACCCTTTCCTCAGAAGTACATATATTGCATTACTTCAAGCATTCATGAAAACTTATCTCCTTCCAGCTGTGTCTGAAGATTTCTTAATCACTTCAGGTCTCCACTCTCCTGATGCAAATCTCAGCCATGGATATTTGAACTGGGGGAATGAATGAGCCCAAAGTTTTATTGGAACACCAACCAGCTCAGCTGTGACCTTTCTTTCCAAGACAAACAGCATAAAGTGGCTACTAATGTCTCAGACACCCCTGTGAATTCTTCTCCTAATCTGATCTTTGCTGTTGACTTTCCCTCTTGATCATCATCCTGCCAGTATTGACAGGTCCTTCCAGGGACTGATCTTGGCATTCTTCACGTTGGATCTTGTGCTCTTGCTGGACTGTAGCCCCTGAGCATGATGTTCATTACTGTGGTTGCCAAAGCACATTAGGGACTGTGAGCTCTATTTCCAGAGCAGTCAGATCATAACAGATACCTCTCCTGAGTTATGCTATAGCACTTGGCTGCATGATATCAACTTTTGTGCTGAAACACTCCTATATACACTTATATGAAATTATTTTAGCACATGAATCTTCCCACACTTGGCATTACCTGAACCCTTGTTAGAGTTAGGTGCAAATTCTTCTGCTTTTTGTGGTAAGACAGCTGGTACCATGAGGAGCAGCTGAGGTCACTTGGATTGTTCAGCCTGGAGAAGAGGAGACTGAGGGGCGACCTCATGGCAGTTACAGCTTCCTCATGAGGGTAAAAGGAGGAGCAGACACTGACCTTTTATCCCTAGTGACCAGTGACAGGGCCCAAGGGAATGACCTCAGCCTGTGCCAGGGGAGGTTTAGGCTGGGTATTGGGAAAAGGTTCTTCACTCAGAGAGTGGTTGAGCACTGGAACAGGCTCCCCAGGGAAGTGGTCACAGCCCCAAGTCTGACAGAGCTCAAAAAGAGTTTAGACAATGCTTTCAGGCACATGGGGGAACTCTTGGGGTGTCCTGTGCAGGGTCAGGGCTTGATGATCCTGATGGGTGTCTTCCAACTCAGCATATTCTATAATTCTATGATGAAAATGATGGAAGTTATGAAGAGTCACAAGTACAGAAACAGACAGGATGCAAAACTGCATGCAGAACAAACATACCCATGGGCAAACACAGGCTCAGTCCTGCTTATCTGAAACAAGCTGTCATGAAACTAACGTGCTCTTATGTCTCGCTTTATTTATAAATTATAATAAACACCAAAAATCTGTAAGATGTTGTAGGTGGTGGGGAAAAAAAGAAACAATATAAGTTCCTTTTGGAGGTAGGGTGCTTGAAAAAATCAGAGGAATTCAGTAGGATTGTCTTAAAAAGTGGTTCTGGAAAACAATCACATTTGCTGACTGTTGCAGTCTAATTCATCTGCAAATCTGTCATGCTGCATGCAGAGGAAAACACAACTATTAGAAATCATTCCAGTATTTTCTGAGGGATCCATTTACTGTGTAATCATTGTTTAGGTAGCTATGAACTACTTTCTCTCTTTCTTGCTTTTCTGTGACATCTTTAAATAGTACTCAGTCTTTTACCAGCACAGAATGCTTATGTGCAGAAAGATTTGCTGTTTTCATTCCTCTACAGTACATCATTTTAAAAGGAGCTCTCAACTCATGTGGGCTTCTAATAAACAACTATCAGATGCTCTGCTCATGCTCAATACCCTCTTCCTTGAACAGGGAATGCAGATATGTCCAAAAATATAGTGCTATTGTATTTATAGCTGAGCCAAAAATTTAGAATGCAAATTGAAGTGCATGGAAATCATCTGACTCTACTCAAAGATCACATCAGTTTCCCAGAAGGACACATAACATCTGAGGTTTTCAGGTCAGCAGTAAGACCCAAACTAACCTTGAGGTTTGGCAGTGAAGTTGGACAAGATGATCTTTAAGGGTCCCTTCCAACCCAAAACAATCTGTGACTCAATTCTGTGAAGGAGATGAAAATTGAAATGAGAAGCAGAGTGGCAGAAACCTGATTTCTAACCTGATTTCTTCTGGCAATGCTCAGTATTTCCTGTGTTTCCCTTCAAACCATATCAAAGTTTTTTTTTGTTTTGTTTTGTTTTTTTGTTTTTTTNGGTGGCAGAAAACAGGTGAACTTTTCTAACCTGATTTCTTCTGGCAATCCTCAGTATTTCCTGTGTTTCCCTTCAAACCATATCAAAGTTTTTTTTTGTTTTGTTTTGTTTTTTTGTTTTTTTGTGGTTTTTTGGTTTTTTTTCCCCCTCTTTAGCAACCATTTTCCTTTGCTGCCCTGTACAGATGTGCTAGGAATACCTAAATGGAAGTAATACTGAGAATAACACCCAGGACACCTCCCAGATGGATCTTTGTGAGCCCTGGGCTTTATAGCATTTCAGGTATCCAGTGTGTACATCCCTGTCAATGTCACACAACATGCTGCAGTAATTAACACTAGCACGTTCCAGCTGCACAGACAAATCATTGCTCCTCACAATGCTTAAAACAACCTTAATAATATATTGCAACCCATGAAGTTATGGGACTTTTGTTGTCTCTGATCAGGAGAACATATCCTGAGACCCAACCCAGAAGACCCTGAAAAATCTCCCTTGTGCCTTATACTCTCCAAAACATTATCTCACCTGAGCAAAATACAAGGAAATGGCTCATTTATGCTACACTTACTTTTATGTTACACCAGATACTTCTTGATTTGTAATAGTTTCTAGCCAAAATTGGAACCCCACTGCGCACTGTGTAAAAGGAGTTAGTTATCTCTTCAGTGCTCCTGGAAATGTTACCATATGCAGGTCCAGGTGCAATTATGCTGTGGATAAGGGGAAGAATTCAGCAGTGCTTTTGCATTAACACAGACTCCTGTGGGGTGCTGACACCTCAGAAGGGATTGCTGATGGAAGGGGATCTTCCTTGGTTCTCCTGTGCTCCATCACTGCACACAGATCTAGCACAGTGAGACTGCACAAGGCTCCCTGAGTGGTCTCAAGTTGCATTAACCACTAATTAGCTGCTTCTCTAAGTGTATCTAAAATACCAGCCTTGAGGAGTTTGCTACCAAAGAAACAAATGGGCTGAATATGGAAGGATGTGAAGGGCTCTAAGCACCAAAAGGGTTTGTCCGATGCTTCTTGGCTTGTTTGTACTCAAAATTACATTTCAGGTTGTTGATCCTAACACAGATCTAAAGAACAGGGTTGTTTCACTTCAGATAACATACAAGGTTTGTAAGGCTAATGTTTTGAACTGACCATACACATCTATCAAACTTTTTTCTTGCCACAAACAAACCCTTATAAAAGAGTTCCTGCCTGAGGAGTTTAATCCTCTTAGAGCCTCAACGAGACTCATGGATTTTTGTCTGTTTTCTGTCAGTGTTAGAAGATTTGATTGATTCTTTCATTATTCTTCCAACTCAGAATAATGGAGAGTGACATTTTACTTGGAGAGATGTGCATTGGCTTAAAAAAACACTCCTAGTTCATCCATCTGCTAGAGCTCTGGAGAGCTGAATGGTACTTACTATTTTAGATGTTCAGTCTAACACAAAAAAGATTTCATTTTCTCTTGCTTTAAAGTGTTACACTGTGTTCATAGTTGTGTCCCACATGGGTTTCATTTTCGGTGTTAACCAGGGCTTAACCAGAGCCTTTCCTGCCCTGGAAGAGATCTAGGATTTATTCTTGCAACCCTGAATGGATGGGACCATTCCCCTCAACATAAAAAATCCATAGCAGAAGCATGACCCAAAGACCACAGAGGGACGTGGTGCCCTGGTGTCAGGCAGATGTGCTAGGGAAGCTTGCACAGCTGCAGGCAGGTCCCAGACAGGACCAGCCTGCTGCTCCACAGCGATGCACAAAGTGGGATGCACTGCAATGAATGCTGGAGTGTTTCAGAAGCAGCAGACAAGGTACAGTGTTCAGTCATCACTTGTAGTTTGAGTGCTTAGATATCACTTTTAGTTTGAATCTGAAGATGGCATCTCCACTAGGAAAAAAGAAACAGGTCAGTTTGCAGTAAAAAATAAAAGGTGGGGACAGAGGCACACAGAGGTAATAACCCTTTTTTATACCAGTATTCCAGGCAGCCAAGTTTGCCTTAGTTAAGACAGCAGCTCTGCCTGGCCACATCCACCTCAGATGGCAGTGGGGACAATCTCCATCTTCTTCATCTGAGCAGCAGGTTGGAGCATGTTGGTGTTCCCTTGGGGCAGATGCTCAGGATTTGTTTTCAGACAGTCAGGCACATGCTGGAGGGATGACCAGGTCTTGTCCTAGACCTAGTAACCCTGGGACATCATTTGAAAAGGGGTAGTTTCTCTGCATCCTCAGCCTCAGGTAAGCTGTAACAGTTTTGGCTGCACTTGTGGCTTGCTGCACTTCACTTCTCGTTCTACTGCATTCACTGGAAAACACCAGCATGGAGGGACATCCTGCTTGGCATGAACAAACCTGTTCCTGTGTCCCTGTCCCTTTCACTTGTGTTCTGGTATCACCCAGAGCACTTTCTGTTAGGTACAATATGGCAGCAGTGGCAGCAGAAAATGCCACAATCTTGAGGCTACAAAACGACTGAGATTTGATACATCCCTTGGAAAGATTCCTTCACTTTCCTATGCTATTTTTTGTTGGTTTGTTTTGGGTTTTTTTTCCCCCTCTACTTTCTGTTTGTCATTTATTTAGAAGCTGAAACATTTAAAACTGGGAAAATTCTCCTGTCTATTTTATAGATAATTAACATGCTGGTGCCCTGGTTGCCTGCAAGGACCACAGAAAACATGAATTAAAATGCAGCTTGCTGCACAGAACCACTTTGATTAAACCTCTATTTGCATTCAGCACAGCCAGTGTGGCTCACAGACACTCCCCCAGCAACTCGAACCAGCTGTAACACCCTGACTCCTGCTTGAATAGCTCTGGGTAAAGCTGCCCAACAGCACGCCCCAAACCTCCACTCCCCCACCCCCACACATCCAATCAGAATTCCTTTATTACTCAGGTTGGATTTGGGGATAAAATATCCCAGAGTGAGATAGTTTTGTCGTCAGCAGGTCATTCTTCAAGTGTAGCCCTTTCCATTTGTGTCAGTGCTTCCGCAGGCAAAGAGTTTAGAAAGAGAAGGAGAGATTTGAGAGAAAGCACTTAAATTCTGAAATAATAGAGCAATTAATACTAGAGATGAAGATGCTGAAGCCCAGGAGACCTTGCCCAGCTGCTGTGCTGTTATCACATGATTGGGGAGCATGTTTGAAGGTAATAGCAAATAACTTCATTAAGCTATCAATAGATTGAGAGGCTTGAAGAGCTTTGGAAAAAAATAAAAATATCTTTCTCTCACCAGGTGGCTTCTACAAGCTCTCCTAGTTCCCACACAATGGTATTTTCAGAATCTTATCAAACACAGTGGGAAACTTAAATGCTTAAACGTCCTTGAATGTTTTTGTCTTGGGTTTTAGCAACCATTTTCCTTTGCTGCCCAGAAAGCGGAGAACAACAAAAACACGCCCATTCAGGACAAAAATAAAAGCCTTCATTCACTGAAATATATCCTGACCTAAATTCACCTAGACTGGAGATAGACCTCTGTGAAAGGAGCCTGTTTTATTTCACGCAGTTTCTTCACAGTAGAAAACAGGTTTTCTCTTGGTGCTAGTCTCTGTATGGTAAAACAGCTCAATGTCAAATATCTGTGGGGTGAAATGCAATCATCCAGGACAGGTGAAACCAGCATGAAATAGTATTTTCCTTAATGAACTGGCACAAAATAGGTATATATACATGCATACAATATATGCTGTTATATGCACTGTATAGATACAGGTATTATGTAAATATACATTTGAGCACAAGTACGGGCTGGATGGGGAATGGATAAAGATTAGCACAGGAGAGAAGTTCACTTTGTGGACAAAAAGCTTATTGTGATTCAGCAGTGTGCACTTGCAGCCCAGAAAGCCAAATGTGTCCTGGATTGCATCAAAGAAACATGGGCAGCAGGCTGTGTGAGGTGATTCTGCCCCTCCACCCTGCTCTGGTGAGATCCCACCTCCAGTGCTGCATCCAGCTCTGGGGTCCCCAGCACAGGAAGGACATGGAGCTGTGGGAGCAAGTCCAGAGGACACCCATGAAGCTGATCATAGGACTGAAGCACCTCCCCTATGGGAGGAGTTGTTCAGCCTGGAGTAGAGAAGGCTCCAGGAAAAACTTATAGCTCTTTCCACTACCTAAAAGGGTCTATAAGAGGGTTGGACTCGACCTCAGTTCTGAGTTTCTCAGTGTCACTTGCACTCTGCAGTCATCGCACATTACAGATGACTTTCACTTTTGCAAGTACATTGTTATACAAAATTTACCAAGAAGGGATCTATTCTTCAGGGTAGTACAGATTTATCTCTAAAATGAAGCTGAAGAAAGTCCATTTTGAGGTTTATATGTTTGTGGGACTGCTTGAGATGATGAAGATTGTGCAAGCCCTTGTTTACTGTCAGGTAAATGCTTTTTTTATTATTTATGATTATGACAATAAAAAGTACACTTCTCCAGGCAGACAAATCTCTTTATACAAAATAGGGAAGAGCAGAAAATACTCAAAAAAACCCNAGAGCGAACCCACAGAACATTCGTTGTGTCCTGTCCCAAAGCACAGCTAGCCAGAAAGCAGCTCAGGGACGGACACAGTGGCACCATGAACCCAGAGTGTAACTTTGTGGTGGTACATCATAACAGTTTACCTGAGTATTTTATAGCCATGGTAGGTTCCCTTTCACAGAACCAGTTTATTAACATATTTAATTTCTGGCTAATGGTTCCACATGATGTTTATTTATGAGTAGCCAAACGTTATTATCCAATACAGAGTGGCCCAGAGCAGATAATGTAATCATCTCCAGATGAGCTGCAGCCAAGGCTGCCTCCAGCTCACTCCACTGTCAAAGAAAATATCCACAGAATGTGTGACATAAACCTGAGAGGCTTGAAGGTCTTTCTGCCATCCCAGTGAAACTGTGCTGTAAAAGCCTGGGGAACTGCAGGGCTTTGTAGGCGCTGCACTGCAACTAAACCTGGTCTCTAACTGAGGCACTGAAAACAGCATCAGCTGAGATACTTTAAATATGTTACGTTGAGATTATTTCTGCCTCTTATTTCCTCTCCAGTTAAAAATTATCTGTTTTGGATGGCAAAGGCTGAATTCCATAATCAGCAGACAGATATTCACATCTCTAAGAAGTGGCTGACGTTTCCAAACTCTGACAGTTTATACCTTCATGAATCCTTCCCATGAGTTTTCAAGAAGATGCCCAAAATCTCTCTTCCCTTGGGCATTCAAAAGCCTTTGGAGTCACCATTA